>SJXQ01010085.1:156592-423535 GCA_006408695.1 Aepyceros melampus
CATAATGTGTATAAAATAACCTCTCCCAGACATTGGTTTCCTCTGTTCTTGGAATGTTTTTGGCAGATTCCCTGTTTCCCGGGTCTCTTGGGAGTCTAAACACACATTTTCTTTATTTCAGACTAGATTACAGTGTTCACTACCTTGCGCGCTTCCTACCCCTCTCCTCCTCCTAGGCGTGCGCTCGTCCCTGCCAGCCCCGGGCGCGCGGGGACTCGAGGGCGTGAGCCCTGGCAGACCCAGCCTTTTGCATCTTCGAGTGCAAAATCTGATTCAGTCAGGACGATTCAAACTGCCATATGCCGCCGGAAGACTGCGGGGCCCGTGCGGCCAAATGAGAGCTGCTGCGGACCCAGCGCCAAGGTCCCCGGAGTGCGGGTCCTGTGCCTGCGACCAGGCTCCACATCGCTGCCCCGCTCTCCAGATGCACGCTTTTCAGAAAGCTTCTGTTCATTGGAATACATCCTTCAAAGCGACGGGGAGAGGAGCGGGTGGAGCAAAACCCGAGTGGAGTCTAGGGGCGCCAGAGCAGAGGAGCTAGAAAATGCGAAATAGGCTTCTGCTGGCCTTGGATCGTTCGGCTTTGATACTGAGCTGCGGCTATGTTGGATCGTTTCGGTCCCGGCTATCACTGGCTCTCGATCCTGGAGCTAAGTTACAGCCCTTCCACTGGTACGCGTGGGCCAATTCATTAGGCAAGAAGCGGATTAGTTGTTTATTATCTATAAACATTCCAATCGCAGCAACCAATCATAAAACCGCGGAAGGGCCTGTAAAGTAAGCCTTGGTGTGAGCAGTGCGGGCTCAGTGACCGTTCCTGGAGACGAACGGTCCTTGAGAGAGAGAAAGAGGGAGAGAGGGAGAGGGAAGGGGTTTAGGGTGGCAAGGAGCCAACAACAAAGCCATTTGTCGGAAAATCACTTACTAGATTTTTGAGAATCACGATTTTTTTTTTAATGGAACAAGGTAGCAGAAAAATTAGGCAGCTTAAAGTCATAAGTGGGGTTGTTGATGCCAGCAATAAAGCTATTGATTAAATGGGAAGAACAATTTAGTCTTTGGTTCTTAGTGAAATACAAAGTGATCAATCATGAAAGAAACCTAACAATATTTTATGGAGGGAAAACACGTTTCAAACTGCCTTCTTTTTAGTGACAGAAATTAACTTTTGAGTATGGCTGAGACCCTTTCTAAAATTCTCGTTTGGGATAAAACATTTTCGAATAGGAGTTAGTATCAAACAATTAAATACCGTTTTAAAGTATGAAGTCTCGTTGTTTTCAACCAAATAGCTATTTTTTTCCTTTGGGTATTTTCTTAGACAAGCTTCAAACTCTCACTGCTCATTTGATATTTTACTATATTAGAAAGCCATCTGATTTTTATACTGGTTTTCTAATAACTAATTCAAGTGCACTGTTCTCAGTCTGATTCAGAACCTATTACTGAGAAACCAAGTTATTGGTAAACTTCTTAAATATAGTTTAACAAATATATTGGTTTGGAAATTCATTAGAAATAGACTAGCAGATTTAGTGACATACACACATACCAGAGGTTTCCTATTTTTTAGACTTTTAAAGCTTTTAATCAAAGTATAACAATGCAAAAAGAGCCACAAATCATACATTAAAAGCTCAATAAATTATTAAAAACAGTACATCCCATGTAACTACCCAGATCAAGAAAAAAAACTTTACCAACATCCAAGAAGTCCCCTTCAAATAAAAGAAATATAGGTTTGCTTTTGGTTTGGAGATATGCTTTTTAAAATAGTTGCTCATCACATGCTCAGATTTCTTTTCAGTATCAGTATTGTGGATTTTTTTTTAAGGGGATTATCTTCTGGTAAATAAAAATAAAATGCTCTGAGTTTTCCTGTGTTGAAAAGGGAATAAAATGTCTCCAAATTCATTTCCCCCCTTGGCAACCCACACCTCTTCCCAGCTTTCCCGAGTCCACACCGGGAGACATAACAAACAAACGATTACATGTTGAAAAACACATCTGAAAACAGAAAGGTCACATTACCCCCGAGTCCTGGGAACATTAATCTCGTGTTTGGAAAACAGTTGACAGTTGAAGGTTGGGGTTTCTCTCTTTTCTACAGTAGGACTAAAACGGGGAGGGGAGAGGGGAGAGGGAGAGAGAGTCATTTGAGAATAAAAGGGAAGAGATCATCACTGTGGCCTCTTAACCGAAATAAATGCTTTGGGGGACCACCAACTTCCAACCCAGATTTAACTGAATGGGTGAATGCATGCATGAATGATTGGGGGGGGGGGGAAAGAATGCCACCGGGAGAAAAAATCCGAAATGGCTTGCCCTTACTCAAAGAGTGCAGAGGTGTGCCTGAGCTTTCCTAGAATAATTAATGTGAATAGTGAGCAATAGTAAGATAGCGTCAAGCCCAGAGCGCCTAAGGGCAGAATTTGCTGGACGAAAACCAGTCCCTTCTCTAATAGTTTATGGGAAGGTGAAAGCTGATTGCCTAACCACTCGCCTGGATCGGCATTTCCCTGAGCCCGCGCCTTCCCCAGGTCCCCCACCCCTTCAGTCCTCTGACTGCTCGGAATTCCTCCTCCTGACTTGGATGAGCGCCCAGAACCCACTGCCGGGTGGGGTTGGGGGGGGGGGGGCTAAGTGTCGGGAGGTGGATTGGGTGTCTAGCACCCTGATATCTAAGATCGCCCGAGATTCTGCGTATCTGAATTTATGAGGTAGAATGAGGTACGTTTCTGGTACGATAACTAGAAATATCACGCTGAAAATTATACTGGTCCATTGCAAATTCAGCATATAATGGTTTCCCCTTTATTAGCATCCTTACATCCTGACATCTCTAAAACAATGAACTTGAGAGGCAGGACGATGGAGGGGCCAGGCAGTGATAGCGGGAACCAAGGGACTTCGGGTCAAACAGAAGGTTTCCTAAAGCTTTAAATGACCTTGAGAATGTCACTTTAACCTTAATGGGCTCAGGGATTCCCGTGCACAAAATGAGATGATGATGCGCTCTCGACCTCTCTGACTGCAGGTCAGTAATCAGGCCCTGGCGAGAAGAGGTGTAGGTGGCTAGAACCATCTCCTTGGCTCCCTCTGAGCGGCTGAGGAAAGGGCAAGCTCGCCTTTGGAGCCCAGGAGATTGGGGTGGGAAAATTAGCGGGCAATTCGCTCTGAGCCGGGACAGTTAATCTGCCTAGAGCCCGCGTGGCCAGGACGAGCGAGCTTTCTCCCTGTCTGCTCTGTCCCGGCTGACAGTGATTTATGCGCCGGTGACACAAGCCGGCCGCGAACCTGGATGGTTGGACGGTTCTCGGGGGCTGCACGGAGTTAAAGCAGGATCGCTCAGAGCGGCGTTGAGGAAGGTCTTGCAGCCTGCACGCCTCTCCCGGGTGCTCGCAGTTCCAGCGCGCGGATGCGGCAGATTTTCCTGCAGTTGGACTGTCAACCTTCTCGGTTAATCGAAGGCATTTCCACTCCTGGATGTGTTGCCCTCGAGCCCTGGGCTCTGGACCGAACTCGAGGTGCAGGTCTCGCGCCGATGGTGGGAGAGTTGTCCTAGAGTTCAAAGCCAACTGCCTTCTTGGGGGAGGGGGCGGGGTGGATGCTTTGCCTCGGGAAAGAACTGTCCCTGGTCATTTATTTTAAGACATTAACTCCTCCAGATCCAGAGCCCAGCCTCCCTGCGGCTATAGCCCCCGCGCCCGGCCAGCGGCCGCACCGCGCTCTCGGTGAAGCAGCGAGACTGGATCAATCCGGTTGCAAATAGCTTTTTGTTTGTTTGTTTGTTTTACAGCCACCGGCCACGGCCGCACTTCCCTCGCGGTTCAAAGTCCACAGCAGCTGCCTGCACCGAGGCTGGAGGCCGCCTCCCGCGACCACAAAGCGAACGCCTCCGCCCGGCAGGCCTCGGGCGGGGCCGCGGGACTTCTGAGGTGTTGCGCGGTGCTGGCTCGACCCTCCGCGGGTCCTTTGTCGACCCAGGGGTTCAAACATTCATTTTATAATCGTCTCTGAACAACAACGCGCGACTAAGAAAGACTGCCAAGAATTAAACTGAAGTCAGGCACCCACGTTTCGGGGAGTTTTTTTCCCTTGAGCTTGGGACAAGGGGGCTGTGCCCCTTTACGATTCATTCACCCCATTTCTTCCAACTCTGTGTTCTGCTTGGTTACAAGGAGCAACGTGGACACGGTGTGAAACCAGGCGGGGCGGAAAGTGGGGCTCCTCTCCCTGGCTCAGGTGTGTAATCTCGAACCCACTGCCATGCCCAGCCCACCCCGCCCCGGATGCAGGGACGCGGGAGAAGCAAGCATCTCGACGCACCAGTAGGAAGAAGGTGAGACCAGAAGGCCATGGGTCAGGCCTTAATGCTCTGCAGGGGTGAGGTGTGGAGATCTCTGAGGAGCTGGGCCTTGCTTCCCTGCTGTTCCCCTCCTTTCTATCTCCCATCTCCCCCTCTTGACACACACACCTGGAGGGAGGGGAAATGGATGGAGAGGAGGCTGGAGAGACGCTCCCACCCGCCAGGAGATCAGACTCTTCTAAGGCCACGCGATTTGCCCAGTTCTGGTGGAGGTCACAGAAGATGCTAAGACAGATGCTAAGACGATGCTAAGAAGATGCTAAGATGAGATGACACAGGAATGGTCCGAAGCAACGAAGCGCAAACGGAGACAACCCTCCCTCATTCATAAACATTATTGCAAATGTATTAGAGACCTCAAGTGATTTTTTATTCCGTTTGCAGTCTCCGCTGAAAGGGATCTGGTACTGTTTGTGCTAGTCAAGCGCCAGAACACTGTTAAAGTGAAAGGGAAAAGGGAACTAAGAATGTTTAAAAAGACACACGTAACATTTTAAGATAATCAGATACAAAATGCTCACATAACTTTTATGAGGCCAGTTACAATGAAGAAAATACATTTTCTAATTTAATAAAATTTAGTTCTTTTGGTGGTTTCAACAGACTTTCAAAATTGATGACATTTGATTATAAAACTTGACTTTGCAGAAAAATGAGTACCTTTGGCTTTTTAAACATACATAGTTATTTTAAAACAAAATGTCTTTAGCTATCTGGCACAAACACAAAACACTAAAAACAATTTTAGGAATTATCATAATACCTCCTCCTCTATGAGATCAGAATTTGACCTATTTAAACCAAGAATAAATAGCTAACTCTTTGGTTTCAACAATTTTTTCTTCTTAGTTCCTAAATGTTGATTGAAAAGTAATAAATGACTGTTTTTAAGAAATCATTAAAAAGCAAGATTAAAAATTGTATAATCCTAGATGATAAAATATAATAAAACATAAACATACTAGAAAATAAAATTTGTATAAATTTCACCTCTGTATGAAACTGTCATTTATAAATTTTATACTCTTGAAACATAATTCACTTATGTTAAATGTATTTGGTAACAAAATGGGAACCTTATTGTTTAGTTTAAGCACATACTATATTACTATTTTCCTTTATCTTTAAAAAACCCCTCTCCCCAATGAAAGATCTTTTTCCTTAAGCAGCAAATTATGTCAAAATATAAAATCTAAAGGAATTGGCTAAAGTCTTTTGACAACTTTGGAGATTATATGTGTTGGTATTTTTTCTTTTTCTCTCTACTTACCATAATTTCCATATGTGAATATGTGTTTGTGTAACTTTCACTATCTTTCCCCACATAAGTCATATATATCAGGAAGGAAAAGTTAATTTTGAGACTCATATTTATTTAAAAAATGTTACACATTGTATGTATGAGGCGAGTAAACTAAATTTACAATATTTTTTCACATTTATAGAGCAAATGTAAGGAATACTATATTATTGACATTAAAAGAGAAAACCTCTCAGCTTGTGAAAATCAATGACCTATCTTCTCTTGATTAAAAAAAAAGTACACTGAATTGTTTGGTTAGGCTCTGTATATATTAACAATGTGTCCTCAATAGTTTTGCTCTCCAGTATTAATGTTGAGATTATAGAGCTAGCTTTATACCATTTAAAGAGAATTTCTGAGCAACATAAACATGAAAGGGAAAAGACATCTTCCCCACATATCCACACCCCAAACTTCTATCCCTGATGCAGTAAGAATAATCTTTTTATTCCATTAAAATGTCACTAACCTTATAATGATAAAAGAATGTTTCCATCTCTTACCTGAAAGGAGGCTTGTCAATATAACAGGAACTGAAATTGGGACTGTTCTGTGTTGTCTATTACAGTACAAGGCTCTGTACTGTTTTGCCTCTTTGAAGGCTGAAGTAACAATGTATGACTCTTGCCTCCTGGGACCCTATGAAAATGAGATAGCTGGTTCCAATAAAAGCTATAGACCTTGACGCTGGGACAGAGTTGAGGAAAACCAATATTTCACATACACTAAAAAATAATTAACATGTTATTCTAAACTTGTTTTTCTTGAATCTTTTGTATGTACATATGAATGTTATCCTCATTCACACAAATATGAAAGAAATTATGTTACTGATACAAATACTACTTAAACCTTTTGTTTTCAAAGGGGCAAAAATCACCTCAGAAAGCAGTTGCTTAAAGCCTTTGAAATTTGAATATTTTAATTTATAACATATCCTTATCATCTTAAAAAATGTTAGGCTTCTTCAAAGCTGGCACTTAAAAATTTTCTATGGTTTGATGGGCTAGGTATGTAGAGTTGCCTTTCCCATTAACTCTGTCAAAATGCTTTGCATTTAATATTTATTTGGATGTGTGTGTGCAAATCTGTTTAAGACTATGAACTCTGGAGAGTTTTCATTCTATGCGACATAAATGAGTTTTATGTAATGAATATATATGTTTCAGCTGAAAAAAAAAAGCTTTGTATCTTGACAATATATTATTAAAATGTGGTAGGATAGTGTCAGCCTAAGATCCTAAGTTAAAAAAATAAAAGAATAAGTTCTTTTAATGAAATACTAGCCTATGTTATATGTATACCTATTTTGCTGATTTTAAAATGGAAACTGATTCTCCTGAGAAAGAAATTTGAGGTGATTACCTAATGAATTATCTTTAGCCTAATGTTAAGGTACTAAAACACAGTCATATGCTTTGCTTTTTAAAATATTTTCTAAAGAAAGTCTTAAAAATAAAAAAAAATGTTAGAGGAATATTCACTTAAAAGCTATCATTCTACTCTTTAAAATTACCAATCTTTATGCCAGGAGAAATATGTTTAGGAGTCATTAACACTGTAGGCTCATTTAAAGAGAAGCACAAAATGTTATTTTTTAAATAAATAAATATATATATATTCATACATGTGCTTATGTACTCTTTTTAAAAAGAGGCCTAAAGAGGTTTCATAATTTTTGGCAATATAAAAAAGGAATAGCAAGTATCACAGACCAAATGAGAAGAAAGCCAGTCATGATTTTTTAAGTAAAGGAGAAAGGGCATTTTCCAGGGTACATTTAGCTTTATTTGGAGCAGTTGAGGTGAAGAAGAGGTAGGTGCTCACTCTCTAAGTCAACAGGATAATCTGTCCACATAGAGCAATGAGACATCTCTTATTCTAATGAGTTATGTAGACATTTCTCTAACCTGAGAATATAGAGCACCATTTACTTTTGAAATAATTTAGAACTTTTATTTCAGTTAGGAAACATATTTTGCCAACATCATATTGTAACTGTGTTTTCAATGACATTCTCCATAATAATAATCTTTAAATGGAGAGTACCTCCAATGGTAAGTCATCCTCCATTAAACAGCTCTATAATGATGGCTTACTAAGTGCCAGGCACTGTAGCAGGAGTATCATCAATGAACAAAACAAATAAAATCCTCCTCCTACGCAATTCTTTCCCACGTGTATGAAAATTGATCAAGGGCGAGGGAAGACTGTAGTTCTCGGGTTGTCCACTAGGTGGCAAAATGTGAAAAACTGACCGCCTACTGGGGAGCAAAATTTGGTGCAAAGAATAGCGTATTTCTTTGAAAATCTCGTTCATATTTTGCTTAAACTGTCTCTTTTTGAGCGCTACAGTTAACAGCTAATGGTCGGATTACATCTAGTGTTTAGTTTATAAAGCATTGCCAGCTGCTTTTCCTGGAGTCCTGTCTGCAAGAATCGCAAAATTATTTTAAGACATTGTTGTACTTTCCTTACTTTATTTCTCTGTACCCTCAGGTGTGAGCGTGTAGATATCTGTCTAAGGATATGAATATCTGGCTTTGCTTAGGGCTTCACGAAGGCTTGGATCGATTTTATTCAAATTTACATAGAGCAATTCAGTCATTAGACTTCAATTTGCTAATTTGAGGAGATATTGTTCAAAAACACTAACATCTTAGAGTAGCATTCATGCTGTAGAGTAGCCAAACACATTTGCTAATACACACATTCGTACAATCACGCATATATTTTGTATTCAGAGGTCCCTTAAGTAAGATCTTATACTTACATCGAACAAAGTGACAGTGTTAGTTGCTCAGTTCTGTCTGACTCTTTGCCACCTCATTGACTGTAGTCCACCACGTTCCTCTGTCTATGGAATTCTCCAGGCAAGAATACTGGAGTGGGTTGCCATTCCCTTCTCCAGGATATCTTCCCAACCCAGAAATCAAACCCTGGTCTCCCACATTGCAGGCAGATTCTTTACTATCTGAGCCACAAGGGAAACACCAAAGAAACAAAATTACTTCATTTAATCAGATCTCTCTGGGACAGAATGAAGATATTAGTCCCCAATAAAATTGGGATCTGCATTTGTTTATAGATCTAGTAAAGACATTTTAAAAGAATCTTCCCTTTCCAGAAAAAAAAAAAAAAGGTTTATACATGATGTAAGAATACTTGCAGAGGGGTTTAAATGAAGAATTTGAGACTTTTTTTTTCTGCTTGTTTATTGTGTGAATCTTTGTTTCTGGAGGAGTGTTCTCTCAACCTAAAAATGAAATGTGACAGAGAAACATTTCTATATGGAAAGATGCTCTCGTCAACCAATTTGTGTGTTCTTTTCCTACGACAGAGTTAGTAGAACACTCACATTTTAGTAAGTGTTGAAAATTTTTCTTCTTGCATTTTCACTTTGGCTTTGGTAGTTCATATATTTGAAAAGCATGGATCACAGTAGAGTTCATCAATTTGGTCATAGGATTAGATAGTAGCTGTGAATAAGAAAGGAAGGATGATTTTATACAGAAACTGGAAATGTGGTAAGTTTTCTTGCAGATGTGGCTCTTCTTGAGTTTGTGGAGTTTTAGGGTCATTTGTTTGATAGAAAGTAAAAATATATATATGAAGAAGGCACTGATTTATACCTGCCCTGTTTTGCTGGGGGCCCCACTGTAAGCTGAATTGTAACAACTTCATTATTTATAATGAGGATAATTTCATGCAGAAATCATTTGTATAAAATCCATTTGTAGGGGCTTCCCTCATGGTCCTGTGGTGGAGGAAGTTCCTCATATGAGGTATGGCCAAAAAAAAAAAGTCCATTTGTAACTCTCAGTGTAGCAAAGCTAAGGGTGTGGTGTGAGTAATCTATTCTTAACATGCTTATAAGAGTAACAGGATTTACCTGTGAAGAAAAGTGAGTGAAAGTGAAAATTGCTCAGTTGTGCCTGACTCTTTGCAACCCCCTGAACTATACAGTCCATGGAATTCCTCCAGGCCAGAATACTGGAGTGGGTAGCCTTTTCCTTCTCCAGGGGATCTTCCCAACACAGGGATCAAACCCAGGTCTCCCATATTGCAGGCAGATTCTTTACCAGGTGAGCCACAAGGGAAGCCCAGAAGAAAAGAAGGGATAATTAGAAGGTGCTCAAGTGTATGAAGTGCTTCTCTCTGAAGCTGGCAGTGCATTGTAATCCATTCCCACCAACACCAAAACAAGAAAAAGTGAAATATAGGGAAACTGGGGACTTTATGTTAGAAAACCATCATCAGGGGTTCTTCCATCCATCCATCCATTCATTCACACATTCCTTAAATATTTACTGACTTTTTCTTATGTGTCAGTGACGTTTTTAGGTGCTTGGAATAGAAGAGTGAATAAAGCAGTGTCTTCCTGGGACTTCCCTGGTGGTTCAGCGGTTAAGACTCTGCTGTTCCAATGCAGGTGGCACAGGTTCTAACCCTGGTCAGGGAACTAAGACCCACATCCTGCACAGCTAAATTAAAAACAAAACAAAAAAGTGTTTCCTTCCTGAAGTTTTCATTCTATGGTACATGGACTGCCCATGTACCAAAGAGTCTTTGTATTTGCTGTTTTCTCTGCTCTGGCATGGGCTTCCCAAGTGGTGCTAAAGAACCCATCTGCCAATGCAGGAGACATAAGAGACATGGATTTGATCTCTGGGTTGAGGAGATCCCCTGGAGGAGGGCATGGCAACTCACTCTAGTATTCTTGCCTGGAGAATTCCATGGACAGAGGAGCCTGGCGGGCTACAGTCCATAGGGTCACAAAGAGTTGGACATGACTGAAGCGACTTGGCATGCATGCATGGTGCTTTGGCAGACCCTTCTCCAGATCTGCTCAAGGGTGGATAGAATATTTAGACAGATACAGATAGACAAATATGTCAGTGTATACAGGACTCACAAGCCAAAGACCTGTAAGTTAAGTCACATTTATGTTCTCTGTGTGCACTTGTGAATATTAAATAAGAGAAACATTATCTGTAATTTTCATTTTATTATCATCATTGCCAGTTAAATATCTCCATAATATTTCCAGAGGTTTCTTAGACTCAATTCCTTAGGATTTTGACCAAACTACAAAACAAGCTCCTCTCCAGGGATTCTAAATTACGAAATGTGTTTCCAACAAGCTGAAACATTATTTCCTTCTGGAGCTTGAGCTCTGCTGTGCTGCCTGGTGCAAATAACCCTGGCTTAATGGCATGGTTTTTTTTTATCATGGATGCTGATTGAAAAATAATTTAGAGATGTTTCTGATTGGAAACAAATTTGAACCCATCGGTGTGTTACATTCAAAATGTTCCCCCTGCAAAGTGTTTAAACTTTTATTATCATGTTTATCACATTGTATTATAGTCACGGGTAGGGCGACCACACTTCCTAGTTGACGCATGTTGTCTTGAAGTACCATCTGGTTTAGCATTTTAGCACTCTCAGAAGTATCCTGGCATGGACAATAAAGTCTATAGACCCCCAGGTTATGAGGCAGGTGCCTGGCTGGAGAGGCTGAGGAGCACTGGGGTGGTCCTCAGCCGTGGGTGGGTCTGTTGGAGAAATGGTAAGGCTAGTGACCCAGGGATATCTGGCTGATTTGCACATAGAGCAGGGCTTTGAGGGGAAAATGAAACTCTGGAGGCTAAAGGCAGTCAGTGGAGGAGAGTTAAAAGGGCCTCAGAGATTGTGCTATAAGCCCTGTGAGGAATTTGCCTTCCCATTTCTGCTAAGAACACACCATATCCTAAGACAAGGAGACTGCAGAGAAGAGCAACATTTTGGCTCTTTTAGAGCTCAGTTACACGTGGATCAGGAACAGCATCCTGGTGAAGGAAGTGAGGGTCATAAGACATAACCCAAAGATACTTTGAACCTCAGCATGCCATGAAGGCAACTCAACTTGAGTTTTCAAGGACTCAGAAATAGTCAGGTTGGGTGTCTTGGGTGTGGGGATGGGAGTAGTGGATTTGCATGGCTGTTAATCATCAGTGCAAGATTTGGTTTATTATCATTTTTGACTTTGAGTATTCCAACTATAGGGTCAATTGGAGTTTCTCCATTTATTTAAAAAAAAAAAAAAGGAGGGCCCTTGGGCTTTGCTGGTGGTTCAGATGGTAAAGAATCTGCCTGCAATGTGGGAGACCTGGCCTTGATCCCTAGGTTGGAAAGATCCCCTGGAGGAGGGCATGGCAACCCACTCCAGCATTCTTGCCTGGGAAATCCCACGGACAGAGGAGCCTGGTGGGCTTCAGTCCATGAGCTACAGTACATTCATATCCTGGCAAAGACGTGGATGGTCAAAAGGAAACATTTTTCTGAACAGATCAACCTCAGTTATTTAGTTTTTAAATTGGGTTGTGAAAGGTTGTTTCAGATGTAACAGGGTACTTTTTCCCCTCTCTATCCAAGGCATATTATTAAAATACTTTGAGATTTTTGGATATTTGAGAACACTCATCAATATCAACTTGCTCATTTAATCCCCACGTACTGTACAAAATGATCTTGACAACATTAACGTATGTATCTATTATTTTTCTACTATCATATTTGTGCAGAGGACTCTCTCACAATGTAATCTTAGTTTTATCTCAATCCTTGCATTAGATTACATTTCAAACTAACTGCTGAATTCTTTCGCATAATTGTCCTCTCTGCACTTAAGGAAATGGCAACCCACTCCAGTATTCTTGCCTGGGAGATCCCACGGAGAGAGAAATCTGGTGGGCTACAGTCCATGGGGTTGCAAAGGGTCAGACACAACTGAGTGGCTAACATATACACACACAAAGAGAACTCATCCTCTCTCTCTCCTCACTGCCTTACTTCCAACCCAAATAAACTTGTTGGTCACTTGGATTTTCTCTGTTTATAGCAGCAACACCTTCTTCAGATCACACAGAATCATTTTTAACTCCTTCATCTAAATGGCCAACGTTCAGTCTTGTGCCAGGAGGGTTTATTTCTGAAATATCTCTCAAATCTTCCTCTATCATTTCCATTCCAGTAGCCACGCTAAAGTTCAGATTTGCACCAAATTTCACTGCCAGAATTCCAGAAGTATTTTCACTAGTTTCCTTATAAAACATTCTAGTGTTTTTTTGTTTAACATTTAAGATTGGCTTTAAAAAGAGCTTCCTAAATCATAGATCAGAAATGACATCTGTGTTCATAATATCTCCAATCGCCTACAAAAAGTCTCAACGCTCCCTTGTAGCATTCTCTTTGTCCAATCTGTATTTTCCAGCCTTTTCTTCCACTAAATCATTGCTGAGAACTTGCCCTCCAATTCCAGCAAATTGTTCACTGTTCCATGACCTGAGACACTCGTATGTTTCCAAGCTTTTGGTCAGGCTATTGCCCCAGCCAGTAGTATACCTGCTGATATCACATTCCTTCCTTAATACTTGGCTGTGCATTTAGTCGCTCAGTCATGTCTGACTCTTGCAACCCCATATACTGTAGCCTGCCAGGCTCCTCTGTCCTTGGGATTCTCCAGGCAAGAATACTAGAGTGGGTTGCCATTTCCTTCTCCAGGGGATCTTCCCGACCCAGGAAACGAACCTGGGTCTCCTGCATTGCAAGCAAATTCTTTACTGACTGAGCATGAGGTAAGCCAGTACTAATTGCTCACTCTTCTCTTTATAAAATCATAGGGCTTTTTCTATAGTGTTTTTATTAACTAACTCCATAACAAACTTCTGTTACTTTTTTCCCCATACTTAAAAATTTTTTATTTTATTGTTGGAGAATTATTACTGTATGATGTTGTTACTTTCTGCTGTAAAACAACTTGAATCAGGTATAAGTATACATATATCCCCTCTTTCTTGAGCCTCCCTCATACCCCCACCATCTCACCCCTCTAGGTCATCACAGAGCACCAAGCTGAGCTTCCTGTGCAGCATGTCCCCACTAGCTAGCTATTTTACACGTAGGAGTGTGTATATTTGATCCTAATCTCCCCGTTCGTCTCACCCTACCCTTCCCTCCCTGTGTCTGCGTCTGTTCTCTGGGTCTCTGTTCCTACCCTGCAGATAGGGTCATCTGAACCTTTTTGCTAGAGCCCACATATATGCAACAACATTTGTTTTTTCTCTTCCTGACTTACTTCACACTGTGTGACAGACTCTAGGTTCATCCACATCACTGCAAATGATCCAGTTGGTTCCTTTTTAGGGGCGAGTGACACTCCATCATATGTGTGTACCACATCTTCTTTATCCATTTGTCTATTGACGGGCCTTTATGTTGCTTCCATTGTCCTGGCTATGGGAAATGGTGCTGCTATGAACGCTGGGGTGCATATGTTTTTCTGAATTATGATTTTCTCAGGGTATATGCTCAGGAGTGGGATTGCTGGGTCATATAGTTGTTTTATTTTTTTAAGGGGGGCTTTTTTTCTTTAAAAAAAAGAAAGCTTTTTTAACACATTTTCCAAAGATTTTTATGGTTAGTAATATACCAAATGTATTTGGGGTCTGTCTCTCCTGATCCCTGTAAATGGTCACATGAACCTCCAAAACTCACATAACATCTCCAGACCCCTGCAAAGTTGCAGCGGTAGATATAAAGTATTGCAGAACTGTATATGACTATGGTTGTCTTTCTCCCAGCAAAGCTCTCAAGGCAGGGCATAGTTTTTTTTTTGTTTTTGTTTTCTTTTGCAGCACTTGGTTAAATCCTTCCTTGCACAAAATGAGCCATATTTAAATGCTTACTTAAATATTTAAATGAAAATTTCACTGTCATGTAAAATGTACTGCCGTAAACTCATGTCATATTATACATACTGGGGAGCTATAGTGATCCTGAATATGTGAGAAATGAAATTCTCCTTGAATAGAAAAACAAAAAAATGCATCAGAATAACTTTAGAAGAGCAAACCATGCCCAAGTGATTAGCTATAGTAAAGTTTTAAATAACTTGATGTAATAATCGTGAAAGTATTAGAAACATTCTGAGTCAATAAAAAGTGAAACTGCTGAGAAGGGAAAATTATTGTTCCACTTAGCATAACAGAAAGAGAAACAAGCAGCAAATACTGGTAATATCTGGTAGAAAGTGACTTCAGTTAACAAAACTTATTTATGTATTAATATTTGTGGAATGTCCCTGGTGGTCTAGTAGCTAAGATCCCATGCTCCCAAATAGGGGGCCTGGATTCGATCCCTGGTCAGAGAACTAAGATCACACATACTGCTTTTTACTGTTCTCTTAGTAAGAGCAGCAGCCTTGATCAACTGCTCAAGGAATTTCCACTTCTCTGTACTTTCCTCAGCTTTACTGCCATGGGAATGAAGCCAACAGTCACTGGAAGCCTGGCTCTGGCTGAGAATTTTTTTCCCTCAGATTGTCTACAGGCACACAGTTCAGAAGAGATCACCATCTTGATATTGTGAATAGGAAAGCACTCTTTGCTAATTTTTTGCTCTGATTAAAAACTGGCAAGTAGACATTATGTTATTTCTAAAGAAGAGAGTCCAACATTAGTATTGTTTCCTTATGTGGTTAATTAAACAACAAAGCAAAAATACATATTTCATTACCCCCTAATAACTAGCCACATTCAGCAACTTTGTTTTGGCTAGTCATATCACTGACTATTTAAAGATAAAAATACTCAAGTAAAAGAGGAGTGCACTATGTAGATCATAAATTTATAGCTTATTGTAAAAACTTGATGCTAAAATTTGGTCATGCTAATGGTTAAAAACAGCATTTTCAAAAGTGAAAAATCATTTCACTTTTTTTTTTTAAAAGCTCCACTTTAATTCAAGTTAAAAAAAAAAAAAGAGAGAGAAACAAAAAGTGACCCAAGTTCATAGGATTCCTTGTTTCTTGAATTTTTAAAATAATTTAGGGAAAAGAGATATATTAGTAAAGATTTGGTCTTTAGTTTCCTTTGGAAAACATCAACACTTAAATATTTAAAAAGCGATTAACCACTTGCAATAGACTCAAAATATCCCAGGTATGTGTGTTCCTAAAACATACATTTTCCAATTGAGACTTTTAAACTGTCAATGCCCGGGAGACAATGCCATTGATGTGTGCCTGGCACTAGTTCTGCCAGTTAATTTTTTCCCCAGAGAGTGGTTTTGGGCGACAGAGTGGCGTCCTGGCTTCCCAGGTTGTTGCATTGACAAACTGCAGTGGGGTAAAGTCAAGAAGCCTGACAAAATCTCATTAATCATTTTAAATTAAATCCAACCCTCCTGTCTGACCAGGCCAAGAAGAAAGTCATTTTTTTTTTTTAAACAAATGAAAATTTCCTCCATAAAGATTTGGTATCTTTCTCTTGTTGGTCTTTAATTTGATGAGACAAAAATAAAACAAAACAATCCACTTTTCTAAGGTTGAAAACAAAACATTTATCTAGATATGATTTAACAGATCAACCAAGTGTCTTTTAAAAATAAAACAAGCTTTGAATCAAAATGCATGGAAACATTATGAAGGGAAACTCTACTAGCTAAATTAGGAACACTCTATCATTTTCTGAATACTTCAGAAAATTTATTTTGTTCTAAAATACATGACCCTTAAGAACATTTGAAAGAAGAAATTTTAAAAATTTCATTATCCATACTATTTTGGTATATTGTGTACCAATCTGTTCTTTCCAGTCATAGGCTTTAGCTTTGTATTACATAGTAATTGTAATGTGTTGTATATATGTAATTCAATATCCTTTTAAATATTTACCATAATTTACAACTGCTAACACATTATTAACATCATGACATCATAGTCATGAGGATATGTTCTGGTCTACTTGACCAATCCTTAGTTTCTGGTGTCAAGTGTAAACTCAAATATTTATTATTTGTTAGAACAGGCCCAAGTTTGGGGCATTCCAATTGTTTCTTTTTCCTTTTTATTAAAACAATGATGTGACGAAGACTGTACCTACTGCCCTTCCTCTGTTTTGGATTATTTCCTTAGGATGTTTTCCTAAAGTAGACATATTCGCTTACAATGTTGGAAAGAAACCATAGTCAGTTAGTTACATTATTAATAGTAATATTTAAGAAAATGTTTACTAGAATAATATATAGGTTGAATCTGCATTATTTTAACTCTAATACATCCTAATTTGTAAAATGGGTACACTTGAAAGGTCTGGATGTATTTTTTTGAAATGCAAATAGTAAAGCCATCTTTCTGTATACTTAGATAGAACCTAAACCAGGGCTAGAATAATACTATTTTGGGTTTATTGAGAAACTGCTTCCGGGCCAAGGTCTATGTTAGGTATTGAGGAAGATCTAAGAATACAATTCCCACCTGTAAGAACTGAGAAAGCAGCCCTGGAGGCAAAAGAGTCTGAGGGGACTTGGAAGGGCAAATAACATCTCAACAGGTAAATAAGGGATTACAAGCTTTCCAGAGAGAAAGTAGAACAGATGAGATTAGAGAGTGTTAGTTTGGACAGAATACTAATGTTAGGAAAAAATCCTGTTGATGATAAATTTGGAGGCTCTGAAAGTTTTCAAGCATATTCTCCATTTGCTTTTCTTAATATAACTTGTACTGTATATTAAAGTATAAGTGGTGTTGGTGTATAGGAAGGAGGCACTAGCGGCACATAGTTGGTATGGTGTATTCTGGGCTTGAAACAGCAGAGCCCTTACTGGGAAGGCAGGTCTGAGTTGCAGAGGACCGTAAGCATTCTTATGGGTTTCAGCAGGTTCAGATTACACACTGAACAAGGAGGTATTTGGCCAGAGACAATATAAAAGGCATTAGCACTACCATTATTTCTAGCCTCAAAGAACTCAGCCCCAAGTGGAGAAGGTATACTCAAAAAAGGCCCGAGTATAAATGGAAAAACAAATCTACTTGGGCTGCAACAGATGCAAAGCTCAGCATCCTTCTTGAATCCCTAGCTCTTGGGATTCCATTATCCCCTGGTCCTTCTACAGTTTTTACAAACCTTTGTTTTCAGACTTCATGCTTCACCTCGTATAGCATACTCCAAATTCTAATCACCCTCAAACTTACGTGTCTAGTCTTATTCTTTAGCTTCAATGTTCTATTGATACTTTCAAATTCAAGACATCCCCAAATTAGAATCATTATCTTTTCCACTTCATTCCACTGGTTGCTTTTCCTACTAGTTACCTTTGATAATAGAATAAGCAGATCCTCATATTAGAAACTTTTCTTCCAAATCACTATATCCTATCAATTTTCAGTTGTGTGTTTTTAAAACTTTTTCTTCCTCACTAAGTCCTCCACCACTTGCCTAGTTCAAGCCTTAGAATAGAATCTAATAGAATAGACAGACTAGCCGTAATCCTTGACCTTAGTAAGACTACAGTTTGATAAAGAAGTTGGACATGTAGAAAATTAATTAACACTAGTGGTATATATTATATGATAGAGACAGTCTTTGATACCTGTGACCAAGAAATTATATGTGAAGTGGATCTTAGATGATAGTAGGGGGACCTTAGATACAAAAAAGTTAAGGATATCAGAAAGAGTAGCTTGCAAAAAGAGATATGGGTTTCGTTTACCTAGGTGAGGCATTTATAAAGACATTCATTAGAATTATTTTGTCGTGGAATTCAAACTTATATACATGTGAAACATAATTAGATATGTGCTTTGGAATCTTAGATATTGTGTGTGTGTGTGTGTGTGTGTGTGTGTGTGCTGTGTGCTGAGCCGTGCTCGACTCTTGTGATTCCATGGACTGTAACCCACAGGCTCCTCTGTCCATGGGATTTTCCAGGCAAGAATACTGGAGTGGGTTGCCATTTCCTTCCCCAGGGATCAAACCCAAGTCTCCTGCATTGGCAGGTGCTACCTGCCAATACTACCATTGTGCTACCTGAGAAGACCCTAGAAATTGTTTACTACCAGCCTAAAAGTCCCTTTGACTCTCAAAAGCTGTTTTGATTATCTTGTTTTTGAAAATTCTGTAGTCCATTGTTCAGTTGTAATAGTAGGGCAAGATCTGTAAGTCAGGATCCTACACTTCTAGCAAGGGGCTCCCCTCCCCCATTTTACTCCCCCTAAACATAGCAGCTGTATCATGCCAGAGCTGATGCTTTTCATCTAGAGACATTTCCAGGGCATTTGTGACTTACCATATAAGTGCATTGTTCTTTATCATTCCAGTGCTAAGTGTTTTAATGATTAAATAACCGTTAATTAAGATGTTAATTAAGATCTATTTCATACATTTGCTCTCCATTAAGCAGTAGTTTTACAGGAGGAAATGGCAACCCACTCAGGTATTTTTGCCTGGAAAATCCCATGGACAGAGGAGCATGGCGGGCTAGTCTATGGGGTCACAGAGTTGAACATGACCGAAGTGACTTAGCACCAAGCAGTAGTTTTCCTCTCATTACCCAATCTCATAACATCTGTGAAGGCAGAGCCCCTGTCCAGGTACCAAGAGTACTTGGCCCAATATTAGCACATGGAAGTCCCTTGACAAATATTTACTGAATGAATGAATGAAGACAGTTTACTATCAGTCACGAGATTCCTTTCCCAGCTGATTCTGAGCTGAAATCATCACAACTAGAAGAATAGTAAGGTCTGACTAATTATTTTGGATATAAGTTCTAATAGCATTTTGTTCTTATGTGTAGAAACCTTAGATTTTAATGTGTTTTGCTATGGTTTCAAGGACTTCAGACTTAAATAAGGCAGAAATTTAAAAAATGAAATCAGGTGATGAATTTATGTTTTAAAAATAAGTGCCCGTTTTGCATAGAACAAATATACTCTTCAAAGTTTGGAAAGAGAAGCTGGTATGGTTTCTACCCAGGTTAGATGCAACTTTTATGAAGACAGTCATAATTTCTTATCAAATAAATCTCAGAACTCAGTTTGAGAGAAAAAGGAAAGGCTTTAGTCAAAATCTTTACAATAAAATAATTATGATTATAAATTTTTAGTTAAATATGTACATATTACATGGTATTTTAAAAAAGAATGGAAATGAATAAAGTTTTCAGGCAAAATCTAATGCACAAATATACCATCTTTTTTAGAATATAACGTCAGTTTAACATTCTTAACAGCTGTGTCAGACAATGGCTCTGCTTTGTGCAAAACATGATAAGCAAAATTAAGAAAAATTCTGCAAAATTCTTTAGTTCCCCAAAGAAGTCACTACAAAAGAAAAGAGTAAAAGAAAAAAAGTTGTATACTCAAGCTTGATTGTATACAGAGGCTAGAATGACCAGCACTAATGTCACTCCCATATCTGCTAAATAGGTCCTTGGGTAGCTTTAGTTTGCAGTTAAAAGCTGAGGTCCCAGCAATTGTGCTTTTATGCAGCCACATGGCCAATAAGGTAGATGTTGTCATAAAGGTGCCCCACGAAATCTTCACTAATGTTTTGAGCAGCACGCCGGGTATTTCGAATAAATTCTCGTTTTGACATTTTATTCTTCACATGAGGGCTAGTGAGGTCAATGGAAAGTAGAATCAAAGAGTAGCACAGTACATAGACAGCATCTGGAAGGAAAAAGAAACACCTCCAATTATTAGCTGGTTATTAAACAGTGGTCCCAAAGTGTTCATAATTCCAAAAGATTAGATTAAAATTAAAGAGAACTGCCTGGGCCTTTTCCAATTTGGTGATGAAAGTCTTGTGTCCTAGAAACCTCTTTTCCTGGGCAAACAGGGATGTCAATTATCCAAACACCAATTCATTGAGCATTTTCTTCAAACAATTTAGGAATTTTTAGTGAAAAGTCATTCTAAATTTAAAAATTTCCGAATTGGTTTTTTTCCCTCTTACTTTCAAATGTGATATTCCCATTCAACTACCCATAAAATATATTTGTACTCTCAGTATATCCTATTAAAACAAAGATATTTTTTATATATGCTTTTACAGAAACCCAATTTGGAAGCATTTTACACAACAAGAAAATGTATTAACTTGGTACTAGAAAATAAAATGTAAACATCTCATAAAATTCTTATTCTTTAGTTAAGATATGTATAAAAGATCTAAAAAAATTCTATGGAATTTACATATTAATCTCAAAAGTAAATCTTTAGATTGCTAAACATGAGCCCATGCAGCAAAAAATTTTCTTCTCTATATATTTTCAGGGCAATAGTTGAAGCTTATTGTTATCTTCATGATACTTGCTACAACTGCTTACTACTACTACTATGGTGTTTATTTTTTCAGAATCTTGCAGTCGTAATAAAGACTGTCTTGCACAAGCATGTTCAACAAATTTTGTATGCTAGGAAAAGGTTTGGTAATCTCTGTAATAAGAACAATATTCTTGACAGGAAGAAAGAAATAAAGCTGCATCACATGAAAAAATATATAGGTGACTCAGGCTACATCATGCATGCATATACATACACACACAGAGTGAAAACTAGTTATATCAAAAATACACTTTAGTAGAAAAATTCTAGGTGTTACCTATGTAATATGTGTATTATTAAAAGCTTTAAAAATAAATTCTCAAGATTTTGATTAGACTAGCAAAAAATTTCCAATGCTTAAGTAAGAATTTACATACATAAGTGTAACTTTCCTCCTAAAACAGTATATTTACTACATGTAAATAATAGCTTTAACAAACTAGTCACTGCTAGAAGCAATGAAACAACTATTTGTAACTATGGGAAGCATTTTTCCCCAGAGTGAGGAAAATGTCTCATTTACTACTATTTTTACCCAGAGATGGGAATGGGAGAACGAAGGAATTCACTATATATATATTCTTACCAGGACTAAGGCCAAGTTCTCTCATTAAATCAGGGTTACAAGCACAGAATCTAGTGAGAACTTTGTTATAAGTGTTTCAAGATACTCCCCACGCTCTTCAGGGGCATGGATGTGACGAAAAAATTCTCTCAGTGCATTGGGTAAGAATTGATTTCTAAAGTTATGCAGTGTTACAAGGTCATCCAAGACATCTCTCCTAGTAGAAAAAGGAAAAGGTACAACTTTAGTTAACTTTTCTGTATTAAAAAAAGATGAGAAAAATCATAGATTATTTACTTTTTGGATAAAAATACTTTACTGTTTATTACCAGTCTTATAAAGCATATATGTCTAAAAGTTAAAAAAAAATCAAAGTATGATTATCAAGTTAAACAATTTAAAAAAATCTTTCATGAATAGAACAAGAAACAAGGTGAAACTAGAAATTTTAATTCTGAAATGAAAAAATGAATTTTTCAGAATTAAAAATGTAACTTCTTTTCAAGAATCTTCTTGGCTAAATCCATATGATCAACAGAATTCTTTACCTTTTTAATTCTGAAAATAAGGAGAATCTACACTTTCCGTACCAATCCACATTGCCAGAGGTAACAACTGCTGATGTGAAGCTTTTTAAAGTGTCTATCTATACCCTATATTGTTCTAGAATCTGCTTTTACTTATTTCATATAGTATAATATGAACAGCTTTCTGTGTTTTTATACATAGATCTAACTCATTCATTCTAATGGCTCCACAATATCCCATCCTAAGGACATAATTCTAATGAAATACATTTAGGTTGTTTACAATTTGTGTACATATGTGCATATATACTTATTATCAATAGCATTCCAATAATCATGCTTTGGGGTTCCCTGGTGGCTCAGATGATAAAGAATCTGCCTGCAATGCAGGAGACCTGGGTTCAATCCTTGGATTGGGAAGATTCTTGCCTGGAGAATCCCCATGGACAGAGGAGCCTGGCAGGCTACAGTTCATGGGGTCACAAAAAGTCAGACATGACTGACTAAGCACAGCACAATCATGCTTTGTTACACTATGCTCCAATCCTCACTAAACTCAACAATTTATAGATCATAACCTTAATTTCTACCAGTTGCTTATGGCAGGGACAGGCAAACTACAGCTAGTGGGCCAAATACTACAGAGGCCCATGGGCTGTTGTTTAAATAAAGCTTTATTAGAACACAGCTTTTCTCATTTCTCCATGTCTGCTTTGATGACACAATGGGATAGTTATAAGTAGCTGCAACAGATATCATATGTCCTTCAAAGTCTAAAATATTTACAGAAAAATCAGGTTTTTCCACAAAAAAAACCCTGCCAATTCACAGGTACCTAGCATTTCAGGAAAAAAAGAGTTAATGATACCATCTTTATGTAAGAAATTCTTTTTCAGTGACCAATATGCTAAACTGTGCACCCCTCAAGGCTAGGGATTATGTTTTAATCAACTGCATACTGCAAATTCTAGCAAAGTTCCTGGCATATAATAAATACAAATTGTTGGAAAATCCTGAGAAATTAAACAAAAATGAGAATCATAATGAAAAGGTAAACCTATTTTTGAAACATTCTTTAGATTACTATGAGATCTGTAATTTTAAAAATCATAGTTTATGGTGATGTCATATCAAAATATTTCCACAATATTTTTATGTCCTTGATACCCAGAATTCAAGAGTACAAATGAATAACTATCAAGTCAGGACAGCACATCAGACACTGTCTCTGGAGAGCACACTATTAAATCATACTTTTCGAATTTTCAGACTTTTACATGACACTTTTCGTGTACTGTATCACAATAAACACCTCTTATACCTCTAGGATTTGTGTTTATGAGTACAATTTGTCAATTTGATTTTTTGCATGGGCAATTTCAAAATTCAGAACTTTTAGCTACCAAACACTTCGATCTTAGGGCTACTTATTAAGGAAAAAAGGCTTCGACTTTCTCAAAAATATTTGGTTTTGTGATCTTTGCTATCACAAAGATGTTGGACTTCCTGGGCTTTTTTAAAATGTTTACAACAATAAACAGTAAACTCACATGCAAGTTCAAGTTCACAAGAGTAATGATTTGCAAGATACGGAATCTTTTCCCTGTCTTCACTCAATTTTATAACTAGATGACTGTGATTTTTAAAGTAAAACTTAACTGAAAGCATTCCTAAACTCTTTTCTCATGAAAAATTAAAATTTTTTTTTACCTTTCATCAAGATAAATTCTCAGTTTTTTCCAATTTAGTGTCCTTGTACAGAAGATAAACTTTGCTATTTCCTTTGGTGAATCATCAAGGATGCCCTTGGACATAAAGTAGTTCACTCCCTAAGACAGAAAGACAAGTCTACATAAATAAAATCAGTCTTCATTTATAAATTTAACAATTAGGCAACAGCAAAACAATAGCTATAGAGTCTTTCCAGCATCAACAGACTGTTCATAGCTTTTGCATGCAAAATACAAGCTAGAACTTGAACTGACACTATTATTTATGGTTGACAGTTTACATGCAATGAAAAGTAGGAAATTCAAAGTTAAGACTTCTAAAGAAAGTCTGATTCAATTTTCTGACTCATGTCAATTAACAAAAAGTATCCAGAAATATCACCTAAACCGGGTTATGGGTAGGGGTAACGAACAACTATTACACAGATCTTAAAAATAAGCCTTATAATGAAAACTTCAACTGCCTAATGGAAAACATGAAAGTTCAGATACGCATTCTAACACACTTTTCAAGGAAACAGATTCTTGAGAAAAAAGGATTCTCCAAATCACGGATTAGCATTTTTGGGGGGTGGGTAGGGAAGAATAATAATTATTTAACTTAAAGTAAAATGGGCAGAATTCTAGACTGGTTTATGGGTTGTATATAGTTTGGCTTTAAGTATTGTTACGTTCTATAAGAATTTGGCTCCAATACATACTGAGGCAAAACATAGTAAGACAAAACAATTTCAATGTTTTTCATAGGGTTTATCTTTGAATTTCCTTTTCTCTGCATGCCAAATCTTCCAGAGAAGCATTATCCATAGGGTTGTGCCCTACTTTAGATTTAAACCAACAACAACAAAACAGCAACAACAAAAAAATCAAACACTGAAACCAAGTTTTCTCATGTATATGAAGGTCACATTCAAATAAATGTCTCATGTGGATTTGAATGTGCAGTTATTGAAATAAAAGGCAGGTGTGTTTATTTCAACTCACAGATATCCAGATACATGCATTCCCATGAATGTTCATGTCTGGATAATAGCACAATGTGTGCAGTTAATTGGTAGAGAAAATGACATATTATGTACACGTAACATACTGTTTTCACATATAAATTCCTTCAGCATTTCTTCCCTTTACAAACAATGACACAGTACTCAGAAACACTGCATACATTAGGAATTCAAAGAGTTGGAAGAATTTTTATAAAAACTTCCATAAAATTTTACATCACATTTTTAGAGCAATTTGGTACCATGAGGTTATGCTTTTGAAAGGTTATAATTATCTACAGAATGTAATTCAAAAAGATAAGATTTTTATACAAAATTAATTTTATGAGCCATCAAGATAATAGGATATTAGCAATGTTATCAAATTTTCATGAGAATTTTAAAAGTGTAAAAGCAATCCTAAAAGCATTGATTTTAAAAAGCACTGACTTTAAAAAGAACAAAGAGTGAGAACATGTGACTCTGTCAACTCAGTGGGAAGCCATCTTTCAGATTGCACTGTACCCGGATAGGAGGCTAGAGCATGTAATATGGTCAAGATGGAAAGGAAAGCCAAGGAACTCGTTTGCAGCAAGGCTCTCAGCAATAGCCTGAGGGGGTAGGAGCCAGGGAAATAGGAATGAGTTTTCCATCCTTCCCTCCATTAGTTTGAACAATCGAGAGTTGACTGTATATTTAATTGATCTACTTAGCAAGATTAAGTCAGGTTTGATTTCTTTTCCAAAATTCATCCATTTAAAAAGTGTAACAAAATATTAGAAGTTATTTCCAGTGCTTAATTTTAATCCAAGTGATTCAAAGACAAAGAAATGTCAGTTAAGTAGTAATAAACAGGTTCTTTATTCAAGCTTACTTATAAATCAGTATTTAAGAGATACAAAACTAATTCTAATTTACTTTCAAAAATTTACAAAATATAAAAAAACTAATGTGATCTATTAAATAGTATATAATTCTCTAATTATATGATATATGCCATTTTTAATATTGCTTGATGCTCCTCACTTATAAACAAACACTGGCATTTGCCTTATGCAAGCATCATAAAATTGTTAATCATTTCCTTTTTCTATGGACTACATGTTTGAAAATTTAACATATAATCTCACTTGAGTTCTTCGAAATCAATTAAATGCAGAGGAGGAAGCAAATGGTTTTTAAACACAATCCTGAAAACCAGCAACACAAACTTGAAATCAGCTAGCACCGTTGGTTTTGAGGAAAGACGGCCTCAATTTCAAGCCTGGGATTCTTCTGGAAAGGAAGATTACTTCAGAAGGGCTATTGGAGTGAAGGGTTAAGAGATGACACAACATAAAAAGGCACAGGACCAGATTACAATTGTCTTCAACAAGCAAGCTGGCAACCATCCAAAACTATCTTGTTTTGTAAGCAGTAAATACAAAAGAAACTACAGCATGAACTCTGTTGAATTTGTTTAATACGTGTATAAGTATTGTTGATTTTTAAATTAAGTTTCAGAAGAATGTTACAGAGGAATCCCTAGACCATACTGGAGGTGTTGTTTAATCACCAAGTTGAGACCCCATGAACTGCAGCACGCCAGGCTTCCCTGTCCTTCACTATCTCCTATAGTTTGCTCAGACTCATGTCTATTGAGTTGGTGATTGCTATCCAATCATCTCATTCTCTGTCGCCCCCTTTTCCTCTTGCCCTCAATCTTTTCCAGCAACAGAATCTTCTCCAGTGAGTCAGCTTTTTGCATCAGGTGGCCAAAGAATTGGAGCTTCAGCTTCAGAATGGTGCCGAAATCAGTCAAAAGGGTTGATTTCCTTTAGGGATTGACTGGTTTGATCTCCTTGCTGTCCAAAGGATTCTACTACCAAGAGTCTTCTCCAGCACCACAGTTCAAAAGCATCAATTCTTTGGTACTCAGCTGTCTTTATAGTCCACCTCTCACAACGTACATGACTACTGCAAAAACCATAGCTTTGACTAGACGGACCTTTGTCAGCAAAGTGATGTCTCTGCTTTTTAATACCCTGTCTTAGTTTGTCATAGCTATTCTTCCAAGGAGCAAGAGTCTTTTAATTTTGTGGCTGCAGTCACCATTCACAGTGATTTTGGAGCCCAAGGAAATGAAATCTGACACCGTTTCCACATTTTCCCCATCTATTTGCCATGAAGTTATGGGACCAGATGCCATGATCTTCATTTTTTGAGTGCTGAGTTCTAAGCCCGCTTTTTCATTCTCTTTCACCTTCATCAAGAGGCTCTTTAGTTCCTCTTAGCTTTCTGCCTTAAGAGTGGTGTCATCTGTGTACCTGAGGTTACTGATATTTCTCCTGGTACTCTTGATTCCAGGTTGTGCTTCATCCAGCCCGGCATTTAACATGATGTACCCTGCACATAAGGGTGACAATATACAGCCTTGACGTACTGCTTTCCCAATTTTGAACCAGTCTGTTTTTCCATGTCAGCAACCAATGCTTCCTGAATACAGGTTTCTCAGATGGTAGGTAATGTGGAGAATTCCATGGACAGAGGAATATGCTAGACCCTACAGCATTAATAATAGTTATTAATCAGGACTAGAATTCTCAGCAGTATAGATATGTGCTTCTGTGAGTCTGTGTCTTATAGGTAGCAAGGAAATCATGACCCAATACTAGTCTAAATTAACACAGTTTCCAGAAAAAGGAAGGGCGTAGCTCATTATCATCTGCATGATACAGTAAAATAAGTGTCCAGTTCTGGATGTTGCATTTTATGGGACATATTGACAAGCTAGAACCATCTGATTAAGGAAATCAGGGTCTGAGTGGGTTGTTGGAAGGTTAGACTTTATGTTAAATAAGGAAGAACCAAGGGAGATAGAGATATTACGTCTAAAGATGAAGCTATTTAGGAAAGAAGAAAAGATTAAGACATTGAGACATCTGAAGAGGTTAAGAAAACTTGTGACATCTGTGTCGCAAAGAAAAAAACACTGTGTGTGGTCTGAGTGAAGATTTTAAACTGATGAAACTTAGAACTTCATGCCCCCCCAAAATGCATACTGCTAGGTTTTCAGTGATAGAAAGTAACAAGTATCAGAGTTTCACTCTAAGAATATATAAAAATAGTGACTTTCAAGGGGTCCCTTTTCACATAGTAATGGGAAAAGTAGAAAACTAAGGCATGAGCAAGGTGAGAAAATTGAATACAAATCTACTGACTTAAAGTATTGGTACGTGTGTGTGTGTGTGTTACTCGCTCAGTCATATCCAATCCTTTGTGACCCCGTGGATTGTAGCCCATCACGCTCCTCTGTCCATGGTATTCTCCAGATAAGAATACTGGAATGGGTTGCCATAGGAGAAAAAAATGGCAAATTAATGGCAAAAAAGTAAGAGGACATAATTGGAGCTGCAAGTAGAGGAGAACAGGGGAAAGGATCAAAAATACAGGTGGGGTCTAAGACACTTTCTCAGCCTGGAGGACAGGATGGCTGTACTGGTTCAGAGACAGGTGTTTGGAGAAAGCATTAGAAAACAAAAATAGAGTGCACGTTGGTTTTCTGTTTAGGGAAGACAAGCCATCCAGAAAGAGCTGGACAAGAGCAAACTCTTGGCTCCTTGAGCAAAATGGTAAAGATTTCTATCAACAGTGGTGGAGGGTATAACAGGAAATCCATTAGGAATAAATAAAAAGAATGGTAAGCAGCAATGAAAACCCAAGAGAAGTTAAAGTGAATTCATCTCATGTTAAAGCTTTAAATAGAATACATGCTTTCAGTGATTCAAAGATAATATATATATATATATATATATATATATATATCAGGAAATTCTGTAAAGCATCCTCCATGGAGTATATCACTAAAATTTATTATGCAAATGACAGCACCAAGACTTAAACAATATAATTAGAGTGGTAAGTTGTTTAGACATAAGGTTTATTTAGGTAGCAAAAACAAATAAGAAAACACATGCAAATAGCTAAAACCAATATTAGGAAGGAATTCGATTGAAGAACGATGTGTTGAATGAAGCTCAGTCCCCTACACAATGCATCTCTCCATTTTTCCTATTACTATAAGAATGGCTCTTTCACACAGCAATTTCTGTTTTAAGATATACATCCTTTGTTTTTCTTCTATTGTATTAAACTCATGTTTTTCTCTCCTATTTTTAAAAATCAAATCATTATTACCCATAGTGTACTTCAAAGGCAAAAATCTACTATATATATGTTCAGAACCAAAAAATATATATTTGGGGACAAAATGAATTATAGGAAACTAGGCATGTAAAGTACTGACTTCTGCTGTGAACCTAAAACTGCTTTAAATGATAAAGTCTTAATATTTTATTTTTTTAAGTGCTGAATACTAGTACTGAAAGTACTGGCAATTGGCCCAGACACTTGGCCGAAACATTGTGTAACAGTTGGTATCAATAGAAAAAAATTACTAATAAAACAAAACTGACATACTAGGGAGTATCTTTAATGTGTTTTCCTAAAGAACAACTTAGGAAAGAAATTCAGTGAAAAAATTTGCTTTAACTAGTTTTGTTCAAACTTGCTGTTGCATGAAACGTAAAAAACAAGTATTACAGCTACTACTTTTCAGGTAATAAATCTGTCCTTTGAGCATTACACAAGAGAAAGCAAACTGGACACTGCATTTAATTTCCTTTTTAAAAGAACATTTGAAAACTTTTAGAATAACAATCCTTAAATGTTAACAATAAATATTTATAAAATGAAATACTTCAATCTAGATT
This sequence comes from Aepyceros melampus, assembly GCA_006408695.1. Lineage (NCBI taxonomy): Eukaryota > Metazoa > Chordata > Mammalia > Artiodactyla > Bovidae > Aepyceros > Aepyceros melampus. The sequence goes on from SJXQ01010085.1 coordinate 185,972, forward strand.
TCTAATTTTTGTTTCAATATGGAACTGATTTATTAATAGTCAAGTGTACATTTTAACCACAGGGAAATGAGCAATTGAAATGTAACATTTTCATACTAAAAAAAGATAAAAAATTAGCACATCAAGGGAAGCCCTTCCTCCAGTCAGAGTATTTCCATTGTCTTATTTGAAAATAGCAGCAGCAGTGGCTAAGATGACAGCTCTGATATTATTTCTTTTTCTAGTGCTATCATAATTGCTAATAAAAATGTAAAAATCTTTAATATTAGCCAGCGCAGAATTTCTCTTTCTTCCTACTTATTTAGAGAACATGGGTACTACAGTTAACGCAAAAAACACATCTAGCAATTTTTCTAGGGATATATACTCTGCAAATTAAAATATCAACACTTTGCCTTTTAGCTGAAGTAAAATAAAGATTATATTACTTAAAGGGCAAGTTTTAAAACTAGGTATCCATGTTTTTATGCTGTCATCTCATTTCATTCTATCCACTAAGCTTAGCTATGCCACTCTCTGGTGTATAATGCTGTCCTTCAGCATGTAACTTCAGAAATGTCACATAGTACTTTTACTCATGGTAATTAAATTATGGTTAATCTAATCAATAGATTGAAAAGACTAAAGGAAAAGCTCTGACCAAATTGTTAAAGTTCTCTAACTGGAATTGGTCAGAACCCCATATTCTGTCTGGAAGATGATGAAAAGTCATGAGTATGGAATATGGACTGAAGTCAGCTTACTCATGGACTTGTTTGAGTTGGCAAGGATTTCAGTCTCCAAAAACAATTTATGGAGGGCTTTTGGTACATGAAAGTACACAATGCTGAGGAACTGCTAAGAACAGTCACACCTACACCCTAAATTATTTGTAGCTATTAGAAAATGTCAACAGGAAAATTAAAAAAAGCAGGGATAGTTCAAAGAAAATAAAAAGAAAAATGGAAAATCATCTCTAATGGAGTCCAGGAAAAATGGAGGTGAGGTGGAGGACAGATCTTTCTGTTTCATTTTCATAGGAGAGAAAACCATGCCATCAGACAAAAATAACATGAACTTCGTTGTCTAAGGTTTCAAATAACACTACAAAGTTCCTATTCATTGGTTCTAACAGCTTCAAACAGAAAGCAAGCTGTATCTGTGAGTTCTAAGAGTCACCAGGAGTCACACCTGTCACTGGGGCAGACCACTGCATGAAGATGACCTTACTTCTAAAGTGATAAATTACTCAGTTCACTTCAGTTCAGTCCCTCAGTCATGTCCGACTCTTTGTGACCCCATGACTGCATGCCAGGCCTCCCTATCCATTACCAACTCCCGGAGTTTACTCAAACTGATGTCTGTTGAGTCGGTGATGCCATCCAATCATCTCATCCTCTGTCGTCCCTGTCTTCTCCTGCCTTTAATCTTTCCCAGCATCAAAGTCTTTTCAAATGAGTCAGTTCTTCACATTAGGTGGCCAAAGTATTGGAGTTTCAGCTTCAACATCAGTCCTTCCAATGAATATTCAGGACTGATTTCTTTTAGGGTAAACTGGCTGGATCTCCTTGCTGTTGAAGGGACTCTCAAGTCTTCTCCAACACCACAGTTCAAAAGCATCAGTTCTTTGGTGCTCAGCTTTCTTTATAGTCCAACTTTCACGTCCATATATGACTACTGGAAAACCATAGCCTTGACTAGCTGGGCTTTTGTTGGCAAAGGAATGTCTCTGCTTTTTAATATGCTGTCTAGGTTGGTCATAACTTTTCTTTCAAGGACTAGGTTTCTTTTAATTTCATGGCTGCAGTCACCATCTGCAGTGATTTTGGAGCCCCCAAAAATAAAGTCTGTCACTGTTTTCACTGTTTCCCCATCTATTTCCCATGAAGTGGTGGGACCAGATGTCATGATCTTAGTTTTCTGAATGCTGAGCTTTAAGCCAACTTTTTCACTCCCTTTCATTTTCATCAAGAGGCTCTTTAGTTCTTCGCTTTCTGCCGTAAGAGGAGATAAATTACTACTAAAAGTTAAATATAACAATCATTATTGTAATTATATTGACAAAATTGCTCGTAGGCTATATAAGCTTCTAGAAAACATACTATCTCTAATCTGTCTGTAAAATTGAAAAAGATAGCATTAATCAAAATATGGATATAAATCTCTATTAGGTTAAGGTATGGTTACTAACACTTCAAACTAATGACAAAGTGACACATTTAAGCACTGATGTTATGTCTAGAATTCCTGCTTTATAAAAATCACACACAAACATTTCACTTGCCATATGTGCATTTATAGAAATACACATACATACATACATAATAGCTGTTTAAATGACACTTTGATAAATAAAACTTACAATTTTATATTATCTGGAATATATATTTATAAATATATTTTAACAGCTCTGAAGCAATTTTCAAATAAACAAGACTTTTTAAATGTTTTCCTGACTGAGAACAAATGAATACTTTTAAAAGGACATTAAAATTTAAAAAAAAAGAAGATTTTTCAAAAACCCAAATCTTATTATTAGAGAAGTTGGGGTTTAAATGGTAGTTTTGTTGTCATCACATGTGCATACTTTTTCATGGAATTGAAGTTTCTGTTCATCCTACCACTATTTCAGCCCAAACATGTTTAAATTTGAGCATGATGTATGTACCTCAATTTATTGCTTAAAATGTCTTTTACAAGATTAAGCACTACCACTGAACCAAAAAGTTACTGGTTAATAACACTATTATTAAAATATGCAAAAACTGCTTATCACATGTCAGAAAACAAAATTAAAGGCAAAGTTTATCACTATCTAAAGCTAGAAGATCCTGGTGGTTCTGATATACTTGATGAAGGACCATTACTCAGGTGTCAAGTATTTATCTACCACAATCCAAAAGTTCCAGGAGACAAAGAACCCCTAAGCCTAGAGCAGCACCTGCTGCTGATACTATGGTTGTGTGCAGTTGTGCTTCTAGTATAAAATAAAGCTACAGTTTGGTGAGCACTAAGCATTTAACACATACTATTTCATTAAATCTTCATGACACCACCATGATATACATACTACTATTATTCCCATTTTGGAGTTGGGGAAATTGAAGCACAGAAGGTGTAAATAATTTGCCCGAGGCCAAAGTTATATGCCTAGGGAGTGGAGAGATACTTAATAAATATCTGTTGAATGAATGCTCAACTCTTTCTGTATAAAGCTTCCAGATGACTTTCAAGAGAAGTTGTAAACTTGTAAGGATTATATAGTTTAAACGGGGGGAGAAAAGACAATCATAACATAAAAAAGAAAAAAAATGTATCTAAAACCTATAAGTTAGATAGGTGCACCTAAACACCTCAAATTATAAACTCATAAAGGTTGAAATCACTATTCCAAAAATAAAAAGTGACATGTCATTCTAATGATATATTTAACTGCTAATAAGTGGTTCAGAAAGATCTTAAGACTTTTATTATATAGAAGGTATCTCTAAAAATTTTATGAAAGGGAAAAATGATACATAATCTTATGGATAAATGTACACTACAACTAACTGTTTGCAAATGTATAGTGTTTCTTTAATACTTCCATATTTCAAAGCTGCAATTAAATCGATAGATGGTGTGCAACTGATGACATCCAATAATTGAGAAAACACTGTCTTTTCAATTTCTGATAAAGCCGTCATATTTGAGTGACATCTACTGTGACACTGGTAGCAACAATTTCAAATTCAGGAAAGACATTCAGAGGAGACAACTACTTGCGATGGTAAAGCTGAGAACTTAAATCTAGAAAGTGATGTCAAGTTTCACTGAAAATGTGGTTACATCAGATAAAGAAGAACACTGGAGAGGTGTCAAGGTGGTCAGATAGGGTATAATAAGGAAATAAAAGACAAAGATAATTTTCTTGGAAATGTATTTAAACTATAAATACAATACTGCAAAGTTTCTAGGAACATTTATCTAAATTGGTAACTAAATTAATACGAAGAAAAAAATCTCCCTAATTTTTAGCATTTCCTATTTTAAAATATGAAGTATGAGTGCTTGTGGTGTCAAAAATATTATAATTTTTTAAAATAAACTAATTTTATTCTTTCCTCTAGTTCTTAGTCCTCAGTACACTGTGCATTAATATCAGTATGCTTTTACTCCAGTAGCAAATTAGTATTTCCTCTAACATACAGAGAGCCTCCCTCATAGCTCAGTTGGTAAAGAATCTGCCTGCAATGCAGGAGACCTCAGTTTGATTCCTGGGTCGGGAAGATCCCCTGGAGAAGGGAAAGGCTACCCACTCCAGTATTCTGACCTGGAGAATTCCATGGACTGTATGGTCCATGGGGTTGCAAAGAGTTGGACACAACCAGCGACATAACATACAGAGGAAAACAAAAGCAAAGCCCATCAGGTGGTTTGGGTGATGAATAAACTATGGAGTACTCTAGTCCTGAATCTTTTTCAATTAGATACAGACTAGAAAGGGGCCTGGGAAACTAATTTTCTCTGAAGCTTCTGAAAGGTTTATGCCAAGTCTATAAATGTCCTTCTGCAGACTTGACTCTAAACCACGTGACGGAATGACTTGGAGACAGGGGAGGGTACGGGAGGATGGTCAAAGATACAGTATGGTTAGGACAAAGTGTAAAATAAAGTTGATCTAGTAGACACCAGACAAAACCAACACGATAGATCAGATTGAAACAGACAGAAACATACATACATACGCACATACCGACATATACATCATGTTGCCCTTAAGAGAGTTTTAATGTTTAGTATGACGAAATGTTTAGTTATGTATGACTAATTTTAGTTTAGTATGACTTGACTAGCTGTATCAGGTAGAAGGTTATTAAGTTATCTAGACAGAGGTTAATTAATATTCAGTGTCTGAGAGGCAGAGTTTTTTTGTACTTTGACTCTAACAATGATCAAGGTAAAGGGATTTTGCTAATGAATGAGAGCATTTTAGGTCTTTTGAGTATATATATATATATATTTTTTTTTTTAGAGAGAAGGTATATTTGGTAAGGGATTCCTCTCATTATCAACAAGCTCTTTTTGCTCTAAATAAATTCTCTTCAGCAAACTGGAGATAAAATTAATTTGCTAATGAGAACCAGCAATGTCTATTTTTCTGAAAAACTTGGCTCAGAATTACATGTCAAACTCCTATGAGTTTGGGTGATGATGCTTATGTAGCATTAGTATGTTTTAACTACAAAGAGCAGGAACCTCAATTCAAAATGTGTCCAGTGATTTATTGTCTTGTATAAGAAGTCCCAAATTACTAAGGCTCTAGGATTTTTAGGCTCACACATGGAACACAGACCCAATTCTTCTTTCCATTGTGTATTTCTGGGTGTGTTAACAACCTACATGGCTGCAGATGGTCAGAGGTGTTTCTATCACGCCATCCTTATACACCCATGTCTGGAAGAACATGTGTGCACAGAAGCACACAGTATTCTTTCTTCCAATCTCATAGGTTGGCACTCAGTTACATGGATGTCATGGAAGCCAAAGGGAATGAAACAACATGATTAGCTTGGGATAATCTATACTCAACTCCTGAGGAATGGAGCTGAGCTCTCGGCTATTGAGGGTCTCTTTATCTAGTGAGGTATCTAAGTGATGGGATTTAAATCCTACCCATATAGGACTACAGGGATTTAAAAAAAATAACTTTCACAATAGAATATAGTGGAACTGGAATATAGTGGAATTGGAAGGAACTCTAGACATCTCCTGAGTTCTGCTTATATTCTTTTGTTTTTCCACACTGTGTAGCAGTAACTATTGCCTTCTGGTAATTAAGTATAGTCACTTCAACCATAGAATGATTATCTACGCTTGTACCTTTTCTTCCTCCCTTTAGGTCTATTTGTTCAGTGGCAGGAGGACCTAAAATAGCGAGAGGGTGGTCTCTGCAAGCAATCTGAATTGTTGTGCCTCTGGTGTCAATACTCTTGCCTTGACTATTAATGTCTCTAAACCAGCAGAGCCCCAGGAACAAGGGAAGCAGAATTACACATTTTTCGAGTGGCTCACTAGTGAAAACACTGCTTCAGACTCTTGGAAGCCTGCTCAAAGGCCATTTTGCTCTTTCATTACTTCTAGCATCTCAGCCACAGTTGCTAAATCATGTTAAGTCTAGGCCAATTGCATAACCCTTTCTCTTCTGTTCTCCACTGGTCTAGAGGTGCTCATGTGATTCAGTTCGGGTCATAAGACATGAGCAGAAGCATACTGAAGGCTCCAGAAAATAATTTTTTTCTCCTTAAGCAGCATAAGGAATTTGAGGAGTTTGCCACTGATCTTTGTGCTGAGGGTACTTTCATATGAGAATGTGATGCCTTGAGTAGTGGTAGCCAGTCAACACATTGAGCTCCCACTCTTATCACTGAAAAACTTTGGGATACCCATTCTGGGTGTCCTCTGAAGCAAATAAATTTATACGGCTTAAACCATTATTAGGTTCTTTGTTCTTTCAAGCCAAAAACACCTAGATGAACCATACAGGGAAAGTGGGTACTACAGGAACATCATAAAATGTGGTACTGAGTAGAGCAGCACAGTGATGGGGAGTGAGGACCCAATCATTCCTAGACATACTTTAGTTTGTGACATCAGCTAAGAGCTTAGGCATTCTCTCTCTGTGCTATGAGGCACTGATTAAAGTACACCCATCTGACTGTCAAACTGGCTCAGGTTCTACTATATGGCTTAAGTTTATTCCTGAGAGACTGATCTAAATTCAGTGAAAAGATAAAGTCTAACTTCAAGGCCTGCAGAGCTGGGTTAAAACCCCCAAAAGCGGTACATTTGCCAAACTAAAAAGCATCTTTTGTGGCCTGTCAATCTTCCCTGGGAATACCCCTGTTGCAGGAGATTTAACAGAGTTAGCGTAGAGAATGAGACACCAAAGATATGTTGATGAATGATTTGTTCCAAGTTATTGACACAAATACTTAATCAGTGTCTACCGGTAGTTATTTGAATACAATATTGCTATCAGGTTTGATGTCCTACCTTTATTTTCCACATTTAACATGTTTGACTACAAAGTATACAACATGAATAAAACTCTTGGTTGTCTAGACTCAACTCTGTTTTATTATTATTATTGTTATTTTTGTAATTAATACTATCAGACCAAAGGAAAGAGAACAAAAAATTATAGATCCATAGACTTTAAATAGGAAAGGAGATTACAGGTAAAATAAACATCATATAGCTGTCAGTGAATAATAGGGTATTTCCATCATTTAATCCAGGTTTATTTAATTCATTTAGAAACATATTCACACAGAGTAAGACTACAGATAATCTACCCTAGCATACCTCAGAATGTGTTCCCCAGAATGTTACTTTATAGCCCTCCACCCCACCTCACCAAAAAGAGACTATGACAAAAAAAACTCATTCACACACTTCCCTCTTAGATATTCACAATGGGCATCAATACATTATAAAGGCTTTGAAAAGTTATTCTTTAAATAAGCCAACTAATTGTAACTTATCATGATCAAATTTATTAGACTTGGGAAATCTTTTGACTATCTCCATTATCTTGTGGAATAATTATTCCAAAAAATACATTTGAGAAATGTGTACTTCCTGATGATATCAGAGTTTTCTACCTCCAGGAAAATAGTTACTCTTCATCCCTGCTTCTATGGTATGAAGTCATGGCAATGAACATTTTGGTGCTGTATACTGGAACAAAAAAGTAAGATTTTATATATGAGACAATGTAAAAACTAAGTACAAACACCCAAGTCCTTTTCTATAATAGAGAACTCCTCCAAATTTCCTGTTTGTATTTTAGCTGGTCCAACAACAAAAAGATCCCTTGAAAATAATTTGCTTACTCATTTACATCTAAAATATATGCTTAGGTAAAATTTAAAATGTTTCTCATAATAGATTTTATCCCAGATCTGTCTAATAAAATACATATAACTGTATGCATGTGGCTCTTTCTACATGAACACAGGAAAAATGTGCTTATATAGTGTTTAAAAAGACTTCTTTACCTGACCCCAATGAGGATATTGGTGCTTCCCTGGTGGCTCAGACGGTAAAGTGTCTGCCTGCAATGCGGGAGACCCAGGTTTGATCCCTGGGTCAGGAAGATCCCCTGGAGAAGGAAATGGCAATCTACTCCAGTACTCTTGCCTGGAAAATTCCATGGACAGATAAGCCTGGTGGGCTACAGTCCATAGGGTTGCAAAGAGTCGGACATGACTGAGTGACTTCACTTTAATGAGGATATTATTTTAAAAATTTATAAACATATGTAGAAACAAAAATAAGCCTATAATATAAAGTTAAACCATGTTCACTACCAATTTCAGCTTCTAAATGTACAAATAACTATGTCAAGAAAACATTTATTACTCAGTGGAATAAGTTACTGGTTTATAAGTAAAATTACTTTATTATAATAAGCTGGGGAATAAAATCACACACGTAACTTGTACATGCAGGGGAAATATGGCCTAGTATAAACAGATGGTTTTTAGCACATTCCTTTACTAGAATGTGGTCACCTGCCACAGGGTACACAAGCTCATGCACAAGATCAAGACTTTACATACAGCTGAGATCACAACGTCATGCACATGACAGCAGCGTGCTGGACAATCGTACCACGAACTGTGCAGAAGTTCTCCCCCACCCCATGAGCCACTGCCAGCAGCTGCTGTGGAGTTTGGTTACCCATATCCGTGACATGAACGATGTCCTTTGGAGAATCTTGCTCCCTGTGGCTGTAAGTATTCTTATTTTTATAATATTTTAATGATGCTTGCTATCAAAATGTTAAGTACAGAACTAGAAATTATGGAAAAGTAAATTTATTACAATACTGAACAATTATATACATCTTATCTCAGGTACTTAAAATAAACACCACTTACATTTAAACATAACATCAAATGTAATTAATTTACTTCTCAGCCTTAAATAAACCCAAATAACACATCTGATGACAGTGCTCTAGTGAGGGGGAAAAATAATCAACCTCCATAGGTACTTTCTGATTGCTAGCACTAAAAAACCATGGCAAGAGTCATTCTAAGACCTGGCTGAAATATGACTCATGTAAGTGAGTTCTATATAAAAACATCTACTAGGATGATCTTTTGATTATATTTTGGTTGGTTAAGCAATCAAACTGACATTGATTATTTATCAGTCAATGAAAGTAAGTGTAGAATATTAACTAAAATACTTCTCCTCATTTCCCTGCACCTGCAAGTGTACTTCAATGTACTTCCATGCCTACTTATGTCCTAAGGGTACTCTGATAAAGAGATAATTCGATTTTGTTATTAGGCAACAGCTGCTTGCTGAGAGCCTGGGTGACGTTCCTAAAAGTATAGAAGCAGAATTCTGGAACCAAAGTCACTTTGAATGGTTTAGTTCCATGTTCCCTGACAACAGTATGTGCCCCTTTCAGAACAGTGAATCAATACTTCTGGAATGCTCCAGGATATCTTTGAATCAGGCCAGGGAGTAAAAGAAAGAAAATACAGCCAACTCTCAATAACAATGGGAGGTAGGATGGATAAGTAAAAATCTGAAGATGTAAAAATCTTATTTTTAATTAGTAACTTGAATCCCCCTTTTAAGCAAACATTTGACTTTTATAGTTTATTGTCAGATAAAGAGGACTTTAATCTTACCTCTTTTCTCTGCCCCCCTCCAAACACTCTAGAGGAGGTACAAAAGAACTCTATAGTCTGATATATGTAGCTGCAAAGATGGAAACATATTTTGACATCTAACTTTTCCAATTTAGATATTTAAAACTACCCATATAATATTCTAGTATATAAGGGCCTATCTATAGTTTCATTTTTGCATAAAAAGGATGCTTTATAATTTATTTTTAAAATGGTACTCTTTTAGCAAGGAATGACTACTTACCATAATCAATATGAGCAATTACATCCAACTTTTCTGACTTTGAAAAGCTACAACTCAGTACTTACCAAGTTACACTTTCCTTAGAATGTAATATTTGAATTGATATGAATTGGGGATGACAGTTTTGCTCAACATTGGCATAATTCATGACTGGAGCCCGTATGACTTGATAAATTAGTCCTAATATGACAGGCCTGTTATAGCTGCCTTTCCTGATTCCCACGTATCTAGAGTGAAACACCATACCCCTCTGCCTCAATTTTCTAGTAATCATCATTCAATTAACTCAAAATACTATTGCAAAATATTTCTTATTGTAACACTAGTCATATGACCTGTTTAAACTGGCAACATCAATATTATACTGGTTTTAAATGTACACTTTGAACTTTAAACTTCTAATAAATCATTCTACTTTCATTAAAAGTATGTCTTCTATTCATTGAAAATAAAAGTGGTGAAAGAAGAGAACAAATATAACATATCTGTTCTTTATAACATATTTGCTTTATAACATATATATTTTGCTGTATTTTGGGGGTTAAGACTTAAATGATCCAGCAAAAGTCATAGTTCTAAGTGTTACATAATTTCTATTAGATTTATAAGAATAAGAAACATTTCTAAAAATCTGAACTTTTCTAGAATATATTGAAATAAGAATAGGGGAGAAGGGGAGCCAGTGACAGAAAATGTCTTCATATTTTGATCACTCATATGTTAAGAAACGATTAAATAATTAATTCATTTCAAGCAGTTCTTTTTGATTCTCCCACTCTCCCTCTTCTTTATTTGTGTTTGCTTATTGTCTTAAGAAAAAAAAAGAATCAGATAATTAATGCAAAATTATGCAATTTTTATAACAAATCTATAAGTTGTTTCTATGTTATCATGGGATTAAGATTTTTAAAGGCATTATTTAAAGACATTTTGATGTATCATGAACTAGAAAAATATCCTTTGTATCTTCTGATAATCATAACTAAGTGGAAATGAGGAAATGAAGAAAATGCTGCAGATAAAGTCTGATGACTATATTTTGTGCTCTCAACTGATAATGTAGTGGTATCTCAACCAAATGTAGGTGATGGCTGCATGTGCATCATGGAAGCTGCCATACAAAGTGAACAGATAGCAAGATTAATACTTGACAGAGTAAGGAAGAAAGAAATGACTGAGTCATACAGCAATTACTCCAAATACTGGGCTTCACAGTGATTCAAAAGTCATGTTCAGAGACTTATAATTTTACTTGCAAATTTTTTATGTTGGAGCAATTAAGTTCAACAGTTACAAATGTTCAAATTCTTCACTTACCTCATCGGGGTTGGCATTAAAGGTGAGACTGCCTTCATCCAGCTGCATGTACAATTTTCTGAAAGAGAATCCTAGAGGTGGGTTCTTGTTGTAAATGGAACAGTGACCCCAAGTGGATTTACACAGCCTGTAAGTATGATAAAAATCAAATGAGAAAACATGACCAGACTGAATCTTCTAAGTTAAAGACGTATATACATGATAAAACAGTGATATGAAATGATATAAAATTGGATTTTACAGCTCTGAAGTATAAACTGCTTAATTTATGCTTGTTTTATTTATTTACTAGAGTAAAACAAACACCCTCAAATTCTGACACTTAATAAATGTGAATTACAAAGATTAGTAATATTCGAGTCCCACTGAAGTTGTACATAAATGATGAAAATGATAACAGCTAACATTTACCAAGTGCTTAACAGATGCCAGGCACTATTTAAAGCATTTTAATAGTACTAATTTGCTTAATCTTTACAACCATCCTATGATTTGGCACTACAGATAAACACAGACATCATAAAAAAGCTGCCCATGGTCACACAGGTAATTTGTGTAGAGGCAGGATTTGAATCAAAGGAACTTACTCTCATGCTTGCAGTACTAACCAAGAGTCTAAATAGAATTAAACAACTATGTGCTCCATTGTGAAATATAACTGAGTGGGGGATGGGGGAACTGCTGGGCAGAGGGAGAAACTGTAATGCTGTAACTTTAATACTTAAATGAAAAGTTGCAACATTAAGATTAGTATATGTTAGGATATTGCTTTAAAACACTGGTTCTTTACTATCAGAGCTAAATATGACTTTTTACAAAATATGTAATACTTAAAATACCTGAAAACACACTGTTTCTATTAATACACATTGGGACACTTGTTTCCAATTTTGTTCAGGGACATTAGCTACTGGTTATTATTTGAAAGCTAACCTTTCATCTTGTTACAGTTCCTAGAAATTCTGGATGGATACCATAGTTTTACTTTCTGATATTATTGATTTTTGACTCAAACTTCCAAATTTCCTTCTTTTCTCTCTCTTTTACACACACACAAAGAGAGAGAGAGAAAGAAAGCGAGCTTACAGGAAAACAAGAAAGTTACTATCTTAGCCTGTAACATCAAAATTTCTGAGGAAAGTGGGTAGAATATTCACTTTTACATGGGAATATCTTCTTCATAGTTAATGTATATCATTGCATTTTTTTCCCCAGCCAAATGAGATGACTCTGTAACAGGGAGTTTAGTAACTTGTTTAGAAAATTATCAATATTTTAACAGCCTCTTACTCTAGTCCCATAGCTTTTGACTTTTATTACTAAGCTATGTAAAGGCAACAGAACCTCCCCTAAATTAAAAAACAAAAACTAAGCCAGCCTTTAATTTACCAAGGGAAAAAAAATCCAAGAGTCAGAGATATAGGCATAAAGGAAGCATTTCTCTTAGAAATGAACATTCCAGATTTAAATCCCAAATGAAAACAATATTCTGATTGAGTTCTGATAAGCATAGAAATAAACCTTTTTTTTTATGAAGTTCAAATATAGGACAATAAATTAAGTTTGATGGGAATATTAAAATGGAAAAAAGCAGCACTCCATCCTCTAAAAAAAAAAAGCATTTAGGCAAGATTATACTTAGAGATACCTGGGTCAAATATGGTGAGTTGAACTTACCCTTGCCAGAGAAGTTCATCATTGGCCAGGTCCTGCCAAACGCAGGAAGCTAAGCAGAGGTCGGTCGCATTCAGGTAGGACAAGATGGTAAAGCTTAGTTCGGGAGGCAGCATTTCCAAATTAATGAATCCTTCCTGTTCTTTAGACTTTCTTGTCTTCAGAAGATGATATATGTCAATGCCCCCCTGGACGTGTTTGCGATGACTGGTGTGAGACATGTTGCTGGCAGCCACCCTCCTGCTCTGCTCTCTGCTGAGGTAGCCTTGCTCACCGTAGCCTTCCTGCTGTAGCTGCTGGTTTCTGGCCACTCTCCACAGCCCCTGACCCATCTGCAAGCCTGGGAGAAAAGCCAGAATGGAGTAAGGCTCCATTAAAGTAATCCACCTTTCCCTGCAGTACGACAGGTCTACATGAAGCATTCGTTTATCAGAATTAACATGCCTCATTAAAACATATTAAATGGAATAGCAAATTACAAAGAACAGTCGGAACATTGTAAGTATGAAACTTGGATATGGAGAACTATTTGGTTTGATTATCACCTTTATCTCGGTTTGCTAACTGCTTTTAAAATCCACAGGTGACATAATCATTTTTCACAAGGTAAGATTTAAAAGTTACTGACGTCCTAAAACTCTTACAAAATTATAATTATGTGGACTTATGGGCCAGTATTAAATACAACTCTGATCAGAGCACAGGACTTCATTTAAAAGGTCCCTACACACTGCTTTTTATCACAACCCTGGCTAAGCTAAGCTAGCCCCTTTTAACCAAATTCCCAGATGCATAACAGCTGTGAAACAGGCTTTTCGTTTAATTCTTGCCAGTCTGCTCTTAAGTTGTAGGCTGTAATAAAATGTAACATAGGCCCTGAAGTCTAATTCAGAAACCTTATAAATTAGACACCTAGATCTCCACGATAAAGAGCTCAGTGATAACTATTTGGTTCTGTTGCTGCTTTAAATACAAATCTTGAAATCAATTTTCCAGTTCTTCTCCACATGGTCCTATGGACTCCTCAGAGGTCCCTGGGAAAAGGCAGAAGGGGAGGGGGGGCTCCAGTCTCTCTTGCCTCCACTCCACCTCCCACCAGAGCAGCTCTACATTTATCTGTTACAAATACCAGACTTCCTCATATGCAAATATTTAGAAGGCTACTGGTCTAGCCTTTCCATTTCATTTGGTTTTGCAAATAAGTAACTTTTCCAGGGCAAATAAATTCATTGAGAAATATGAAACCAGAAAGTATTTTTAACTAACATAAAAAATTATTTCCAAGATTTCTTTTACAAATAAAATATTCCTGTTTTAAAAACCCAATTTTTCTAGTAATACATATGAGTTTTAAAAATTTGGAGGAAGAAACTGGTTTTTGTTCAAAATCATTAAATTTCATTGCATGACCTCACCTTAAAATATGGTTTTAATTGGCTGTTTACAATAAATAGTAATCAAAATATAAAAAAGCAACCCCTCCCCTAGACTATTGTTGACCAGAAATTCTGAAAATTATCAGGAATAATTTTTGAAAATTGAAATATTTCAAATAAATTTGAAAACTGAGTGAATTTGAAAGAATATCAAAGGCTATTTTTTCAATATTTAAAAAAATATTTAAATATTTACTGAATTGTTGGTTATTATTTGGATAAGACTACTTGTTGATTAAAACAGGAAAAACAGTCCAGGATAATTTTTCACTCTTCGTCCTTGGAAATCCAAAAGCTTAAGCTATAAAGAGATTGGGGGGGTGGGGGGAGGGAAGGGGGAGGTATAGAGAGAAGGAACATATTAATAATTTTTAAATGTAGGAAAATTTATTTTTGCAAAGAAACCAAAAAAGGTAGTAACTTTTCCTCCTTATAACACATATTACCATTATGGTAGCAGTTCCTAAAGTAGTACTTAAGCTATAATAATTAAATTCTTATTTTCTATTAGAATGATTGAGATCCTAAACTGATAACACCAAATATTGGAAAGATGTGGAAACTCAAAACAATACAGTCACTTTGGAAGACAGTTTGACAGTTTTTTACAAAAATAAACGCTTTTACCATATGCTTCAGCATTCATGCTTCTTGGTATCTACCCAAACAAGTGGAGAACTCATGTCCATACAAAAACCTGCACATGGACCTGTAGCTTTAGTAATAATTAGCAAAACTTGTAAGCAACCAAATGGTCCTTGAGTAGGTGAATGGATAAATTTACTGTGATATATTCAGACAAAGGGATGTTTAGTGCTAGAAAGAAATGAGGTATGAAAAGATACAGAAGAAACTTAAATATATATTCCTAAGTAAGAGGAGCTGATCTGAAAAGGCTACATTGTGTGTGTGATTTCAAATATAAGACATTCTGGAAGAAGCAAAACCATGGACAAGGAATTAACAATGAAAAAAGTACAGAATATCAACAAAAAACTTGGAAAGAACTTTAAGTTTCTTTAAGGTTTAAATGTGTTGTCATATTACAACATAAGTACAGCTTAATTTTGACATAAGACTCATAAACATTTAAAAAACTTTATCATAGCCATTTCTCTGCTGATCTTAGCAAGAACATATCTAGAAATTGAATTGATTGCTAAGCTCATCCACAGTATATCTGTTGTCATTTTAGATAATTATATTTATTCTTCTCTATTGCACTTGCACTACCAAAGGTAAATATCAAATATGATGACTATGATGTCTGAAGTCTCGAGATTTAAGGCCTCTAATGTCAATTTGTATGTACTTCCCTACCTCTTTATGGTGGCATATGGTTAGGCAGCTGTTATTCTTCTCAGGGATGTTGCTAGGGAACGCAGAATCAGGGTGATTTCCCTAGGCTCTGGACTTATATGGGATCATTTAAATAGAGCACTAGATAAAGGGACTCAGAAAGCATACAGCAGGTAGAAAAGAGGTAAAGCCAGCAGATGGTTCTTAGGATTGAAAAAAAAAAGTTAATGGGGAGGGTGGCGGTCTGAGGCACATATACACATGATTCAGACAAAGAAAACTGCATTTTCTATCCTTCTACTGCTAAATAATATTGCAAATTACCGTTGTGGGATGTCTTTTTCCTTTTAAAGCAGTTCTGGATTCGGGGGAAGAACACAGCATGATAAATCACTTGAGAAGGAACAATATCATAAATTTCTCCTTTGAAGAAAGGAAAAGGTGTCCACAGTGTTCCATCCTACTCCCAGTCTTCCTTAGGGTAACAGGTGTGTGGCATGTGGATGAAACTGTCAGAAAAGTGATTAAACTCAAAAGACATGAGATCCATTGCAGAAGTTGTGAAGCAAGTCACAGAGGGAGCATGGTATTGAAGACTCTGACGCTGAACAGACACTTGAGTTCAAGTCCTGACTCCACTGGTCAGCACTTACAGGACGCTGGAGAATTTACTTCCCCTGTGGTTCAGACGGTAAAGAGCCTGCTCACAATGCAAGAGACTTGGGTTTGATCCCTGGGTTGGGAAGATCCCCTGGAGAAGGAAATGGCAACCCACTCCACTTCAACCCACTCCAGAAGGAAATTCCATGGAGTTGCAAAGAGTCGGACATGACTGAGCGACTAACACACACATATAGTCTAAGCTCTGGTTTTGTCATATTTAAGGTGATAATTTATATATATTATAATAGTAATACACACAGTTCAAAAGGCTGGTATATTAAATATTACATATAGAGTTCACTTCCAGATAATTATAAAATGTTAGCTCATTTGTTTTGACAAAACCATATTTTTACAGAGCGAAAATGATGAGCCCTTTGTTAATAAATAGCTCCCTGATAGCTCAGTTGGTAAAGAATCTGCCTGCAATGCAGGAGACCCTGGTTCAATTCCTGGCTGGAGAAGGGACAGGTTACCCACTCCAGTATTCTTGGACTTCCCTTGTAGCTCGGTTGGTAAAGAATCAGCCTACCATGTGGGAGACCTGAGGCTTGGGTTCGATCCCTGGGTTGGGAAGATCCCCTGGAGAAGTGGCTACCCATTCCAATATTTTGGCCTGGAGAATTCCATGGACTATGTAGTCCATGGGATGGCAAAGAGTTTGACAATACTGAATGACTTTCATTTTCACAATAAAACTTATAGAATGATACTCCAAGTATCACATAAAGAAGAATCCATGAGTGAGTCTGTACTGATGACCAATAAACATATAAAGAAGAAAGGAAAGCTCTTTATTATAGTAAAATTCTAAATAATAAGGAGTTAGAAAAATTATCATTTTACTATCATCATAGAAAAAATAATTCAGGCAAGAATTATCAACGAGTGCTGAATGTGGAGTTTGATAAAGAATGGAAAGTTTACAGAGTCTCAAAGTATCTGCCCCTATACATTATTCATTAATTACAAAAAGAAATTAAGAAATCAGATAGTATTTAACCAAGTGTTCAAACTTAACTTTTATCAATAAGAGACAAACGGACATATGTGTCTCTGAACATATGTGCCTCTGGACCCTGAGAAGGACATAGCAATTAATTATACAGTATTTTGGCCAAAAATGTATAACCTTTATCTAATCATGAGGAATATCAGAGAAACCAGGGTCTAAAATCTTTTTTTTTTTTCCCTTCAAAATTGCCAATGCCATGAAGCTAAAGAAAGGAATAATTTCAGATTAAAGGAGACTGAAAAACATGACATCTAAATTCAATGTGTGGACTGGATCATATACTGAAAAAAGAAGTGCTATAAAGGACATTATGGAATAACTAAAAAACTAGATATACAGCCTAAGATTGGGTAAAAATACTTACATCAATGTTAATGAATTTGACCTGTGTAATGGCTTTGCCAGAATATTGGGTTGACCAAAAAGTTTGTAATGTTAGATGTTAAACAAAAACCCAAATGAACTTTTTAATATATTCTTGTTCTTAGGAAAAATACTGAATTGTTAAGGGATAACGTATACAACCTAGCCTCAAATGGTTCAGAAAAACGGTAATGTCAATCTCCACACAGGGAGAATGTTAAAGCATGTTGTAAAATGTTTAAAATTTGTGAATCTGGGTTAAAAGGTGAAAAGTGTTAGTCTGGCAGTCCTGTCTGACTCTTAGTGACCACGTGGTCTCTAAGCCTGCCATGGTCCTCTGTTCATGGAATTCTCCAGGCAAGAATACTGGAGTGGGTTGCCATTCCTTCTCCAGGTGACCTTTCTGACCCAGGGATTGAACTCAGGTCTACTGCATTGCAGGCAGGTTCTTTACTGTCTGAGCTACCAGGATAAAAGGTATACATCAATTATTTTTATTAATTTCCAACCTTTCTGTAAACAGAAATCTTCTGATTGAGGAATCCAAACATGTGAAATTGGAAAATAACTGAGTTTTATGTGCACTGAGTTTAAGAAGTACTGTTCTTTGAGCTTAGTGTCATACAGACTGAAAACCATCACTAAGGAGATAAAAGTTCAGCATCACGGTTTAAGAGTAGTAAGCGACCCTTGTCAAGGCAAACATTAAAACAGTAAGAATTATTTTTGCCATTTGTGATAAAAATTTTTATTTAAAGGGAGAAGAAATGTTTCTTAAAGAAAGTAGAGGGGAAAACCATTTAATTTTGTGTGTGCAGATTTAAGGCTTGGGATTACAGGCTGTGTTCCCTCCTTTTGTGTGTAATATTATGTATACAATATTTTAAATATATTTAATAACAAATATTAAACAATAATATTGTTTTTATACTATAAATCTTCTTACTCTGTGCCAAGCATTGTGGAAGTTTAATTATGCCATTTTTGTCCTGAAAACAACCTTAACAGGTAGATATTAGATATTATTCTACCTATTTTATAGCTGAGGAAATAGTGACTCAGAGAGGTTAAGCAACTTTGCCCAAAATCTCAGAGCTGACAAGTGGAAAACTAAAGATCCAAACTCAGGTCTGAGTACAAAGCTTTTATTCCTAACCACTGAGCCCTATGTGCAGAACTGGCAAAGACAATTTACCATATGTTTCTTCATCACGAACTCTCATCTCTTACCTCTGCAGCTGCTTACTACCTCCACCGTTGCTTCCAGCTGCAGTGTCTCTTTCCAGCTACTGTTCTTGTGGAAAGCACATAGGCTTTGACGTGAAAAAAGATCTACTTCAAACTCCTACACAGAATCTGATTGGACTATAGTCTGTGGTCCTTATTTTCCTCATCAGGAAAACAGTGAATAACTCTTACTCCAAAGAACTTAGAGAGGTTAAGAGAACCTAACACATAGGTAATTTAACATCACAGGTAGTTTTGTAGTCACCATTCAACCATCTTACAGGATAACTCTTAGTTTGGTTCTTCCATTTCAGAGTATACCTGATTATTCTGGACATAATGATCTGAACAGTTACAATCCTGGTTCTAAATTTCACGAACTTAGGATCTGTGAATTTGGAGATGCCATCTACTTTTGCTAGGAGAAAGAAAAATAACATCTAGTAAATATATAAAGTTAGAAGAAACTAATTTTGCTTAGATTGACACAGTTTGGCAAATAAAGTCAAGTATATAGTCATCAGTCAGTGATAACAGAGAGACCATATTGGCAATTCAGTATCAGTACTATCATCATCTTTAATCACTACAGATATATTTCTAGAAATGAAACTTTATGACTTCATGGGAAGATTCAATATATCAAAAGTCTTTTTTGCAGTATCACAAACTAAATTAATTAAAAGGAAATTTCTACTATAGATCTTTATGACATTTTCACATCCCTAGGAACCTGAATTATAAAGAGGTTTATGTATAGAATGCAATTTGTTAGATCTCTGAAATCAATTACAACTGTTGAGATCTGTATTTTTAAGCATATTTCTTGATTATAAAATATGAATTACTCAAACATATGTTCCTTAAGACAACAATCATTTTGGAACTCACCTATCATATTGTGCTTTATTACTGTAAGAAATACAAATTAAAATATATACACAGGTAGTCCTTGTACAGGGCCATGCTAACTACAGTTCTATGGGACTTTGTACAGCAAGGCCATGGTTCTAAAAAGCACACATTTCAGTTTATATGGTACCATGTAGAGTAAGAACTGCCTGTAAGTACTAAGATGGGGGAATGATTCAACACAATAGGCTACAAGGAAAAATCCAGTACCAAAC
Source organism: Aepyceros melampus (assembly GCA_006408695.1). Taxonomy (NCBI): domain Eukaryota; kingdom Metazoa; phylum Chordata; class Mammalia; order Artiodactyla; family Bovidae; genus Aepyceros; species Aepyceros melampus. The sequence goes on from SJXQ01010085.1 coordinate 206,011, forward strand.
ACAGTGCCTTAGAACTACAAAGCACTCAGCAATATTTGCTGACTGAATGAATCTTTAAATGGTAAAAGACAAGCAAAACTGAATTAGCTCAACCTTATCTAAATTTCACCTCTTTTAGAAAATTATCAGAATAGAGCATAGACTTAAGTGCAAAACATAAAAGAATACAACTTTTAGAAAAACATAAAGAAGGAGATCTTAGGGGTCTACATCTAGGCAAGGAGTTCATCAAAAGTACAATCTATAAAAGTAAAAGTTGGTAAAGTCAATCTCATCAGTATTAAAAACTTTTGCTCTTTGAAAAGTCCATACGAAGAAAACAAAAACACAAGCTACAGATGGAGAGAAAATATCTCAAACACAACAGCCAAAAAAAAAAAAAAATCAAACAATTCAATTAAAAAAGGACATAAGACATGAACAGATATTTGCCAAAGAGGATATACAAATGGTACATAATCACAAGATTGATATTCAGCATCACTACCCAGAAGGGAAGTGGCTGTATTTTTAAATGGCAGCACCAGGGATCCCAGTGGTGTTTGAACTGTTCGGTATCTTGACTGTGGTACTGGCTATGTGAATCTGCTCAATCTCATACATGCACATACACATGTGAGCAAAAATAAACTGCAGAATTCTGAATAAGATAGGTGAGAATGTTGATTTCAGTATCCTGGTTATGACAGTATATTATGATTTTGTAATATGGCACACTACTCAGGGAAACTAAGCAAAGTGTACAAGAGCTCTTTTCTCACAACTGCATGTGTAGCTACAATTAACTAAAAAAGGTGGGAGGCACTTAAAACATTTATAATACATAAATGATGTCACAATAAAGTTCTTTAAATAACTAGATACTCTAATAAACACTCTAAAGAGGGTGACCAAGGACACAGCAAGTCTAGTGACATTTGACAAATAGTAACTATTTTAGATTTAAGGAAATCCATATTAAAAATCTATGACCTCTGAATCACCTCTGACTTTGTGGAACACACTATACAGATCAAAGAAGAGAGAATCGAAGAATACAAATCTTTAAGCATACAAATTATAATAATGTGTAGACTGTTTACTTAGGATGTATCAATAATCGAGTAGAGGTATACATACAAAAGAATTGATGTGTGCCTATTCCTGGGTCTAATAAAGAAACAGCATAAATGCAAACTACATTAAAAGTGGTTTACTCATTAAAAATCAAAGTACAGGAAATAATGTGATTTAATTTTGATTGCTGGAGATAATTTTATAATATTAATAATATTAAAAGTTACAATATAATAATTTTATAATATTTCAAATTTGTGAGAATAATGATCTAGTTTCTTTAAAATATTTAAAAAATATTTTTAAAAACCATCGGTTGTTTAATCTCCTAACTACTATCCTTATTTCTATTAAAATAACAGTGACAATAACAATAGTACTTTTTTTTTACACGTTGACCAAATAATTTAGAAGAGCTCTTTCTTTTTTTAATCTAAGTATTTAGGCCTTCTGGTTTTTAAAATTAATATCTGTTTTATTATGCTGAGACTAGAGAATGTGGCCTATATGAGGTCTGCATGAGAGAACTGTGTAGGTTTTCTTGACACAGCTATTCTAGAGAGTAAATTTAAAGTTGGAGTTCCAATTACACAATATGCTGTGTGACCTTAGATATTTCAAACAAGTTTCTGATCTTTGGTTTCCTATAAAATGGAGGAAATCACTCCTATCTATATTACAGGATTGCTATAAGTCTTAACTGAGATAATATATTGAATATATTAAAGGCATCTTTTAATTGTCAAGCAGTATGTATATCCTGACTCATTCCCTTTTCGCTACTGCAAAAATCTGAGAAACTTTTCTGACATATTTTAGATATAATTTTCATTTTTTTAAAAAAGTTACAGTGGCAGTCTAAGCGTAACTGTTGTAACAGCACAAAAGCATTTCCACTTAGAAGGCAGCATAGATTATATTAATTACCAAAAGCTCTATCAAGTTAATTATTAACATTTATGAGAACAATACTTTTCTGTTATTGTAATATCTTGTTCTCTTTCCAAAAAAGTAGAACTTTTCCACAAAAGAATGCTAAACATTGTTTTATTAATACCTACTGGTATATCTAATATAAAATTATCTGTAAAGTATATTAATCATCTTTAATCAAAACATCCCTATGTAACAAGTTAAACATCAAATTAAGTATTATTCTAAAGGAACACACTGTTCTACTGCTTTCAGTAATTCTATGGCACTAAGGATTCAAATAGCACATGCTGTGGAAACAACTATACGTGATAAAGAATGGTTCATACACCATTTAGACGGATGGATGACACACAGGGGAAGATGGGAAGAACACAAAGGAGTCTGGAGACCTCAAAAAACCATTCTCTTTTAAACACTTTCATTTGAAGCAAAGGCGATTCTATAAACTGTCTTCCTGAATAAGCAGTGTTAAATCACCAGTCTGTGGTGAGTGACATGAATGAGCTACTTTACTCATTATAAATCATTAGTTTTCAATATTTCTTAAATGTCTAAATAGTTGGATTTACAAATAAGAAATTTCCTATCTCATAAAAATCTAAAACTCTGTGTACCAAAAGAGTTATCCTGTTTTAACACACATCTAAAACTTAAAGATGAGGAAACTCACTCCTTTATATTGCCTTAGAAATTTTCAATTTTTTTTCCAACTGGAAGTAACTATATTTTTAGTTACTTTCTAAGTGTTATTATGTGATTGCATAAGAACATGGGAGATTCTGTGAGAAAATATTTTCCACATTTATAACCAAATTGGCAGCCCTGGCATTTATTTCTCTTTTTCCAAAAGAACAGACCACCAAGGTAGTTTAAAACAGACTGAGAAGGGGGAAAAAAGAAAAGAAAAAAAAAACCTGATAACCAAGCACACTTCTAACTTTGAAAGGCAACAACTGTAGAGAAATGAAGGAGACTAAGTCCACAAGGAGGTCCTTCTAAGGAGAAAAGGGAAATAGCTAAGTACTAAGAGGTCACAGGGTACATTAAACACATAAAAAAAAAAAAAACCCACTCATTAAATTTAAAGATCTGGTCCTGCAAGAGCAGTTTTTTGTTAGTAAAAGGCATACCATTTGTAGTTTTTTTTTAATTCAAAAAAGATTTACAATATCACTGTTTTCTGAAGGTTTTTTTTTCCCTGTTCTTTAAAATGATTCTATAATGAATGTTACCAAATTGTATCTAAACAAGTGTAAAAATTAAGATATGTCACTTAAAGTGTAACCAAAAAGCAGAGAATTGGGGGCTTATTCAATTTCACTTATTTCTTCAGCTTCTTTTGCAGAGAGATGTTCCACTGCCTGTTTTAACTTTCAAGTAAAATAAATTTATTGAATTTCTCACCAGCATTATCTTTTAGTTGCACTGATTGTTTAACTGCACTCTCTACTCGACCCAGTTGTATCAGCAGTGGTCATGGCAGCACATTCCCAACCCTCAGGGCACAGCACACTCCATGCCCTCTGACCACAAGGCTACTCTTATCAGAGTTGTGGAATTAAAAAATCAAAACAAAAACTGTCATTGTCATTGACATATTTTTATACAAATAAAGACAAAGTACCAAATAAAATAAATATATTTTTAATTTTATTTTTGGCCACGCCCTGCAGCATGTGAGATCTTAGTTCCCCAACCAGGGATCCCACCTGTGACCCCTGTATTTGGGTCCATAAGTCTTAACCATTGGAGGGCCAGGGAAGTCCTTAAAATAAAATAAATACTGACAGCAGCCAATAGAAAAGTCAGAAGTGAGATGAGAAAACATCTAACAGTGAAAACAGATGAACACAAAATGTGTGCTTTATTCAGGCTCCTTCAACTTGTTGTGACTACAAGGCACATACTCAAAGTTTCACTTTCCTCACCTATAAAGAGAGTTTCGAACTTGATGATCTCTAAGTTTTCTTTTAGCTATAAAATTCTGTGATCCTCTAAAGATGAGAAAATCTGAAAAATTAAAACAAAATGAAGAGGTGATGTGTGTGTGCGTGTACGTGTGTATTTAGCATGAGTCCTTTCTGTCTCTTTTCCCTATGTTCGTGACTTCTACAAATTACTGCTCAGCATAAGCAAATAGGGGTTCTTCAAGCATGGGTCACTTGCTGAAATCATGTTCCTTCTTTAAAATAGCTTATGAAATCCTCTGCAACCTGTTCTTGCAGAATACACAAATTACTGATCATAGACCTAAACCAAACCTGCTGCCTAAACTTGAAATGTCTTTTCTCATCTCTCCATCATAAAAAATTTGCCCTAGATAGAATATAAACTCATTCAAGTTTTACCATAGAATCTATGTCAATAAATATCAGAAAAACAAAACCATGAGAAAAAAAATAAATGGGAAACATAAATTTCTAGAAGTGGATGTATTTTACTAAGGCTGTTTTAAAATATTAAGTAAAATAATCAATGAAAATGCAACATGAGTTAGACAAATAATTCACAGACTTCATATTAATGATTTTGACACGTTATCATATCTGCCAATGGATTACCCTCAATTTTCAAATCTGAATCAAAATGTAGTGGAAAAAAACAGACTTGTATATAGCCGTTGGTTAAGTAAGTGATGAAGGATAAATTTGTAAACTTGAATGACTAAGTTCAATGCTCTGTGATCAAAGAAAAGACAATTTCTTGGTAATTCATTGCTTTTACACTGTAAAGTAAGGAAAATATTTTTAACCTATCAAAAGCACAATAAACACACAAAATATTCCCTATTAAATTGATCATAGGTATAATAAATTACAATGCATGGTTTAGCTTATCTAGTTATTACCATAAAATATTTTTATGAATGAAGTATTTCAACTGTGTTATTTTTGCAAGCACCTCTTTAAAATTCGGCAGACATCTAAGGGCCTAAAAGTACATTAGTTAATTGGCTATACCCTATAAAAGAAGTATGTTAACCTGATATGGAGCATCATTTTAAAAGCCAAATCTACAATTTGAAAATTTACACTGGCTAGTGTTAAGCACCTGAAGTTTAAAAGATAAACTTGAACAATGCTTTACTAAGGATTGACAACATCTTTCAAAATTGGAAGAAGCATAGGCAATTTTATAGTGGGTCAAAGCGAAAATAATAAACCCTGAAGCCTATACCTTTCGTGTCTAATAAGGTTATTTGGTTCACTGACTAAAACTGTGCTGGTGATATGCGTCCAGTAGTGCTGAAAGAATGTAACCTGACATCTAATAATGCTTAAAAACAAACACACAGATGTGTTTCTGTTCTCAGACACACCTCTCCTATCCCTGTTTGCTCTCATACCAACAGAGGGATGCCACCTTCTATCTACACTAGAAAGGCTTGCCTCTAGCCTTTCCTAACTTCTTTCCACCTTAAAAACTATCTTTGCCCATGTTTATTTTGAAATCATTTCAACCATGAAAAATGGCAATCGGTAAGGAACACACAATCTCCAGTTACGAGGTACTCTGCTCATGTATATCCTTAAAACACAAACCTTCCTCTCACACATGCCATTTCTCAAGCAGTTTTCCAAGAAAAACAATAAGCCTTTCTTTATGTAATCAGTAGGAAAAAAGACCCCCTACACAATTCCCCCCTCGGAAAAAAAAAACCCTTTTCAAGAAGGAAAATCCTTGTCTAAGTTGGCCTGTTTCATTACAACCAGGCATTTCTCTTGGATATAATTTTGCTCAGTTATTCCTATTAACTCCTAAAAGTTATCAGCCAGGGAACTATGTTAAGCTGCCTCTAAGATGGCTCCTAAAGACCCTTGCACCCTGGGATTTATGCCCTTGTGTAATCCTTTCCACAATGACTGAGTTGGATTTACTGACTCACTTCTAACAAAAGAATATGGCAGTTGGCAGTAGTGATGAGAGGAGGTGACTTACGATACTAGGTTATAAAAGACTAGAGAGAGTTTTGGGTGCTTGCTCTCTTGGATTTCTCACTTGAGGGAAAGCCAGTTGCCACATTGTGTACAATACCTTTGACAAACTGTCAAGTTATCTGGATAAAAATTGCAAGCTTCCTACTCAACCTGAAAATAGAATAAAACTTATTTCTCATTCTGATATCTTCTCAATTTTGTAAACCATTTTCTTAGGTGGTAAAAATCCCTCCTATCGCAGAAATATGGTCACCAACTCCAAACTTAAAAAAAAAAAAAACACACAAGGAAAGCTGAAATGGAAAACTAAATTAGCTTCACTTTGCAGTAATAAAGTTTGTGATCTATTGATATGGAGAGAAACGTGGGATTCCTGAAAATAAAAACTCCACTTGTTAAAAGAACTAGATTCAAAGATTAAAGTGCTAAATATACACAAAAACCTAAAGTAAAACCCTGAATTGACTGAGGATTGGGATCCATTTGTGATTTCATCCACTTTTAATAATATTTAATTGAGCAGCCACCATGTAAGAAACTAGAGCCCAGTCACAGAGAAACGAGACGACAAATTAAGAATCTTCCAAGTTTATAATCAAAGTTTAACAGCTAAAGCAACTAGCAATCCATCGTGACATTTACTGCATGTTAGTGTTTTGCATTCATGTTACTGGAAAGTATGTAAAAAATCGAAAACTGTGCTTATGAACTCCCCCCAAGCCCACTCTACTTAAAAGCTACATCTGGGTCAGAAGAGTAAACTCTGCTTTTTCACGGCTTTATTTCAGACTGAAGCCGGGTCCTACCTGGGGTCCCAAGTTGACCTATACACCCCAGTGACCTAGGAACACAAGAGCACACCACTCCCGCCTCCTGAAACGGATTCCTTATTTTAATTAGCCAGAACCGCTGTCACTCAAGTTGTTTTGCACTGTCATTGGCCCCAAAGTCTTACAGGTTGGCAAGTTTCTGCCAACTGGTAAGCATCGGTTGTCATTTTTTCCGAGAAGCAAAGTAGGGGCGTACAGGGAAGAGACTCAAGAGCTATGAAATATGTAGGGTGACGCCCTTACCTGAGCGACCTGCGATCCAACCGCCGCCGCGACGAATCGGCCTCTGGGCGGGGGCTTTCAAGCCAAAAAGAAAACGACTCAGCCGGGAACGGGCGCCCAGGCCATGGAGAAACCGGTTCAAACTTCACTTGTTCACGCCGGTGGAGGTGAGGTGGGGGAGAATCCCAGAAACAGCACCGGAACCTTCCGAACTCAGAGAGCCTCAAGCTGCAGCCCCCTCAGCGGCCGAGTTTTGACGTTTCCTATTGTTGCCGGAAGTGACGTCAGGGTTCAGCGGCTTCAGAGGCTTCAGAGGCTTCAGAAAGTATTTTCATCTCCATGGTCTACGATTCGTCACAGAGTTTCGGCTTCTCACTTCCCAGTTCGAGCCCCTCTGAGTCTCAAAACTGGGCAGACTTCCAATCTGCACCTTGGGATCTGACTAAATGTAGAAAAACCTCTCGGCAGGACGAGTCTTCCAAGGGCTCTGGATAGACATTCTGTGGAATCTGCGGCGGAGAATCCAGGGACATGGGGGAGCCGACAGCTTGGAAGGTCCTGCCGCGGTGCTCCGAATACAAACGGTCGGCGCGAGAAGCGCGCCCCGCCAGCGGCGTCGGGCCGCAGGGACTCGTTGCTGGAGGCTGGGCTCCCGGGGTTCTCGGGTTGCATATGCTACCACCTCCTTTGCCCGTTGTGCGGGGCCAGAGGCCTTCGGAGCCCTTTCTTTGCTGGGCCGTTCTGGGTGAGCGCGGGGGAGCCGACGGGGCTGCCCCAGGGATTTGGCGGGGGTCGCCTTTCTTCGCTGCCCTAAACGAAGCCCTGGGAAACACTCTGTCTTATCCTTTTAAATTAAGTGGGAGGAGGAGAGCCCTAGATGTGCCTTGCCCAGGAACCCCACTGGGGTATCCTTTTGATAACGTCCAAGGGGGAAGAGCTCATCCTGTCAGATAGGTTATGACTTAGGGTCCTGGACGGACCGATTCCTCTTATTGGAGCCTCTGAGCTGAGCAATCAGGCTCCTCGGAAATACTGATGAGAGGGAAGAGCTGAGGATAGTTGATGTTTTCCTTGTTTTACCTTTCCCGAGTATTTCAGGGGGAAAGAAAAAGTACTTCACTTTCTTACAGGACTGGAATTTTTCGTTACTGGGGGAAAAATACTGAAATTTGGATTCTGGAATCTGGGCTGTAGTAGACTTTCTAAAATTATCCACAGACCTTTACACGGTTTTATATATGAACACAGCTATCCCGCAGAGTTATATACTTGACCCTTACTACCCCTTTCCCCCAGTTTTCTATTATTTTTAATAGATAATGAAGTGAAGTGAAGTGACTCAGTCGTGTCCGACTCTTTGTGACCCCTTGGACTGGAGCCTACCAAGCTCCTCTGTCCATGAGATTCTCCAGGCAAGAATACTGGAGTGGGTTGCCATTTCCTTCTCCAGGGGATCTTCCCGACCCAGGGATCGAACCCAGGTTTCCCGCATTGGAGGCAGATGCTTTAACCTCTGAGCTACCAGGGAAGCCCTCTTAGTCATCAACCATAGTCCTTACAACAATCGGTTTAATTGCTTCATTCTGAGCAAAAATCAGAGTTCATTGACATTCCATTGGGAGGTGTCATTTAATGACCTTTAGTGGCAGTGAGACCGAATTAGATTAATCGTCTTAAACTGCTATTTTATACCATTTTCACAATGCCTCCTGTAATACAGTGGGGCAGACCTAACTCAGCAGAGAACTCTGGAGGAAGCTAGGAAGCAATATTGAGACCATTTTAGTGATTAAATCTGTGCTACAAGCTGAGTAGTATATACCTTTGTCTTTTAATTTCTTTTTATAAGTGTTTAAAGTGAAAATGTTAAATGACTTCTTAAAAAGTTATTTTTCATGTCTGAAACTACTGTGTTAAAACGTGCACAATTCCTAGATTGGCTTTTCATTAATGTCTTAATTTTTAGTGTTTTTCAGTTTTATAATAAACTGTAGAGCCTTCCATGAAAATGTAGAGCAGTAGCTGTAATTTTTTCCTGTAATACTCAATTTTTTTAATCCTTTAATCTTTTTCTTTCCTATTTTATCACTTATCTTCCTCACCTACAGATCCCAGCTGTACTTTTATCATACTCTTCTTCAGAGTATTTATTCTGCTGGTACAGAAGAGGATGTGTTCCAGGGACATACTTTGTTGTCAGAAATTCCATTAGCAGAGGTAGAAATAATGAGACCTTAATATATGTTACAGGACTTAAGAGAAAGGAAAGATACTATAAAGTGTTAAAATACAATTTCATGTATCACAGAGATGGAATATACCTCAAAGAGGGTTAAAAGAAGTCTGTGGAAAGAGATAAAATTTATACTAAATTAATAGAATGTCTTAGGAGTAAAAGGTGCCCCTAGAAGAATTGATTAAGGTACATGGGTCTGGAGGCTTCTCAGGTGGCACGAGCAGTAAAGAACCCCCCTGCCAATACAAGAGAAGGTAAGAGACTCGGTTCTATTCCTGGGTGGGGAGGATTCCCTGGAGGAAGGCATGGCAACTCACTCCAGTATTCTTGCATGGAGAATCCCAGGGATAGAGGAGCCTTGCAGACTGCTCCCCATGGAGTTGCAAAGAGTTGGAGGCAACTGAAGCAACTTAGCACTTGCACCTCTGTCTGGAACTTAACAAACTAAGACCTACTATATTGGACAGTGACAACACCCAAAAATATATATATTTTTTGAAGTCAATAGCCAGATTAATTCCTACTTTCCAGGAAAATTAAGGCTGGTCTTGGGAAGTCATCCTTAACTGCTTCCTTATGTACATATATTCTGCCAGTTATCCTGAAAGATGTTAAATAAGGTTGATCTTTCTTGGCCAGTTATTGTTGAAAGTGATTTTTAGAATCACTTCCTTTTTTTTTCTAGTTTTTTTGCATTTGACACACTTGAAATTTCCTCTGCTTAAAAATGTAAATGCTTAATTGAGGTGGTTGATTGGCTGGAAAATATTGACTAAAACTCGCATCAGTTCAGTTCAGTTCAGTCGCTCAGTCGTGTCTGACTCTTTGCAACCCCAGGAATCGCAGCACACCAGGCCTCCCTGTCCATCACCAACTCCCGGAGTTCACTCAGACTCACTATTCGATAACATGTTCTTTATCATGTGGATAAAGGAGGGGAGACTTGGAACAGGAAAGTGAAAGTTGCGCTGGACTTTTTGCAACCCCATGGATTTATACAGTCAATGGAATTCTCCAGGTCAGAATACTGGAGCGGGCAGACTTTCCCTTCTCCAGGGGATCTTCCCAACCGAGGGATCAATCCCAGGTTTCCTGCATTGCAGTCAGCTTATTTACCAACTGAGCCACAAGGGAAGCCCAAGAATACTTCAGTGGGTAACCTATCCCTTCTCCAGGGGATCTTCCCAATCCAGGAATCTAACCTGGGTATTCTGCATTGCCGACGATTCTTTACCAGCTGAGCTATAAGGAAAAAGATACTAAGTTTAAGAGGAGGAAAGGGTATAGAATTGCAGCCAGTGGCTTAATATAGAAAGTGTCCTGAATTTAAGATTTGGCACATTTGTGCCCCGTCTCAGGTTACATATAGGTACAGGGAAGGTGTGTGAGAGGGTGATTTCTACCCTAGGCAACTGCTGAGATGTTGACCAGGGGGACATGATCATGCTGACGCTGGTTGCCCTGATTTATGGGTTGTTCTGTTTTGTTTTTAATGTCAGTGACTTCATTTGAGAGGAGCAGCATTCCCAGAGGATTCAGTACTCAAGGTATTGTTACATGCTTGGACAGTTACCAGTTCAGTTCAGTCACTCAGTCTTGTCCGACTCTTTGTGACCCCATGAATCGCAGCACGCCAGGCCTCCCTGTCCAGCACCAACTCCCGAGTTCACTCAGACTCACGTCCATCGAGTCCGTGATGTCATCCAGCCATCTCATCCTCGGTCATCCCCTTCTCCTGCCCCCAATCCCTCCCAGCATCAGAGTCTTTTTCAAATACTAGATATTTTGAAGTGTGTTACTGAGCTTTGCCTAGTTGGTTACAGTTTAGAAGCCCTTTCTCTTTCTTGCAAAAGTTTTTAACAATTTGTTTACCTGTTTAGTTTAGGTACCTTCCTTGGGAATAACCTCCTTTAGTCTAAAGAAAGCCCTGCCCCATGCAATAAAATGAGTCATTTAAAAATGTAATTCCATGATATTATCTTCTTTGAGATTTAAAAAAAATGAACCATTTAAAATCTCAAATATTGTTCATATCTTTTTGTGCACATAAAAGTACACACATATTCTGTTATTTGTATCCATTGGCCTCATACTCCTGTTTCATGGACCCTGAGTATGTTAGTATATATCACTAATGAGTTTCCCAAAATCATTGTACGGCTTTACACTTTCACAGCATTGTGCTGTGTTTCAGATGCTTTGCAACCTTGCCTTTGGGTTTACTTTGTAATTTCCTAATGATTAATAAGGTTGCATATCTTTTCACATTTTTGTTGTTTTCACGTTTACTTTTCTGTAAAGTTCCTGTTCAGGTCTCTTTCCTGTTTTTCTATTGAGTTGTCTTTCTTATTACTTTGTAGGATTTTTTTAAAATCTTTTTGTTAGTTATGTATATTGACAGTATCAACTTCCCCTCAATGACTTATCTTTCCATTCTCCTAATGGTATCTGTCAATGAACAGAAGATAGAAAGTTTATTGTTGCTCATTTTATCAGTCTTAAGACAAGAAATCTTTTTGTACCTAAAGAATCATGTATTCTATAGTCTCCAAAAAGCCTATCTGTCTTATATTTCACATTTAGATCTTTGACAAACCTGTAATTGATTGTAAAGGATATAAAGTTCCCTTTACATCAAGGAGGTCAACATTTATTTATCCCATCTAGGTATTCAGTTGACACAGACAATTTATTGAAAAAGAGCATCCATTCTCCAGGGCTATTCTCCATCAACTTTGTCATAAGTCTAGTGTTGATGTATGCATGGTCTATTTCTGTGCATTATTCTATTTCATTGTTGTGTTGGTAGATATTCTCAATAATTCTAAATTTAACTTTATAATGACTCTCCATATCCAATGGTTGAATTTTCCAATTTTGATCATCTTCACCATTGTGTTATTTCCCGTTTATCTTTTGCATATCTATGCAAATTTTAGAATCAGCTTGTGAATTTCCACCTTTAAAAAACTACAGTGTGTTTTGGTGGGGCATGGGATGGAGGGAATACATTGAATTATGAGATCAACTTATTGAGTCTTTAAATCCTTGATCTGAATGTAGACCTCTTATTTAGGGTTTTATATCAATAAAGTTTTCTGTTCTTTGTTTTGTTTTGTTTGAGGTCTTGCAGATCTGTTTTAAATTCACACATTTATGATATTTGAGGCTAGTGAATTATTTATACATATATTTTTACACGTATTTTCTAAATTATTTGAGAAATACAGAGAAATACAATCAATATTTGTATATTGACCTTCAGTCCAGCAACCTTGCTAAATTCATTTTATTTCTTTTGAATTTTTTCAAATACAGTCTGTGAGTAGTAACATTTTTATTTTCTTCCTTTTTAGTTTTTATTTCTTTTTCTTGTATTTTTGTACTAAGACCCGTAGTACAATACTGAATAGAAATGGTAAGAGTGAATAAACTTGCCTTTTCCCCATCTCAGGAAGAACGCTTTCAATATTTCACCTTTACATATGATGTTTACAGTAAATTTTTTGTAAATATCCTGTAGATGATGGCAAGCAGTTCCCTTCTATTCCTAAGTATTGTAAATGTTGAATTTTATCAAATGCTTATTTTACATATATTGAAATCATTATAAGACTTTTTTTCTTTATTTGTTCACATTGAGTTAATGCTGATTTTTGTTGTTGTTCAGGTAGTTTCAGCTTTGATCTCTGGAAGCTGTTTAATTCCTATGACATACTCCTATCAGTGTGGGATTGGTTTCTTTGTTTTGTGTGTACTTTTTTACTTTCCAGAATGATATAATGATAAAACGAGCCTCAGGCTCATCTTGTACATTTCCTGCCCCAGTCCCAGAATTGGCCATTTCTCCAGGGAGCCAGCATTGCACATATTTCTGTATCTATATTAAGCTAAATATGAGTTCATACTGATATGTTGAACTAATCTGCAAGGCAGGGCTGATTCCAGTCACCTCCCTTTGCTTCTCTGTAAACTCCCACTCCAGTAGTGAGAATCATACCTTCTACTATTCAGCCATCTGTTTACCTAATTGTTCAATTCCAGCGTATATGTGTAGGAGCATCATAACTCAGATGTACATGGGAAACGACTTTATAACTAGAGTACAGTGTTTATGTGCAGTTCATTTTTCCTTTAGTCTTCTAGATGCCTCTCATTTCCAAAGTTAACTTAGCTTTAGGCTTTTTTACCCTCCCCTTCTGTGAGGTTGCTTTGCACATTAAATGTTTGTGATCTATCTTCTTACTTCTGAATCCTTGCAGCCATAATCTCTAGTTTTATTGTCTTTACAGTTTTGCCTTTCCCAGAATGTCGTAAAATGGAAAACAAACAATATGTAGTCTTTTCAAACTTGTTTCTTTTACTTAGTAAGATGCATTAAGGTTCATTTCTGTCTTGGTTGCCTTTCTTTGTTGTTGAACAATATGCTGTTGTATAGATGTATTAGGTTTTTTTTTTTTTTAATTCATTTGCCTATTGAAGGACATCCTAATATCTTTTGGTTTTGGATGATTAAGAGGAAAGCTACTATAAATATTTCCATGCAGAATCTTGTATGTACATTTAAAATTTTAAATCAGTTGGGTAAATACTTACTGGCACAACTGCTGATTGTGTGACATTTAGCTTTGTAAGAGTCTGCCAGACAATCTTCCAACATGACTGCAGTTTGCATTCCCACCTACCAAAAATGAGAGTTCCTGTTGCTATTGTCATAGGCATGTGGTATGTCAGTTTTTGGATTCTAACCATTATAATAAGATATGCAATGGTGTCATTTTTTAATTTATAATTACATAATGACATTTGATGTTGAGCATCTTACATGCTTATTTGCCATCTATATCTTCTTTGGGGCTTTCCAGGTGGCTCAGTGGTAAAGAATCTGCCTGTTAAGTAAGAAATGGGAGTTTGATACCTAGGTCAGGAAGATCCCCTGCAGGAGGAAATGGCAACCTACTCCAGTATTCTTGCTGGGGAAATCCTATGGACAGAGGAGCCTGGCAGGCTATAGTCCATGAGTTCACAAAGAGTCGGAAACACTTAAACCACTACCACCACATCTTTAATGAGACTTTCAGATACTAGGCCCATTTTTAAATAGGGTTGTTTTCTTACTCTAACATTTAAGAGTTCCTTGTGTACTTTGGAAATAAGTCTTTTATCTAGTATGTATTGTATAAATATTCTGTCTGTGACCTATCTGTTCACTCTAACAGGGTATTTTGTGGAAGTTTTAAATTTTAATGAATTCCAACTCAATATTTTGTGGGTTGTGCTGATTTTTCTAAAAACTCATTGTTAAACCTGGGGATCAGAGGTAGTTGCCTATCGGAGCAGGTTATACATGGAGGGAGGGAGTGGAAGCAGAGGAACAGTAAATCTCTAGGGTTTAGTCGCTTCTTATGTCAGCCTTCAAATAATCATTCTTGTTTCAAGCCCCTGGCTGTACCCCTCAGGAAAATCAAAGGCCCTCATTTCTGAACCTATCTGCTGTGGTCGGTCTCCCGCTAACTAGGTGGATGGGATTGATCTAGCTTTGCTCTGCTAGGTTGGTTGGTAACTCCTCCATCTGTTTTCCATCTTCCAAAATTTTGTCATGTGGAGTCCCCTCTGGTTTCTCTTTTTCCTGATGAGTATATATGGTTTCTAATCATTTACTTTCATTTTACTGGCATTTAGAAAAGGGAATAAAGGTAACATACATTTTAATCTGCCATATGTAATTAGCTGAATCCTGAATTTTTTTGACTCATCTATTTTTATTTTTTAAGCAAGCCATCTGATTTACAGCTATGTAAGTTCAGAGCCCTGGGAATAGTGACTAAACCTGTGCTTAATTTCTTTGTCTCCATTCCATGATTTTATTATGTACCCTTTAGAAAGTAGCCAAAATAGTCATTGATAGAGATTATTTTAAGGGGATATGTCTTTGCAAATGGTACTTTGTTTTACCATAATTTAAGCATTTGCGAGAGTGTCATATAATATCAGTGGTAAAGAATCTGCATGCCAATGCAGGAGGCACAAGAGATGTGGGATCAATCCCTGAGTTGGGAAGCTGCCCTGGAGGAGGAAATGGCAACCTACTCCAGTATTCTTGCCTGGAAAATGTTACGAACAGAGGAGCCCATGGGCTACAGTCCATGGGATCACAAAGAGTCAAGACATGACTGAGAATGCACACATGTAATATCAGACTCATTGTAAGAAGATGAACATCTGGCAAACTTACTTTTTTTTTTTTTAATGAAAAATTATTGAAGGGAAAAGTGCACCTGACATTCAGGAATATATAGAGGATACCAGACCAATTGGGAAGATAAATTGGGGAGAAATAGCTAAAATAAATACAGTAAGTGTGTATGAGCTATGAACAAAAGAGATTAAATAAGCTTCAGAAATACAAAGAGTTAAACAGTGTCTCATGGATTTCTTTTTTTTTTTCAGGTGAAAAATTAGATAATTTTCAAAGTTGGAGTTGAATCAAACATTAAATAATGGCAACAGGTGATTTAAAAAGAAGCTTACGGAACTTAGAACAAGTGCTTCGCTCGCTAAATTATCCTAGAGAGGTGGATTGTGTAGGGTAAGCTGCAATATTGAACTTCTTTGTATTATTTTCACTAATGATGTGAGGTAACATTTGACATGGGAGGAGTATCTAAATAAAAACACAGATTTTATATAGGTCCTTTAATTTTTTTCATTGAAGTTACTGAGATATTTTAGAAAGCAGTTAGGAGTTTGTTTCTAAGTAGGAATTAATGAAAATTCCAACTCAAGAGATTTGAAACAGCTTTTAGAAGTAGAAGCACAATATTGTAAGTACGGTCTCTGTACAACTTTTAATCTCATGGAAGTGTAATGGATTTCATTAATTCTTTAGTTTACCAGCCTCCCACATTTAGTTGGGTGGTATTCCTTTTTGATTTGGAAGATTCTAGTTAACAGATTTCTTATGACAACTTACATCATACTTGTAGATTATTATTAAGCAGTCTCACTTAGTAGCCCCACTTTGAACCATTTGCTTTAGTTTCCATTGTCCAAATATGACTGACTTGCCTTTATAAAATATAGCAACATACATTTCTTCTCTAATTCTGCTAGTCTAATATACACTCCTATTATTCTTTAGCCTTTGATACCTCTTTTGCTTCCTATGTGGGGTTGATGACTGATTAAATATTTCTCGCAGTAGAATGCAGCTTGACGTCTGGTGCTTTTACTCAATTCACTGCAGGCTCCTCCTTTCTAGAACTGCATGGCACATCTTAGAAGCTAATTAGACATTTATTCTATGAATGTGTTGAGGGACAAGTTCATATTAGGTATGTGTTCAAGTAGTGAGTGAACCTGAGTTAAACCAACTACTCAGTAGCATCCTAGATATTCTCGTTGTGAATCAGGGAAAACTAAGAGAAGACTGCCATTGAAAGGGTAGTGAAGACACTAGGGAAAGTTTAGCTCAGATGACTGTTATTACAACCATCATTTGTGGGAAGCAGAAGGTTATTCCTAATCTGCTCCCATACTATGTACCGGTCATATATTGGTTTCTCAAAACAGGGACATCTCTACTATCCAGACTTGCAGGGACTAATCAGTTTGAGTAACCACATTTTCTTCTTCCCACTTTTAAGCATTAACATTTTAAAAGGCATTTTGGATAGAAATAATTCTGAAATGTACTGATTATTCTCCTGTCTTCTGAGTATAGCATTCAAACATTTGATTTTTCTTATTGACCTAAGCTTATCATTAAGAACAAGTTTAGGTTATTTTATAATGAGTAATGTCTGCAGGGTTTATTGACACGGGGTTGGGGGAGGTAACACTATGTTGTTGCTTCAGATTGCTCTCCTTGGCCTGATACACACACACAGACATACACACCTTCCATGTATTTTGGGTTCTTTATACTTTTTCCCTTTTTAAAGTTTTATCCTGACATCTGTTGTTTTTTGTGTTGGCTTGCCAATTTATGGTATGTTTTTCTTACTGTTTCTAGTCTAAGTCCATGGAAACTGGATAACCAAGATTTTGAGATTATTTAGCAAAAGAGGTATTCATTACAGACTGGCTGTTTTCTATTATAATGTTCATAAAATAGACAGATTTTTCTGTAAAAAGTACTTTTTCATGTTCTGTTTTGAACTGTCTTACAGAGAGACAGAGTTGCTTCTCATTGAGTAAATTATAATTGTACCCATAAAGATAAAAGAGAAACAATTTATTTTTGTCCTGAAAAAACAAAATGTAATGTTATCATATTTATTCTCTTCCTCATTTTAAAATTTGGGGCAGGATAGGGAGATTTATATACATGTTTGAATTTTGTGGAAGGCAATCATTTGAAGCAAGTGTATTGTTGCATCAGTTGAACAAATACTTGCTGTGCTTTGTTGAGAGAGAATCAGTGAAGGCACTTCTTGGTGAGAAAGATCCATGTTTTTGGAGACAGTTAGACAACAGTACCAGACAAGGGCATGAGGCATCAGATCCCGAACACCTGGGGAGTTGTTCTAGAGAGATCCTTGTGGGTCAGAAAGATGGCTTCATGGAAGGCTTGAGATTGGATGGACTATTCATACAGAATGAATGACACATAACTGAAGAGAAAGACATACTTTTCTAGGCTAGAAGAATTAGCATAATCTAACAAGGTAGATTCCAAATGAGCCTGATGTCAGGGGAAGATTGTAAACTGGTCAACCTTGTTAGCAGTGATGCCTTTTCCAGCCCTGGTATCCTCATCTGTAACTTAGAATTCATAGTATTTTTCTCTTGGAGGTTTATGATAAAGAGTAAGTAGGTAATATGAGAATGTTTGCAAAACCATAAAGCCTACTTGCGTACTGTAAGGAGGTACATTTGCTGTATTGGTAGGAGAAAATAGACTAGATCAAGTAAGGCCAGTCTTTGGAAAATCAATAAATACTGTGATAAACAGACTGTTGGTATTGATGCTGAAGAGTTTTTGTTTCATAGTAATTTGGCTGCACTGGTTTAGAGTAGGGGGTGGAATCTGAAGGGTCTCGTGCATCACCTAATTATTATGGCTGTTGTGTTAAATTATGAGTTTTTAACAGCTTTTCGTTGTGGAATTAAGCATATTAAAAATCTTTTTTCTTTTTTCCATACAGTTTGGTAAAGGGAGATACAGCAGCCTCTCTGCCCATCATCAGCTATTCCCTTACCTCATACTCGCCCTATGTGGCAGAACTTCTGGTCGACTCCAATGTTGAGCTCCTAGCAAAGAATGACTTGCGCTTCATAGATACTGTCTATAAGGTATTTTGAGTTTATGAAACAATTCTTTTAGAAGTCATCAAATGGTTTTTTTAGATCAATATTTTTATAACTCCTTACATATATAGTTGACAGTATTTTCATATGTATTTATCTTATGTAAATGCAGTCTCTGTTACAATCAAGGTGCAATTTGTTTGCTTTTATGTTTCATACTCTAGTAAATATGATGACTGGTAAACATTTATCTGATTATCATTTGTCTATTTTATATCTATTTTTAGTAAAATTTGGTATACTGGCAGAAGTTAGAGTGAATATAGTTTTATTAAGTAAAATTTGTGGTTCATAGAATTGTGAGTTAACTTATTAGTTGTTTGTAAGAAGGAACTGCAACTTATGTTAGAAGAACTTGTGTTCCTTGAGATCTGAAACCATGTCTTATTATCTACTTTGGCATGTACACTTGTACTACATGTATCCTGAACTTAATCTCTGTTTGATTTTTCAAAGCCCTACTTTGTATCATTAATTTTATTTATGTACTGTGGTTTATGTAACCTTAAAAAAAAAGTAAAAGCCATTTATCAAATCAAATCTGCTTTTTTTTTTTCTTGTTTAAATAAAGAGTTTGATGAGATAGATATGTAGTCTCTGTTTAATCTTCCCTTTCTTTGCTCCTTACCTCAGAAAGCATCCATGGCAGCCTAAAAAGACTTCTAGGAAATCTGAGGTTACACAGAAGAGATTTTGGAAATTACTGTTTTAATCTGTTTCTTTCATTTTACACATGAGACATTGAAACTGAGTAGCCTACTGACTTGTCTAAAAATTGTCATAATTTCTATAAACAAAGAGAGCTATGGTTTTCTGATACCTGGTATTAGCAAGCAAAGGAGTTTTTCTAGTTCTTATGAGAATATTTGAAGCTTTTGATGATTATTTTTTCCATCTTTCTGGATAGCTATCTGGTACATTCCTAGCTACCTGTTTTCTACCTATTTCCTACTTGATCAGATCTCATAGCACCCCTACAAATCTCTTTAGTGCCCTTTCTGTAGTGGCTTAATCCTCCCTCATCTCTTAAAAATGGTAGTACATCCCTGGTCACTTACCATTTTAGAATTTTGAAAGAAGTTGCTCCCAACCTTTATGCTGGTCTATTATTTCCTCTTTACAGCTTCTTCGTGATCAATTTAATTATAAACCAATCTTGACAAAAAAGCAGTTTATCCAGTGTGGATTCGCAGAATGGAAAATCCAAATTATATGTGATATTTTGAATTGTGTGATGAAAAAGCACAAGGAGTTGAGTAGTCTTGAGAAGGTAATTTTATTAATAGATTTTTAACTTATGTTAAGTGGCTATATTTTAATATATAAAGTCAATACCTAGTCAGCAAATTAATGCACAGTGCAGTTACTGTGCTACTCATAGATCTGAATGGCCTTACAGTGCCTGATGTTTGCTTTAAATACAAGTCATTTGTTTTGACATATTTGTGACTTGGAGCTACTAGTCCTAAACTAATACAACAAACTAACATAACATATTTTCATCACTTTGTAGTTTTCAAAAAAAACATGTGGTCTTATTAGACTTGCGTATTTGGCAGTCATATTTCATGAAAATTTAAATGATAGAGGAATTTAATATATACATGCTACCTTCTCACATAGTTTAGAAAGAAAGAAAGAAAGTGAAGTCGCTCAGTCGTGTCCGACTCTTTGTGAAGCCATGGACTGTAGCCTACCAGGCTCCTCCCTCCATGGGATTCTCCAGGCAAGAGTACTAGAGTGGCTTGCCATTTCCTTCTCCAGGGGATCTTCTTGACCCAAGGATCAAACCCAGGTCTCCCACATTCCAGGCAGACACTTTAAAATCTGAGCCACCAGCAAAGCACATAGTTTATGAAGTCTTAATACCTTTTTTTTTTTTAGACTCTGTCACAACAAAGAAAAAAGACCAGTTCTGCCAAGTCAGAACCTTGTTCAAGTGCTGAGAAGACATCTACTGAACCTGTGGGCATTGATGTCACTGGCAGATTTGTGACTTCAGGAAAGGTGGGACAGTACAAAGACAGTGTGTCGCATTAAGAATTACCTGCCTAACTGATCCAACACACAAGGTTCACTTTTCTGTCTACCATCTAGAAAAACATTCTACTCAGACATTAGAGTGTAAGGATTTTTCACAGTACATATCGTGTATTGTCTGGGAACATTCCTAAAGTTAGAAGAAGAGGGTAGAAATGTACAGTTGAACACGTTTTCTCTTTATATTTCTGATCCCAAATTCTGCCTCTTGTGATGGTGAAAATTTACTCTTAATTATGTATCTAATCTTCCTAAAGGCCTCCGCTTTAGTTCTAGGTCTTGATTTATATACATTCATATTTCTGTACCAGGAATGTAGGTTAGCCAATGGTTGATAGTCCTTAAATCTATGATCTGGTTTGGGGATGGTGTTTTGAATATTTTCTGTTTGTTGGTCGATACTTTCCCTGCCCTTGTCTGCTTCACGAAGCTGTGGCTGAATGAGTTCAATGCATTTAGGGATAGTTTTTCTATCTCCAAGGGAAAATGAAGCCATAATATTATTTTATAATGGTAAATATGCTTTCAGCGTCTTCCACATGGGGCAAACCCATCGAGACTGAAGGATAGACTATCAGACAAATAATCAATGTGTCATTAGATACAGGATTTGAGTATATTTTAGCTGAAGTAAGACTCAGAGAATTATTTTTCCCCAAATCATAATATGAGTTATATAAGCAGAATCTGTGAATTTATTTGTACTTTACTCCATTATAGAATGTAGTGACACTTAACTATAAGAAAAAGGCTCCTGTGTCAGGAACTTGAAAACTGTACCTGTTCTGTCTCAGGTAATGAGGGCACTGTGAAAACAAACGTAACCGTCCTGAATCCTTTCCCAACTAGAACTTATCTAAAGAAGGAATTTCTTATTCCGGATTTTTCAAATCTTCATTGTGCTTTTTTAGCACAGTATTAGGTACACTGTAAGGACTTAATGAATCTGAGTTGATATAACTGAATACATTTTTCAATCTTCTATTTCAGTGTGGGGCTGAGGAATGATCTAAATTGTCTTAACAGAAAAAGATACAAAATTTTAAGACATAAGACTTATTTTTAATTTTCTTAAAATTTCTTTTGTTATCCATCAAAGTTTTATCAATTATATCAAAATTATCAGAAATTTGAGTAGGTATTAAAATTCTTCCAATTTAGAGAAGTTGGAGTCAGTAAGTACACTGGTTTACATGAGAAGCTGAGTCAGTGCTAAAGCGAGTTGTCTCCTCCCATGCTTTTCTGGAGTGCTAGTTGTGACTTCTGTGCCATGTGTGCTGAGTTTTCATTGTACATATGCAGATTGTCTGTAGAAAAAGGAAGTAGGCAGAAGAGTCCTGCATAAATGCAGTTTCACCTAAAGCCTTCCTCTCAATGCTTTCCTTTTGTAATTGCTATTGAGAGTCTGATGTTTTGTGGTTTATTTAATAGAAAAAAACATTGTAATGAGTCCTACTCATAAAGCCAGCTCAGTTATCAATATACATGAATAGTGTGTTAACCTTTTAAAAACAACTTCCTCTTATGGACCGTCTCAAACATTTACCAAAGTTCCATTCAGAGTTTTAGCAATTTGTCAACTCTTTGCTAATCTTCTTTTACCTTAATTGTAATCACTTTTCTCAACATCTTTTCCCCCAAATTGAAACCTTTTGAAACACGTCACAGATGTCATTGAATAGATTATTTCAATATTTTGTAAAATATAAGAATGCTTTTTAAAAATCATGACCCCAACTTTATCATCACATATAAAATATTAATAAACTTGTAATATTTGGTATATGCATATATGGTAATTTATACTTCTATAAATCTTAAATGGAAAATAGGATGTTTGTTTTGAAAAATTACTATGTGTGTGTTTAAAATAATTGTGGAAGAGTATTTTTCTCTATGCAGAAAAAAGCTGTGGTGATCCGACACCTGTACAATGAAGATGGTGCTAACATTCCTGAAGATACAGTAACAGATGTTAATGAAGCATTTGATGTTTGTGACTTAAAAGCTACTGAAATAACAATTCCTGAATTACAGGTTCCTGACATTAACTGTGAACAAGACGTAAGAATTTGGGGCTTTTTGAACCAGTATTTCTTGCTTTGATGCACATAATTATTTAAGCGTTTAACCTTTGTAACATTTCTAGTCTTTTAAACTATTGATCATGACATGTTACCATTATGTAAGAATTACTAAGTCTTCAGTTCAGTTCAGTTCAGTCGCACAGTCGTGTCCGACTCTTTGCCACCCCATGAATCGCAGTACGCCAGGCCTCCCTGTCTATCACCAACTCCCAGAGCTCACTCAGACTCACGTCCATTGAGTCCATGATGCCATCCAGCCATCTCATCCTCGGTCGTCCCTTTCTCCTCCTGTCCCCAATCCCTCCCAGCATCAGGGTCTTTTCCAATGAGTCAACTCTTCGCATGAGGTGGCCAAAGTACAGGAGCTTCAGTTTTAGCATCATTCCTTCCAAAGAAATCCCAGGGTGGATCTCCCTCAGAATGGACTGGTTGGATCTCCTTGCAGTCCAAGGGACTCTCAAGAGTCTTCTCCAACACCACAGTTCAAAAGCATCAATTCTTCTGCATTCAGCCTTTTTCACAGTCCAACTCTCACATCCATACATGACCACAGGAAAAACCATAGCCTTGACTAGACGGACCTTAGTCGGCAAAGTAATGTCTCTGCTTTTGAATATACTATCTAGGTTGGTCATAACTTTTCTTCCAAGGAGTAAGCGCCTTTTAATTTCATGGCTGCAGTCACCATCTGCAGTGATTTTGGAGCCCAAAAAAACAAAGTCTGACACTGTTTCCACTGTTTCCCCATCTATTTCCCATGAAATGATGGGGCCAGATGCCATGATCTTCGTTTTCTGAATGTTGAGCTTCAAGCCAACTTTTCCACTCTCCTCTTTCACTTTCAACAAGAGGCTTTTTAGCTCCTCCTCACTTTCTGCCATAAGGGTGGTGTCATCTGCATATCTGAGATTATTGATATTTCTCCCAGCAATCTTGATTCCAGCTTGTGTTTCTTCCAGTCCAGCATTTCTCATGATGTACTCTGCATATAAGTTAAATAAGCAGGGTGACAATATACAGCCTTGACGTACTCCTTTTCCTATTTGGAACCAGTCTGTTGTTCCATGTCCAGTTCTAACTGTTGCTTCCTGACCTGCATACAGATTTCTCAAGAGGCAGGTCAGGTGGTCTGGTATTCCCATCTCTTTCAGAATTTTCCACAGTTTACTGTGATCCACACAGTCAAAGGCTTTGGCATAGTCAATAAAGCAGAAATAGATGTTTTTCTGGAACTCTCTTGCTTTTTCCATGATCCAGCGGATGTTGGCAATTTGATCTCTGGTTCCTCTGCCTTTTCTAAAACCAGCTTGAACATCAGGGAGTTCACGGTTCACATATTGCTGAAGTCTGGCTTGGAGAATTTTGAGCATTACTTTACTAGCATGTGAGATGAGTGCAATTGTGCGGTAGTTGGAGCATTCTTTGGCATTGCCTTTCTTTGGAATTGGGATGAAAACTGACCTTTTCCAGTCCTGTGGCCACTGCTGAGTTTTCCAAATTTGCTGGCAAATTGAGTGCAGCACTTTCACAGCATCATCTTTCAGGATTTGAAACAGCTCAACTGGAATTCCATCACCTCCACTAGCTTTGTTCGTAGTGATGCTTTCTAAGGCCCACTTGACTTCACATTCCAAGATGTCTGGCTCTAGATTAGTCAACACATCATCATGATTATCTGGGTCATGAAGATCTTTTTTGTACAGTTCTTCTGTGTATTCTTGCCACCTCTTCTTAATATCTTCTGCTTCTGTTAGGTCCAGACCATTTCTGTCCTTTATCGAGCCCATCTTTGCATAAAATGTTCCCTTGGTATCTCTAATTTTCTTGAAGAGATCTCTAGTCTTTCCCATTCTGTTCTTTTCCTCTATCTCTTTGCATTGATTGCTGAAGAAGGCTTTCTTATCTCTTCTTGCTATTCTTTGGAACTCTTTGGAACTATTCTTTGGAACTAAGTCTTACTGAATATAATTAAAAAGATATTATTTGCTCCTCATGTTTAGGGTACTAGGAGAGATGAGGCAAAGATGAATAAGACATAGGACTTCTTCAAGCTTTACAATCTAGTGAGAGACATAGACTTTGTAGTGAAGGTTATTTTCCACCTCTTCCCTGTATTGATGAATGGAAAAAAATGATGCATTACAGCGCTTCCATTTTCCTTTTGGGGCCTTTGCTGTCCTTTGTGCCCTCTTTCCCTCTCTTGCCATGAGTATTATTTCTATTACTTTGTAGTCACAGACCTGTGTTATAGTGTCTGGTCATTACTGCTTCTGTTAAAACTTCTTTTTCTGTCTTTAATGCCTTGTGACTTACATCTTGTTATATAGTTGACATGTAAAAGCCACCAGATATCCATTAGGCTTATTTCCTGTTTATAGCAAAGGGAACAATCTCAGTGTACTTTCATTTGTTGGTCATTTCCTCTTAGTTTTCCTAAGTATAAGAAGCTAGATAGTTACAGTTTTATTTTCCTAACTGATATACTATTCTATCGTTTTAGGATATAAAAGTCAGTCCTGAGGTTACTGCATTACAGTCTATGCTTGCTGAATGCCAAGAGAAGCTTAAGAAACTGACTTGCATAGAGAGTAGATTAGAATCTTTGGAAGAAAAAATGAAAGGGAAAGTGATGGTGAATGAAAAAACCTGGGCTAATCTTCTGAGTCGTGTCACTCTTCTGGAAACAGAAATGCTTTTATCTAAAAAGGTATTTTCTTTCCTTTGCTTTTACAGAGTATCTCAGATATAATAAAGTACTTTTATTCATTATTATGTGTGTATTCTTTGGGATGCTAAATAAGAGACTGTTTTGGGTCTTGGGAAGTGTTTAGTTGGAATGAAGTCCTAGTTGGACACAGCCCGTTTGGTGGTGCCTGTTGTGCCTGCTTTTCCTTTCACCAGTAAGATAATCTGATGAACTTGTATCAATTTCTGGTCCTAGTCTATCTTTCCTTCTTAAAAAGTAGATTCAAGGTTTCTATCTCCTTCCACATTTGAAAGATCATTTTTTTTATATGTAGAGATATTTATGTTTTGCTTGTAAATAAAAGTATCTAAGCATATATATGTTATGCTTAGCAGTAAGAATATAAATTGAGAACATATCTTTTCATTTTATTCTAAATACTAAATTGTGTTATTTCAGAATGATGAATATATAGAGTTTAATGAGATGAGTGAAGACTATGCTTCCAGTAGCGACATGGACAATCTCAATCCAGGTGAGCTCTTGGTGTATTGGAATTGGTGATATGATTAGGAGATTTCACAAAAATGTTTTTATAGTATTTGATTATTTTAATCCCTGAAACCTTATTTTTTTAGAAATTGCAAAACTCCTAAGAAGAAAGAAAATACTGAACTTACAGACAAGTTAAGAGTTGCTAGAAAAACCAGTTTATATATAGTAGTGGAATAAATTCCAGTGTACAAAATTGCAAACTTGTAGAGAGGCATTTTATTCTTTTATTTGCAAAGTGCTTTAGAATAGTAAATGGACCTCCATAGTTTCTCATTTAAACTTAAGCAATAACTTTCACCAGGAATGGCTTCCCTGGGGCCTCAGATGGTAAAGAATCTGCCTGCAATGCAGGAGACGTGGGTTTAATCCCTGGGTCAGAAGATCCCCTGGAGAAGGGCATCGCAACCCACCATAGTATTCTTGGCTGGAAAATCCCATGGACAGAGGAGCCTGGCAGCTACAGTCCATGGGATCACAAAGAGCTGGACACGACTGAGTGCCTAACACATACTAACTTTCACATATGTGAATAATATATGTAAAAGAAAAGAAAACACGTTTGTCAGTAACCTGTAATGTGTTAAAAACCTCTTATATTTCAACAGTTCACTGATGATGATAGAATGTGAAGGACCTAAAATTGGGGAAATCTCCATGTCCCTTAACTTCTTTGGCTACAGCATTTCCATTGTGACTGAACAGCAGGGATAAGGTTTCTAAGCTGCTTTTCAGTGATAGCTTTTTTGTTTTTTTTTTGATTCTTACACTTTTTGAAAAGACAAAGGTCTAAATTTTGTCTCATGTTATAATTTAATTAAATCATATTTGCAGAAGAGATATTTTTCCAACTGAGAATTCATAATGAAGCTATAGTAATAAAAATTTAATTCTCAAGATAATACAAGTGCTTTATTATCCATATTTTACAGATGAGGAAGAGAGATATTTAACTGCCAAAAGCTACATAGCTACTGAATGATGGGACGTGTTTGAATGGAGACAAATTAGCTCTGACATTTTCTTCGCAGCACTGCATACTTAGTGTACATGCCAGTTTCATTCTACAGAGAACAATTTCAATATTTAGGTTGTTAGGTACAGTTACTAGAGATGCTGTTTCTGGCGCTAAATTTATTATAGACTACAAGTTTCAGATTTAGTAAAAGTTGACTTTTTTCTCTCTCTATGATTCATTACTCAACAAATTTCTAAGCTCAGTTCCAAGACCCTTGAGAGCAAGAACTTTATCTTATGGTCTGTCCAAAATGTCTGTATTTTTGTCCCCAGTAAATATTTACAGTAGAAATCAAGTTTTCATGCATTACAAGAATACTGAATGCCTGCTTTTTGCAAACATTGTCTTTGACAAGTTCGATGTTCCCTGTTTGGGCTTAAACTTTTTAAATAACATATTGCAGCACATACTATTGCTGCTGCTGCTAAGTCGCTTCAGTCGTGTCCGACTCTGTGCGACCCCATAGACGGCAGCCCACCAGGCTCCTCCGGCCCTGGGATTCTCCAAGCAAGAACACTGGAGTGGGTTGCCATTTCCTTCTCCAGCACATACTGTTAACCCCTTAGTTAAACACATAACCAAGTTTAAGACCTGCGCTAGGACTCAGAGTGATGAGCAGACAGCCTACTGTCTGACATGGATTATAGATTAGGAATGAGGTGAATACTTATCTCAAAAATTTTTTGTCTGACCCTGATCAATTAAGAGTCAAATTTATGACATTTATACATTATATCTTACCTATACATGCTACCTGGAAGAAGAGGGTTTGACTTCTTTTGATGCTGAGAGCAGCAGTTCACCAGTCTGATCTTAGAGTCATATTGGGTTGGGGGTGGTTTCTGTGAAGTTCATGCTGATGAGTGAATAGAGGAATGGAGCAAGCAGGCAGGAGACTGTGGCCTGATGCGAGCCTAAAGTTCTCATGTGGTAGTACTCTGTTCCGCAGTACAAAGATTGACTGTGTGGGCTTATGGTAAACTGTAAAATGGTTCCAATGGGTACCTGATTTTTTTTTTTTTTTTGGCCTTGTTTTTGCAAATGTACCATGACTAAAAATGCAGGGCTTATGGGGTTGAATGGACAGAAACTTGTCTTTTCTGTGGTGTTCTATAATTGATTCAGTTGTAGGAAAGACTTGCCATCATTTTGCTGAATGAATAATATCGATACTGGAAAAGGAAAGTTATTCAGTTATACAGAGAAATAAATCTGTGAACCCTGAATTTTAAGCAATTTTTTCCGTACATATCAACTAAGGGTAGAATGTTTCTTGATTTTTAGGAAGTGTATACAGTCAGTTTTAGTAATAATTGCCACTATTTTAAGAAAAGAAAATACATGGGTCAGTAGCCTATATTTAAAAATACATTAACCTGTATGTTCAGTTGATTGCTATCATGATAAAGATAATATTACTTTTCTTGATTTTTATTGGCCAGTTTTTGACATTTAGATCTTCATGTGCAGGTCATTATCCTAAAAGAATATTAAAGATTCATCTAGACCTATACCAGTAGCCATTTTATATTGAGATGTTTATTTCCCTTCCCTCTATACATAAAATTTTAGATATTTGACTCTCTCATGAAAGGAAAGGTAATCTAAAAATTAATTTCTCCACAGATAGAAAAAGCAAAGAGGAAAGGCATGCAAATATTCCTTTGTCCTCTGGTTATAGTACGGTGTCATCAGATTCAACTCCCAAACTTCAACTGTTAATTACTGTGGTTTGAAAGAAATCTCAGAGGTAAGAAGAATCTGGCAACCACTTACATGATTTCCTTTGTAATGTCAGAAAAAGTAAGCATTAGATTTAGTTGTAGATGCCATTGGCAAGAAAAATAATGAAACTGTAACTCTTAATCTCATAAAAATTCTTTGTGATAAATAAACAGTACTCTATGGGGTCGCACAGAATCAGACACGACTGAAGCGACTTAGCAGCAGCAGCAGCAGCAGTGCAGTGTTTTAGACTGTTTTCTATATGTTCACGGTCCATCTTGGATTATGGTTTACTTTGAAAAATCACCTAAATTTGTTACTTTTTAAATTAAAGGAAACAACAATGCAGAAAATGGAAAGGATGAAAAAAATGTAAGTAACCAAAAAAGGGCAACAGAGATTCATTTCTCTATAGGGAATTGTGTTGGATTACAGTATATAAAGAATGTACATGTGCGTTTCAAACCTTGAAGGTCTCTCAGTCAGGTGTGGAATTTCCTTCAAGACTCCAGTGAATAATAAATCCATCTACAGTTATGTGTTTGTGAGATGAGTCACTGTTTTTGTTTCCAACAAGCGATGTAAAACATTGTTAATGAAATTAATTGCAGATTAAAGAGTGTGGTGATATTTTTGGTTGATATTAATAGTTAATCAAGAAATTATCTATTTTTGATAACTACTTTGTCAAACTATTAAATTATGTATGTAGATGAATGTTTGGGGACATATAAGTATTGTTAAAGTGTTGCTAGTCTTTTTCAGAAAGTTGTTAGTATGATAATACTGAATATGATACTTTCATCTAATACAAATATAAATTATGTATATTTTTAAAAGAGAAGTTGAAATAAAATATGAAATTGTGTAAGATTATCATGCAGCCTACTACTTTAAAAAACTATAATTTTTTTTTTTTGAAATTTGAAATGTGCTGAAATAACTTATGCTCCATGATTTGAAGACTTAAAATTGACTCTAGTTATTTTACTTTCCCTTCTGGCACAGTATACTTATTAACAGTACTTGTACCTATAAATAGGCACTGAAGTTTATTTAAGGCTCAAAAGCATAATTTCAGCAACCTAAATCCTATACCTCACTATGGATTAGTTATTTACTTAATATATTATTTATTTATTATATTTCAGGTTTGAAGAAACTGCAGAGTTACTGAAATGTCCAAATCACTAATTATAGAATTGTCTGCATGAACTTCTCTAGGACTTTGGCTACTGTACATGTTGTATATTTTAAAGAGTTCTCTATGCAATTTTAATACACTGGAATGTTCTTATTAGAATTTGAATTCCATTTGGTATATTTGCTTTTTGGTTCCATACTGAATAAATACTTAAAATATTTTTGCGCTTTGATTATACTGCTTTACTGTTTTGCTATTCTTAGGACAGCTAAGGTGCCAGTACACTTCTTTTAGAGCGTAAAATCATTCCAGCACTGTATTTTTGTGTCGACATTTGTTGGCAGTGTGCTAAATAGTATGTTTTTTAAAGTACAGGCTTGAGGACCATGGTTTACATCCTGTTGGAAACGCTCCACCTGGGACTTGCATGTTGTCCCTAGGAGGCTCTCATACATACCATCTTGCCATCTGTACTAACGAATATGTTGTAATAAAAAGTTGAAAATACTCATTGAAATTTAAATAAAAATACAACTGCTTTATGCGCAGTCAAAAGGCAGCAACACATTTTCAGTTAATGTTGAGGAAGTCACGGCATGATTCTCCTTTTGTGTTTGGAAGCAAGTTGGACAGTTGTGAAAATGTGTTGAGTGTTTTAGTACTCTATTCTGTAACACATTTTAAGACCAGCAGCTCAGAGACAGATGTGGCAGTTCTGTATTACAAGATACACAATGAGTATTTTTGTTTGTTTTTTTTAAATGATGAGAAGTTATGTTCTTTTTGAGAGAGAAAATAATCTTAGATGAACTTAGAGAAAAGTAGAATTCATTTTAAATAACTAGATGAATTATTTTATTTACTCATATATTTATATAATGTATTTGATATTTGCTACATGTGAAACATTAATAGTAAGTTAAAATTCTAAGTATAAGTAATCTAAAAAATACTTTTGTTATTCTAATACAGGGACATGTGTAGTCATCGTACTTTAAAATTATGAACTATTGAAGTTAGCATACAACTTTGAGTTTAGTAGTTTCAGTAAATATTTCTAGAATTAATGAATTCATTTAGCTTTATTTTTTTAATTTGCAAAAAGTTATAAACCAAGAGATTATGAAAAACCACTTTTATCAATGAAACTTCTAAAAATTTAGTATCTGTAGGCATGGAATTATAGCTCCACCTTGTGGTTTATATGCTGGTATTTTACCTTTTATTAAGATAATGTGGTTTCCCGTGAAACATAAGATCTTATTTTCCCTTTGAAAAATCAGATTCAAGTTTTAAAAAGAAATGTTTTGGAATCTTCTTTTTTGCACAAAAGAGAAGTTATCTTCTTTTCTCATGGTCTCTTTTTCCCCTCTCTTTCCTTTATGTAGTATACACATATTCCAATTGTTGTTGTTTAGGCTCTTAAGTTGTGTCCACTCTGTGACCTCATGGACTGTAGTTTGCCAAGCTCCTCTGTCCATGGAATTTCCGGGCAAGAATATCGTAGTGGGTTGCCATTTCCTTCTCCAAGGGATCTTCCTGACCCAGGCATAGAACACGCGTCTCCTGCATTGGCAGATATATTCTTTACCACTGAGCCACCAGGGAAGCCCTGAATACCAATTAAAAGATTTTAAACATTTTAAATTTCCTGATCTACATTTAGTGTGCCAAATATAAATTTCTATTGAAAATATAATAAAAGATGTCATATTATCTAGTAGAATTTGGAATCCAAATTTTTTCATACTTTTATCTAACAAACTTAGACAGGAATTAATGAAAACAACTCATAAGAACACCATGCGTTTACACTTACAAAGAATCTTACTACTTTGACAATGTCATTTTTTGGGGAAAAGAAAGCAAATTTGACTTCATTGAAGTTATTTATTATTCTTCTACTCTCCTGGAAATGGTAGAAAACTTTTTCCTCTTAGGTAATTTGGTGAGTAGCTTGAAACCGTAAACCAGCCACTTGAAGTTCTTAAGAAAGTAAGGAAGGGGACTCCTGGTGAGATTATTTGGAGCTACATAATTAAACCCGCAGTTAACTAGAATTTTCACGAACTCCATCCCCTTAATTCTCCCCTAAGTGGGATGAAAGGAATTTATTATACTGCTCACAAAGGCATCAGCAGCTGGTGTGGCCATACCTATACTGTGCTCTGAATATATCTGGATAGAGATCAGATAGAAACACTGAGAATTCATAAGGTGAAGTAAGAAGTAATGTCAACTCTATGAAAATTGTAGGCATAACTCAGGACTATTAAGTTGGAAAAAATGGCTCTACATTTGTTTGTTTGTTTCACTCTAACACTTTGTAATGTCATGTTTTAACATGTAATACATTCCCTGAAAAATAAAGCTTCAAGACTTTGGAGGCTGCATTTCATGCTGCTCATTCCTATAGCTTTACATCGTTGACAGGCACTTGGGGAGGCATTAAAAAGTAAATGAACCTTGTCAATTTTACAAACTACAACACTTTCTGAGATCCAATAACATTATAGGTTTAATTTTTACTTTTTAACAATTCCCAAGTTCATCTAGTGAAAATGTCAGGTTTCTTACCCTACTCACTCAAAGAGTGATAAAAGACAGCAGTAGTGACACAGAGAACATGCAGATGTATTGGAGTGAGAGGGGATCTTTCAAAATTCATACTCATTTGATTATGATTTTTATATCTAATACTTGTAGGAATGGGAACTGTATAGTATGTATGTCTTGTTTGTCTCTAAAGTTCACAAATCACAAAAATTGATTTAAAAAAATTTTAATATGAAATATTCAACTCAACATTTTAAGATTAAGAATAGAGCACTTGGATTTCCCTGATGGCTCAGTGGTAAAGAATCCACCTGCCATTGCAGGAGATATGGCTTCGATCCCTGAATGGAAGATTCCACATGCTGCGAAGAACTAAAGCCTGTACACCACAGCTGCTGAGCCTATGCTCTAGAGCCTGGCAGCCACAACTACTGAAATCACATGCCTCAACTACTGAAGTCTGAGCCCCTGGAGCCTGTCCTCTGCAATAAGCCACTACGATGAGAAGCTGTCACACCACAGCTAGAGAGTAACCTCTGCTTACCTCAGCTAGAGAAGAGCCCATGGCAGCAACAAAGACCCAGTATAGCAAAAAAAAAAAAAAAGCTTTTATTCAATGAGTATCCCAAATGCATAAATAATTTGAATTATATATTATGGATGGGTATTAAGATAAAGGAGGGTGTTATAATTACTGATTTCTGAATCTGACATCTTAATTTCAATTTAACATCAGTCATTTAGATGTTGTATCATCTTGCTCTATCTGGTAATGTATTTAAGTGTGGAAAATAATATGTAGCATGAATTTATAAGTTGATTATTTTTAACATAACTTCCCATACTTAAAGCATGAATATTTCTGAGCCTTAATGCAGTAAGTTTCTCCCAATAAAAAAGGTGAGCAATTTTTAGAAACTACCATAATTTTAAAAGCTTGCACAAAACTAGGTAGGTCTAATTTAAAGCACTAAAAGCCAGAGAATTTTTACCAAAAAAGTGAGATTTCTGCTTGCAGCAATATGACAAGATATTAAAAGAATTTTTTTAAACTCCTGCAAGAAACCATCAGATATTCTGGAGGAAATGCGCTAAATATTTATCACAAGAAATTGAAAGAAATTCTTAAGGACCTAAAGAAGAGGAAGCAGAAATTCAGAGATTTTGCAGCTGACTTGGGGTAGTTTGTTGACAGTAGGAACCTAAGGCCTTGAGGGTTTTTCCTTCTTGTTTTCTCATCAGCCTGATTGTGGAATAATTTATATATAATAAAACTTCCTTGGTGGTCCAGTGGTTGAGAATCCGGCTGCCAACCTAGGGGACAAGGGTTCCATCCCTGGTCTGGAAGTTCAGGGCGGCTAAGTCGGAGTACCACAACTACTGAAGCTTATGCCTGGAGCCCATTCTCTGCAATAAAGAAGCCGCTGCTGCAATGAGAAGCCGTCACAATGAAAAGCCCATGCATTGAAACTAGAGAAAGCCCGTGCTCAGCAAACAAGACCCAGCA
Source organism: Aepyceros melampus (assembly GCA_006408695.1). Taxonomy (NCBI): domain Eukaryota; kingdom Metazoa; phylum Chordata; class Mammalia; order Artiodactyla; family Bovidae; genus Aepyceros; species Aepyceros melampus. Next base: position 239,856 of record SJXQ01010085.1, read on the forward strand.
CAGCCAAAAATAAATAAAAAAATTTTTAATTACCTACAAATGTTCTAAATTAATTCACCAGTTAACAGAATTCAGTGAGTTTTTACGTTCATGCAATTACTTCCCTAATCAAGATCTAGAACATGCTGCTCTGTACCCAGTCCTCCACCTCCACCCTTGTCTTAACAACCACTGGTTTGCATTCAGTCATTTTAATGTTGCCATTTCTAAAATTTCACATAAATGTAATCATACAGTATTTTCCTTTTGAGGTTCACTCATGTTGTACTCTTGCCTGGAAAATCCCATGGGCGGAGGAGCCTGGTGGGCTGGTGGGCAGTCCATGGGGTTGCGAAGAGTCTGACACAACTGAGCAATTTCACTTTTCACTTTCATGCATTGGAGAAGGAAATGGCAACCCACTCCAGTATTCTTGCCTGGAGAATCCCAGGGACAGGGGAGCCTGGTGGGCTGCCGTCTATGGGGTCACACAGAGTCGACACAACTGAAGTGACTTAGCAGCAGCAGCAGCAGCATGTTGTATTGGTTCTTTCCCTTATATTACTGAGCCATATTTCATTGTGTGGAAATACCACAGTTTCTAGATGACTTATCAGTTGATGGACATTGGGTTATTTCTGGTTTGGGAATGTTGCGAAGAAAGCTGCTGTGGACATTAGGATGCAAGTCTATTTAAAAATACTCTTTTGCTTCTCTTGGGTAAATACCTAGCAATGGAATGGCTGGGTCATGTGACAGGTTATGTTTAACTTTTATGAGAAACTGCCACACTGTTTTCCAAAGTGGCTGTGCCCTGTTACTTTTCCCACCAGCAGTCTGAGAGTTCCACTTGCTCTACATCCTCACCAACACTTGGTTTTGTCAGTCCTTTGGTGAGTGTGTGACCCCAGCTGGTCACTTTCCAAGCCAACCCTCACCTGGCCCCACGTGGCCTGCAGCATTCTCTTCCCGCAGGTGGTGAGCACACCTAACTTAGAAACTGTTAAGAGATCTCACCTGTCCTGAGATCAGGCATCTCCAGTACCCTAAGGTAGGACACTCCTCCTCACCAGTGATTAGTAAACAGGAGGTGACAACGTAGTACCTCATGGTGTGTTTTTTTTTAACAATTTTATTTATTTGTTTTTGGCTGTACTGGACTTTGATTGCTGTTCCGGCTTTTGGCGAGTGAGAGCTGCTCTGTAGTTGCAGTGCGCAGGCTTCTTGTGGTGGTGGTTTGTCTTGTTGCAGAGCATGGGCTATAGGGCAAGTGAGCTTAGTAGCTGCGGCTCCCAGGCTCTAGAGCACAGGCTCAATAGCCGTGGCGCACGGGCTTGGTTGCTCCGTGGCATGTGGGATCTTCCCAGATCAGGGACTGAACGTGTCTCTTGAATTGGCAGACAGATTCTCCAGCACTGAGCCACCAGGGAAGTCCCTCTCATGATGGTTTTAGTTTGCATTTCTCTAAGATGTTGTCTTTTCTTTGCTGTCTGTGTATATTCTTTGGTGAAAGTTTCTTTTCCCTATTTTTTTCATATTGGGTGGTTTGTCTTCCTACTGAGTTGTAGGAGTCCCTTGTTGAATACCTGTTTTGCAAAGATTTTTCTCCTACTCTCTGACTTCTCAAATTTATTTCCCTTAACTAGACACTTTTAAAGAGCAGAAGTTTTAAATTTTAATGACGTTCAGTTGATCAATTTATTAGTTGTTGGAACAAGAGTGTTGAAATCTCCAATTATAACTGTAGTTGAAGGCTGCAAAAAATTCTCATTGCTTTCAGTTCTGTCCTGTATTTTGAATCTGTTGTTATATAGATTCATAAACACTTTGGGCTGTTATTTCTTCATGATCAGTTTATTCCTTTATCACTATGAAATGGCCCTCTTTATCTTGAGTAATATTCTCTCATCTGGAAATCTACTTTGTCTGATTTAATATATCCACTCCAACTTCTTTTAGAAAGTATTATGGTGTTACTCCCCATCTTTTTACTTTTAATGTATCTGCATCTGTATTTGAAGTGGTTTTCCTGAAGAGAATATATACGCTGTCCTTGCTCTTTAATGCAATCTGTAAATCTCTGGAGTGTTTAGATCATTTGCATTTAACTTGATTATGGGCATGGTTAGGTTAAAATATACCACCTTATTTGTTTTCTTATTTCCCATTTGCTCTTAATTCTTTTCTTAACCTCTTTTTTGCATTATTTTGCATTAGTTGAGTATTTTTTAATATTTCTATTTTATCTCTTGACTTATTAATTATATTTTATATTTATAATGTGTGTAGTTGCTACAGGTTTGCAGGATACATCTTTAACTTACCACAGGCTACCTTCAAGTAATATTATACCACTTCAAGTATAGTATATGAGTTATATATATTATAACTACATGTACATTCACCCCTCAAGCCTTTTTTGTTAGGCATTTTACTTCTACATGTTTTAATCCACAAAACATTGTCAATATTTTGGCTTTAAACATTTATCTATTTTTTAAAGAGGTTTCCTAAAAGGTATTTGAAATTATTATAAAACTGTTATAATTATAATAGTAACTATGATTGCTAAGTAGTTATGGTATTGCAGGGCAGAAAAATAGGCTATTGCAATAAGCAGAGTACAGAGCTTCCTACCAGACTCTACATAGAATAAAGATTATGAAAAACTGCATTACTGACTAGTGGGAAAAGGATGGACTATTCAGTGAATACGGGCTTCCCTGGTGGCTCAGTGGTAAAGAATCTGCTTTCCAATGCAGGAGATGGGTTCGATCCCTTGGTTGGGAAGATCCTGTGAAGAAGGAAATGGCCACCCACTCCAGTACTCTTGCCTGGAGAATCCCATGGACAGAGGAGCCTGGAGGGCTACAGTCCATGAGGTTGCAGAGTCATACATGACTGAGCATGTGTTACACTACATTCAGTGAATAGTTTTAGGAAGGCCTGGCTGTTGAGGGGTGGGGAAGATTAATTAGAGCCTCATTTTATACCATTCAGTCATTTAAAGGTAGATTAAAGACATAAATATGGAAATAGAAATGAAAGTGAGGTCTGTGAGCAGCAGCACCAGCATCACGTGCAAACTAAATCTGCATTTAAAAATATGCATATGAACGTTAGGGAAGCACTGGAAAAGATGATCTTTGTGGAAATATTTCTTAAATTGCGCAGGTCATAAAATAGAAACTTGACATATGGGAGCTGAATTACTGACTAGAAAGATGGTGGCTTCCTAGAAGGTTGGTTGTTCATGCAGAAGGTAGCCCTCCCTGCAGATGTGTTGGCTGGAAGGTACTTGCTGAGCACACCCAGCATCCTATACCTCCTGCACAAATGGCTTGGCTTAAACTAGCCAAAACAGGAAATGGTGTGATGGGTAAAGGGAACCATAGACATGGCAGAGCCCAGAAATCTCACTGAGAAGGAGGAAACAGCTCTGCAGTCATTCCAGTCGGGAAGGGAATGAGAATCAGGCACTGGGGCTCGGGCCAGTGTGAGCAGCCATGGTGTGTGTGCAGGAGAGGTGGTTGGGGCTCATGACTGCCCTGCTATCCCATCTCTCCACCCCCTGCCATCCCACAGGATGTCTGCCCACAAAGCCCAGGTACGTATGTTGAGGGGCAACTGTCTGGACCTGTCTGTGGAAATGCTGTCAATGTTAAAGGGCTTTAACAGTTCCAAAGCCAACACCCTTTGTGCCTCTCAAGATGATATAGATGTTCATATGGATGAAACACAGGGTGAGTTCACAGAGTTAGTGCTGGTGGCTCTGGCTTGACTGTCAAGCCCAGTCTCCATCTCCAGAGGGCTTGTTCAGCTGCTTTGTACCAACTGGAGATGCACCTGCAACCTGGAGCGCCCCTTCCACCTCAATGGCAAGAGACCTAACTGTGGGTCATGGAGAATGGCACATGGATCATTGCACATCTGTATTTTCTGCTTTTTCCTTCTCCACCTCACTCACTCTGTGAGCTCTGATCTTCCCCAACAGGTGTGTGAAGACAGTGGTTCCAGCACTCAAATTTCTTCTTTAACGTCACATAAAATGTCCACAGTGGAGCCGATTGAGATTGCAGAGATGAGCTGGCCACACAGATGCCATGGGTGCGAGGTCACTCTGGAGCAGCACTGGATGAAGCCCTCAGTTTGCACACACCTGGAAGCCAAACTACGGGAGTGACCACACTGGAGAAGGAGGGCCATCCTCCGAGACCAAGGCCACTACGCAGGCATATTTCCCCAGCCTTTCCTTCCTGATAGCTGTGGCAGAGGAATCCACCACCAGGCTTCTTGGGGCAAATAGCTCAACCTCTGAGCTTGGTTTCTTCTCCTGTGAAGGGAAGTTTGCCTAGGGTACTGGTTCTCAAACTGGGCACTATGGAACCCGTGGAGGTTCCAGAAGTCCCTGGAAGACTTTGGTAGGAAGCACAGAAACCGTGAGAGGAGCCCCGGGAACTCTGAGCACTCGTCCCCCATGACTCCCAGCTGATGCCTCCCTCTCCATTTGTAAATTTTATTTTATGACTTATTCCCATGTGATTTTTACCACTGAAATACAAATTTGACAATCCCTTAAAAATATTTCAGTCTATCAAAAGAAGATGTGAGATGACAAAGCAGAATTTTTTTCAGTAGGAATAACCAACAAGTTAGTATTCAGCATGTAAAAAAAAAAAAATCCCTAAATAAATATTCCAATGGAATACAAAAGATGAGTTACTGAGAAAAGACGTCCTGAATGAGCAATGTACAATAAAAAAATATAGTCAATATGCAAAATTTTAAGTCATTCCTAAGTTTTATTAAGGTTGTCGACAGTCTTAAATAACTCTGATTGAAGTGTAGTCAGTACAATGACTTTGCAGATGGTTTGGCAAAAAACTTGTAAGATGGGCATATCCTATGAAGTAACAATGCCGCACCACAGCATATACCTTAGATAAATTCCCTCATAAGTATTGACAGAATTTATAAGGATATTCATAGTATTTATAGTAGCATTTCATCAAAGTGCAACAAAATAGTAACCACTGGTGACAACTGAGGCCGAAGAGGTAGAATCTTGTATATTACCCTAAGGAGCTTTACCTTGTGAAACAATGGGAAGCCACGAGGACTAGAATATTGTTTTAGGAAGATGTCCCTGGTGGTGTTTGAGGAGGAACAAGGAGAGGACAAAGCTGGAGAGTGGTGGACTAATTAGAGAATGCTTACAGGGTCCAGGAGACAAATGAGGCTGAAGGTAAAGAAAGAGCATTGGAGATGAAGAGGGGACAGAAAAGAGAAATACTGACTGGATAAGGAAGAAAGGGTGTTTCTGCCTTGGATAGGTGATAATCACCTGAGAGCATTGACAGCAGTCCCATGGAGTCACTTTAAAGTGCCCTATCTCCAGTGGGTCCAACAGGGTAAATAACATCCAACAGATCATTTCAGATAAATATTTTGATTTGTTGGCTGGGCTCCTTTATACTGGTTGATATCAATTTAGTATAATGTCTACCTCAGTGATTTATTTGCTTCATAGTAGCAATCAGTTTTCTGGCAGTGGTTTTACAAAGTTCTAAAAGACTCAACTATAGCCCTTTTTCTTAGGACTACTTAAAGATGGTCTCTGCTATGTCCTGGGATTGGCCCTGTTTCCTCTGTTCTCCCAGTGATATCAAAAGGCAACCTTTGTGCATGGATTCATCAACTGGGGCCTATCTTCAAGTCAAAAACAGATGACATTGTTCATTTTGGTTTTGGAATTAAAGACCGTAGAATTGGTTGGGGTTTTTGTTGTTGTTTTTTGTTTGTCTTTTCATTTTGTTTGTTTCCTCTGAAAAGTGAAGAAGTATGATTATTAATATGGAATAATCTACTTAATGGTGATGGGAATTGTAGACACATTTGCTGTCTGCTGTCACGCTTACCTTTCTTTGGGGGATTTACCCAAATGTCCTAGTGGGTAACAATACTTTCCCTTTCTGAGCCATGTGTTGTTGTTGTTTACTCATGAAGTCATGTTTGACTCTTGTGACCCTATGGACTACACTTGCCAGGCTTCTCTATCCATGGGATTTTCCAGGCAAGAATACTGGAGGGGTTGCCATTGCCTTCTCCAGGGGATATTCTTGACCTGCATATCTTGTGTCTCCTGCATTAGCAGGGGATTCTTTACCACACAACCACCAGGGAGGCCCTAAGCCTCAAGCAAAATGACTTTAGGTATAAGCCCACTTGCCTTATAACTCATTCTACTGATTCCCAGACACTGATTGACAGAAGAGCAGGCCCCCCAACTGTAGGCAAAGAACTTGGTCTTCTGGGGAAGACGAATTTCCTTCCCTTGCCTCCATAGCTACCAGAAAAGACCCTTAACTGTACAGTGTGATGTGAGGGTGTGGCTCTGGAGTTGATATACTTGCTTGTGCCTAAGTGAAAAGCTGCCATGTGGAACCCACAGAGGAAGTTATGTGGTCACAGCATTTAAGATGCTGAAGGAAGCTTCTTGCAAAGCCAGCTCTCCTTGTGGATTTTCACTGCCATGAAACAGTACACTGCTATTATTAGAGACCTTATGGGTGTAATGACATATCCAGAAAATTATGTGTAATTTTTGGGGAAAATCAACCTTATTTCTTTAATTATTTTCTCATGACAACAAATATTTGATATATATGATTTCTTAACCCTAATACTTTGACACATGTAAAAGATATACAACTCAAGCAAATTAGCTTCAGCATAGAAGGTATCAATTGTTCTTAACTTTTTAGGTCCAAACCATCATTTAACAGCAATAACAACAGTGAGCCTTTAACATTTAAGATTAGGATGTAGAGAATTATTACAACTATGTTGTTGTTTAGTCACTAAGTCATGTCTCTTTACAGCCCCATGGACTGTAACCTGCCTGGCTCCTCTCTCCATGGGATTTCCCAGGAAAGAATACTGGAGTGGGTTGCCATTTTCTTCTCCAGGGAATCTTCCCGACCCAGGGATTGAACCTGCGTCTCCTTGATTTCATGCAGATTCTTTACCGCTGAGTCACTGTGGAAACCCTGTGACAACTTAATTTCCCATTTTATCAGGAAAGTAAATCAGGAGGAGTAGGAAAATACACAGGAAAGCACTTTTCTCAAACACACAAAAAATTGCATTTTAAAAAGAGCTGATCATAAGAATGTTCAGATAAGTTGCTACCTCTTCCCCTCTTAGTCCAGTTTTAGTTGATTTTAAGTTGTAAAAGCTAAAGTTAAAGGAGACATGTGTTTTAAAATTGTTTTCAGTGTATCTTCAAAGTTATAAAGTAGTCAGTGTTAAAATATATCTGGTAGTTTAACAATAACATTTTGCTTTCAGGATAATGTTCTCACACTTTATAGCTTTAAGAATGTACTGTACTCATGGGAAAATGAAGGCTGTTATGAGAAACTGAAGGGAAAAGTTCAAAAGGTAGTCCATGACTTTTTGCCTTTTTTTTTTTTTAAGTTTAGAGAAAGGATAAGACTGTTTGGATTAAGTTGTTCTCTGACTTAGTAAAAAAATGCTAATGAATATATGTTAACCTTCAGGTTATCAACATTCTTGCTCAAGATAGATTTATAGTAAAAATAGACTACTGAACTGTCTTGTTAAATTTTAAAAGATGAGTTTGGATGAGTTACAAATAACATCCTCTACCCTGAGGTCAAAAAGAATATGCAAACACAAATTTTTTAGATAAGGAAACTTATTATAGTTTCAACTTTCATGCTTCTTATTAAAATGACTATGTAAGAAATACAATCTTTTATGGTTTTATTTTACTATGTAGCACTCTCTGTTTTTAACATTTTCAAAGTACCACGTGTTCATTTTATCCTCATTTTGAAAATTTTTAAAAGTACAAAGAGCACCTTGAACTTTAATATTTTGGTGTTATCTTTTTTTATTTTTCTATGTGCACATTCATGTGAATTGTGTGAGTTATTAAAATGGAGATTATATTTCAGATATAATTTTAATCTTTTCATGGGACTAGTGATCATTTTCCATGTCATTATGTTTCTGAATATAAAATATGGATTTTTCACACTATTCTGTCCTAGAAGTTAACAATCATTTGACCTTCTTCAATGTGCTGGGCATGATACCATAATCTTTTAAATAATTTCTCTTTTGTGCATTTTACTGGTTTATAAAGTTCCTAAATCAAAAAAGTGCCCATGACAAGCCTTCCTACATGTAAATCTCTAATGGTACATATTATTTCCTTGGGATAAGTTTTTAAGATATGCAGTGATTGAGGTAATTGATATCTATTTCTGACTTTATGTCCACAAAAGTTATATCTCTATAGGAGTTTTTAAGTATACTCTTGTCATAATTGAATATATTCACTTTGTAGATCTCTACTAATTAGTATCAATACCTATGTTATTATACTGTTATGTTATGATGTTGTCATTGTCTTTACTATTTTTTTTAATTACATTAAGACGATTGCTGAGGCTTCTTATCCCTACAGCTCTTCACCTGAGCTCCACTCCCCAGAGGAAAATATCTTGACCATTTAAAGTCTTTCTCTGGTGTTTTAACTGTATTTGTAAACAATCTGGCTAGTTTTTGCTCATTTGGTCTACTTCTGACCTTATCTCTAGACCACCTATTATGGAATAGGGAGAACTAGCACTCTTAAGTGCTGTGTACCCATCCTGCTAATATGTTTATATACTGTTTTAATCTCTTGTGTTGTGTTTTCTGTTTCCTAGAACCTTCCCACATGGAGTGTCCCATCCTCTTGTTCCCACCCCAGCCGGCTGTGTTCTAGGCCTCCTCCATCCAGCTCGTCCTGGACTCTCCCGGGTCTCTCTCCCGGGTTGCCTCTTCATTTCTGGGACCCCATGTCTCCCTTCCCTTGCTGTACTCGGATGTTTTAGGGGAGCTCCTCTGCTAAACTTGGAGCCCCTTCTTCAGCAGTAAGTCTCTCAGTAGGTGGACCTTCACCCTCCGCTTTTCCTTCCTGCAGCATCGTCCTTGTCCATCTGATTTCCATTTTCCACCAGCTCGTGAAAACCCCTGCTGATGGCCCCTCACCCATATTCCTCATGTGTGTTTATAACTTTCTTATACCTTGTTGTGGTGAATGGGATGGAAGGCCCCATGGGCAGGGAAATACATGCTTTCTTCAAATAGAAAACGTGCTTTATTCACTCAAATATTTTCATTGACTTTACAATACAAAAATACAAAATTTGGGCAAGATTGCTAGAAAAATATTCAGATATGACAAAACACCCATCCTTACTTTCTTCCCATCCTAAACTAAGTCCACACAAATGTAAAGGACTGTGTAACCACAATAGTGAAAGGGACAAACATAGGCTGAAGAGGTAGGAATTAAAGTGTAGTTCAACAGTGAAAACTAGGAAAAAGCTGGTCAGGGCAAATAGGATAGTTCTGTAGGGTTGGTAAAGATTCCCAGGTGGTTCAGTGGTAAAGAACCCACCTGCCAATGCAGGAGACGGAGGTTCAGCCCCTGGGTTGAGAAGATCCCTTGGAGGAGGAGATGGCAACCCACTCCAGTATTCTTGCCTGGGAAATCCAATGAACAGAGGAGCCTGGTGGCTACAGTCCATGGGGTTACCAAGAGTTGGACAAGACTGAGCCACTGAGCACACACGTAGGGTTGGTAGTATTCACAGAAGCTAGGGCAACAAGGAGAAAACAGATTGAGTCCTTGTATCTAAGATTCCTCCTCCTGGTGTGGTAATATATTCTAAGCTGCACCATGGCATTCATTTCAATGGAGCAAGAGAAAGCAGTGGCAAAGGAAGGAAGGGGGATATAATGGGGATACCATTTGCTTAGCCTGTGAGCCTGCAGCATTGGCAGCACTAGATCCATTCTATTAATTGCATCACTCACATCTTGTAAACACATTTCCTCAGACCACATGTAATAGGCCTTGGCTCCATTCAGCCCATTTATTGACTCCTCAAATACCTAATGTATAATTTTTTTTTTCATGTCATTCTCATCAAATAAAATTCACTTTCATTTTTATGACCATATTTAAAACAGAGAATATCTCCCCAAGTGGTCTTGGGTCTCAAAGTGGCAGAGATTTTATGTGCTTCATGTTTGAACTGCCAAAATCTCCGGCGATGTATGCATTAACCACAACCCACTTAGAGTTCTGGTTCGTATGTTTGCTCAAAGTATAGGGCTACCACCAGAAAGGGTCTCAGCCTAAAAAGAAAATTACTCCAGTTATGCAGATCCATAAATTCCGGCTCAAGCAATGTATTTTGGGGGTAATAAACACAATTTTGTTCTTAATTGGGGAGAAATAATACTTATGCTTGAACCTGTCACCTTCCTGAAATTGAAGTCTATCCCACATGGAGACATTCCTCTGTAACGAACACTTTTGCTAGTAAAACCAGTCCACCAGGATATCCAGCCAACACTTCTTGCAGAGGGCAGAGTTCTCTGGAATTTACTGAAAATGGAAAATTGATTACATTGGCCACAGAGGACATTTATATTTATACAAACACTTTAGATAAGGCTTTTAAAAGCCAGAAATCACTTTTAGCAAGATTTCAGAAAAATGTTGTAGTCTTTTTTATTTTTAATAGGTGTTAGAAGGATTATTATATTGATATTGACAGCAATTAGGTGATTAATTGAAGAATTTGACTTGAAAGGATGAACTGCTCCAACATTGGTTTGTAATTTTCTTTACTATATGCAGTTCAATTTTGTGGTCTGGCAAATTACCAACAGCCATTCATCTAGTACACATACCTTTCTACAGCTGGATTTTCAAATATGATTATAAAGTTCATATGACAGAAGTGTCCTGAAAATAAATATGTCAGCAGGCTTTGCTTTATTTTATGCATTTATTCTAGATGTAACATAACTTGAGACAAACACAGATGACGTTCTAAGACATTTTGCCAGACCTGTTCGAGTACAGCATCGTTTGAGATGATGGAAGTTGATTTAGAAACACCTGGGTTGAGTATTTCTATCCATGCCTTAAATCCTAAAAGCCTTGCAAGTTTTTATAGTCCTTTCGGGGAAAGACAGGAACTACATTAACACTTGTTAGTATAACAGTTAATGTACTTCTGAGAAAGACTTTGTAAAAATTTTGGAAATTATGCAAAAAATTAAAGGGAAGATTTAAAAAGAATTAGCGTTTGATCAGCCTCTATTGTGGCTTCCCTGGTGACTCAGTCAGTAAAGAATACTCCAGCAATGCAGGAGACTGCCTGCAATGCAGGAGACCAGGGTTTGATCCCTGAGTTAGGAAGATCTGGAGAAGGAAATGGCAACCCACTCCAATATCCTTCCCTGAGAAATCCCATGGACAGAGGAGCCTGGTGGGCTGCAGTCCATAGAGTCACAAAGAGTCAGACATGACTGAAGCTCCTTAGCATGCGTGCATAAGCTGATAGATTAATAGGGAGAAGAACCACAAAGTTTCTTCCTTTCTTAACCAGTAACATATTTGCATTAAACAGCCATCTTCTGGAGAAGTACCTCCACTTTCCTTGTCAGGAAGAGTAATTTTCAGCTAGTGTTATACAAGGGCTACACCATAGCTCATAATGACATTTTTTCTCAAAGTGGGAAGTTTCATAGGCTATAACATTAGTCACATGAAGTGCCAAGATTTTTGAAAAAGCTCCCTCCCACAGAAGATAAAGATTATGGTAATAGCAATTACTGTTATCATGGCTAACATAATTGAGTACTCTGGGAAGAGAGGATTACATGTATGATCTCATTTAAATTTCCCAAGAATACTCCAATTACAAAGAAAAAATATATAACTCCCAAGAATAGTGACTAATAAGGACCTACTGTACAGCACAGTATTTCTGCTTGCTTGACTATGCCAAAGCCTTTGACTGTGTGGATCACAATAAACTATGTAAAATTCTGAAAGAGATGGGAATACCAGACCACCTCACCTGCCTCTTGAGAAACCTGTATACAGGTCAGGAAGCAACAGTTAGAACTGGACATGGAACAACAGACCCTGGGCTGGAGGAAGCAGAAGCTGAAATCAAGATTGCTGGGAGAAATATTAATAGCCTCAGATATGCAGATGACACCACCCTTATGGCAGAAAGTGAAGAAGAACTAAAGAGCCTCTTGGTGAAAGAGGAGAGTGAAAAAGTGGCTTAAAGCTCAACATTCAGAAAACTAAGATCATGGCATCCAGCCCCATTACTTCATGGGAAACAGATGGGGAAACAGTGGCAGACTTTATTTTTTTGGGTTCCAAAATCACTACAAATGGTGATTGCAGTGGTGAAATTAAAAGATGCTTACTCCTTGGAAGGAAAGTTATGACCAACCTAGACAGCATATTTAAAAGGCAGAGACAGTACTTTGCCAATAAAGGCTATGGTTTTTCCAGTGGTCATGTATGGGTGTGAGTTGGACTGTGAAGAAAGCTGAGCACTGAAGAATTGATGCTTTTGAACTGTGGTGTTGGAGAAGACTCTTGAGAGTCCCTTGGACAGCGAGGAGATCCAACCAGTCCATCCTAAAGGAGATCACTCCTGAGTGTTCATTGGAGGGACTGATGTTAAAGCTGAAACTCCAATACTTTGGCCACCTGATGTGGAGAGCTGACTCATTTGAAAAGACCCTGATGCTGGGAAAGATTGAGGGCAGGAGGAGAAGGGGATGACAGGATGAGATGGTTGGATAGCATCACCGACACAATGGACATGGGTTTGGGTGGACTTCAGGAGTTGGTGATGGACAGGGAGGCCTGGCGTGCTGCGGTTCATGGGCTTGCAAAAGAGTCAGACACAACTGAGCAACTGAACTATACAGCGCAGGGAACTGTAGCCAATACTCTGCAACTCTATTCCTTATGAGAACAGAGTCTAAAAAAGAGGGGATATATGTATATGTATAACCAACTCACTTTGCTGTACAGCAGAAACTAACACAATACTATAAAATCAACTATACTCCAATAAAAAAGTTAATTAAAAAAATCTCCATACAGTCCTATTAGGTAGATGCTTATGTTATCCAATCTCACTGTGAGGTATCTCAATCAATTATGTGATTAACAAACCACCTCCAAAATCATCGGCTTATACTATCAAGACCAAATGTGATTCTGTAGATGGTGAACTGGACAGGGCTTCACTGCCCAGTTCTTGATCTTAAGTTGCTCTAGTGATCTGGCAGAGACATGAACTTGTGATCACAAGTGACTCTGAAGCTTCCTGGTCTAGAAAGGCCTTAGCTGAGATATTAGGGCTCTTCTTTAACCTGGTAACTCAGGTTGGTTCATGGAACCCCTCGAGTTCCAAAAACTGCAGAGTGGAAGCTTTAAGACCTCCTGGGGCCCAGGCTGGGAACTAGCTTAGGCTTATTTCTAGAGCTTTCTGTTGATCAGTACAAGTCACAGGGCCTGCCAGGTTCCAAAGTCTGGGGGAAAGACCTCACTTCTTGGAGGTAGCTTCATGGTGACTATTTTTGCATTGTACTTTTATCACTGAGAGTGAGGTGTGGTAGCTGACAAAAGATCACACAGTTAATAAGTAACTTGACTTTCATACACTGCGGGGTGGGGGTGGGGGTTTGTACAACCAAGTTGGGAAACAATTTGGCACTTTCTGAGTTGTGTATTTTCTTGTTATTAAATTGTAAGTGTTCTTTCTATATCGTGGTTACAAGTTTTTCCTCATGTGTGTCATGAATTTTTTTTTTTCCTGTTTTTGGCTTTCCTTTATTTTCTTAGTGGTGTTTTTTTTTTTTTAAACAAACAAATGCTTTTCATTTTAATGAAGTTCGATTTACCAATGATTTTCTTTCCATGTTTTGTGCCTTTGGTATTCTGTTTAGAAATGAATGAGTGAATGACAAGTGTAACCCTAGAGTCTAAAAGTGTAACTTGAAGTGGTCCAAGAGTTTTATTTAAAAATTAATTTTAAATTCTACTTAATACAGTAATCTTATTTGCCTTCACATTAAAAACAGTGCCTTAGATAAAAGAGAGTTTATCTAATGCTTCAGGATAAAAAAGCCACATTTTCACTGGGCACAAAACCGCGCACCTTCAGAACATAAAAACTTTAGGTTGAGAATCAGAGACCTGAATGGCTACTTGCCTCAGAAACTAACAACATTATTATTCATAATTAGTTCTAGTATAAATAAAAGTAATGTTACAATTAAAAGGGAAAATTGCCAAATTATTTATACATATGCACACAGATACACATATATATACAGTGAACTCTGCCTTACCCTTTTCTCATTGACTATATTATTAACTTGCAAAAGTAGGAAGTCAGGAAACACCTGGAGTAACAGGCAAATTTGGCCTTGGAGTATGGAATGAAGCAGGGCAAAGGCTAACAGAGTTTTGCCAAGAGAACACACTGGTCATAGCAAACACCCTCTTCCAACAACACAAGAGAAGACTGTACACATGGACATCACCAGATGGTCAACACTGAAGTCAGATTGATTATATTTTTTGCAGCCAAAGATGGAGAAGCTCAATGCAGTTAGCAAAAACAAGACCAGGAGCTGACTGTGGCTCAGACCATGAACTCCTTATTGCCAAATTCAGACTTAAATTGAAGAAAGTAGGGAAAACCACTAGACCATTCAGGTGTGACCTAAATCAAATCCCTTATGATTATACAGTGGAAGTGAGAAATAGATTTAAGGGACTACATCTGATAGAGTGCCTGATGAACTATGGACAGAGCTTCATGACATTGTACAGGAGACAGGGATCAAGACCATCCCCATGGAGAAGAAATGCAAAAAAGTAAAATGGCTCTCTGAGGAGGCCTTACAAATAGCTGTGAAAAGAAGAGAAGCGAAAAGCAAAGGAGAAAAGGAAAGATACAAGCATCTGAATGCAGACTTCCAAAGAATAGCAAAGAGAGATAAGAAAGGCTTGCTCAGTGATCAGTGCAAAGAAATAGAGGAAAACAAAAGAATGGGAAAGACTAGAGATCTCTTCAAGAAAATTAGAAAATTAGAGATCTCTTCAAGAAATATTCAAGGGAACATTTCATGAAAGATGGGTTCGATAAAGGACAGAAATGGTATGGACTTAACAGAAGCAGAAGATATTAAGAAGAGGTAGCAAAAAAATACACAGAACTATACAAAAAAGATCCTCACAACCCAGATAATCACAATGGTGTGATCACTCACCTAGAGCCAGACATCCTGGAATGTGAAGTCAAGTGGGCCTTAGGAATCATTACTATGAACAAAGTTAGCGGAGGTGATGAAATTCCAGTTGAGCTATTTCAAATTCTGAAAGATGATATAAAGTGCTGCACTCAATATGCCAGCCAATTTGGAAAACTCAGCAGTGGCCACAGGACTGGAAAAAGTCAGTTTTCATTCCAATCCCAAAGAAAGGCAATGGCAAAGAATGCGCAAACTACCGCACAATTGCACTCATCTCACACGCTAGTAAAGTAATGCTCAAAATTCTCCAAGCCAGGCTTCAGCTATGTGAACAGTGAACTTCCAGATGTTCATGCTGGTTTTAGAGAAGGCAAAGGAACCAGAGATCAAATTGCCAACATACGCTGGATCATGGAAAAAGCGAGAGAGTTCCAGAAAAAACATCTATTTCTGCTTTATTGAATATGCCAAAGCCTTTGACTGTGTGTATCATAAACTGTGGGAAATTCTGAAAGAGATGGGAATACCAGACCACCTGACCTGCCTCTTGAGAAACCTATATGCAGGTCAGGAAGCAACAGTTAGAACTGGACATGGAACAACAGACTGGTTCCAAATAGGAAAAGGAGTACATCAAGGCTGTATATTGTCACCCTGCTTATTTAACTTCTATGCATCATGAGAAACGCTGGACTGGAAGAAGCACAAGCTGTAATCAAGATTGCTGGGAGAAACATCAATAACCTCAGATATGCAGATGACACCACCCTTATGGCAGAAAGTGAAGAGGAACTAAAAAGCCTCATGATGAATGTGAAAGAGGAGAGTGAAAATGTTGGCTTAAAGCTTAACATTCAGAAAATGAAGAGCATGGAATCTGGTCCTATCACTTCATGGGAAATAGATGGGGAAACAGTGGAAACAAGTCAGACTTTATTTTGGGGGCTCCAAATTCACTGCAGATGGTGATTGCAGCCATGAAATTAAAAGATGCATACTTCTTGGAAAGAAATGACCAACCTAGATAGCATATTAAAAAGCAGAGACATTACTCTGCTCACAAAGGTCTGTCTACTCAAGGCTTTGATTTTTCCTGTGGTCATGTATGGATGTGAGAGTTGGACTGTGAAGAAAGCTGAGCGCCAAAGAATTGATGCTTTTGAACTGTGGTGTGGAGAAGACTCTTGAGAGTCCCTTGGACTGCAAGAAGATCCAACCAGTCCATTCTGAAGGAAATCAGCCCTGGGATTTCTTTGGAAGGAATGATGCTGAAGTTGAAACTGCAATACTTTGACCACCTCATGCGAAGAGTTGACCAATTGGAAAAGACTCTGATGCTGGGAGGTATTGGGAGCAGGAGGAGAAGGGACAACAGAAGATGAAATGGCTTGATGGCATCACCGACTCGATGGACATGAGTCTGGGTAAACTCTGAGAGTTGGTGATGGACAGGGAGGCCTGGTGTGCTGCGATTCATGGGGTTGTAAAGAGTCGGACATGACTGAGCGACTGAACTGATAGATTCAACTGTTCAGCTGCTTTTATATATATCTAAGCTACTAAAAATCCTTCCTGAATGAATAGCAGATGAACAACTGAATATAAATGAAAACAGATGCTTCGAAGAAGAGGGTCCAGAATTGTCATCAACTCTTCACAGTCACTACATGTTTTCCCTAACAAGCTCATATGCCCACAGCACATTGCCAAACCTTACTGACTTCTTCCAGCATTTCTTTATGAAGTTATGATTGTGACCTCATAGCACTCAGGACTGTTGGCTAAAGTGCATGCCTCTAGAGGATGTTCTCCTTTTCCAAAGAAGCTCTTACCCCCTGGAGGGTGGGGAAGGGAGGTGCACGCACATATTGGAGGATGTCCCTCACCTAAACCCTGCCGTCTGACCTCAGAACTCCGAAGTTTGACTTCCTTGCAAATCTGACAATCTGGAGGCACTCCAGATCTAAAGACACAAGGCAAGCAGAAAAGGAAAGCCATTGACCCTGTATTTGGCATCCACATTCTTGTGACTTTCAAGTATATATTTTCAAAGTTAACCTATCAAAATGTCATTATCCTTCTGAATATACATGTGTATTTTCACGGTACATACCTTCACGATATAAAAGAAAAGGTGGGTTCTTACACATAAAATGCAACATTACATAAAACAATGGTTTCCGCTGTAGTGGTTAGACTCAATGTCTATTTAAATGTATGCATAAAGCATATTTAAGACGTGCTAAGAGGTTGGATGATCAATAACTGAATGTGGAAGCTTGAACTAAGGCACATTGCTGAGTTTTTATCCCCGTTGGAAAAATCCTAGAAGACAGAAAATTCACTTTATACCTCATTTCTGTACACAATCAGATTTAACTGCTGAAAAAATCTCATGAGTGTATAATCATGATTCCATCTATCTCTTTTTATTTCTTTCCTGAGTCTTTTTCTAACAAAAACTGTTGATTTTCAGAGACAGAGTAAGAGAGGGCAGATATATTTAGACGTGTGCACACACAGATGGTGGGGTGAGGGGGGCATGGGCTTGTGAGAAACATTTGTCATATATACATTTTTGCATAGAAACAGACACACAAGTGTTAAGATATATTCTTATTATAACATCTTCTAAAATTATGGTTCATTTTGACAGAAAGATGTCCAGCTCAAAATCTAATTTCAGGCAACTATTCAGCAAGCAGAATTGTAGTAACAATCTTTTCTGTGCTTTTTATGTATATATTTTTCTGACAGGTTGTGCTAGTTATAGTAAGCCTTTCCTAGCACTCTACAGAATGTATCACAATGTGTGACTTAAATAAAAACAAGTTATTAATATTTGAAACTTTAGAGCCCTCATCCCTTTGTTTACAATGATTCCTGGTTTCATCTTATTTATGTTGTTGGTTCTAGAATCAAGTACCCCACCAGTTTACAATAAAGTTATCCAAGTTTGTGTATTATGTAAGAATATATTAACATTGCATAAAATCTTAAAGCACTAGATTTCTTGGAAAAATGCCCATGAATTTAAAGCATTAGTTTTAAAATTATGTATATTTGGATATATCCTTAATTCTGAAAGAATGCACAGCATAAACTTCTAGATTTTTTTTTAAAAGAATTAAAAGCTCCTCTGTTTTTGTCTCAGTTTAAAATATAATAAATAGTTCTCCCTCCAAAGACAACCTCTCTTAAAACAAGTTTGTTTCTAGGCTCTCTCTTTTTTTTTTTTTTGGATACACTTTTACATAACTGGGACCATACTCCCTATAGTTTCTATCCTGCATTTTAAACTTAAAATTAAACATGTTTTCTTATGATATTATCACAATTTCAGACATATAAATACAACAAATAACTGTACCATAATTACTTTAGTTGAATTCATAATGAAGTGAAAGTTTTAGTTTCTAGGTCATGTCCAACTCTTTGGGACCCCAAGGACTGTAGCCGTCTGTCAGACTCCTCTGTCCATGAAATTCTCCAAGCAAGAATACTGGAGAGGATAGCCACTCCCTTCTCCAGGGGATCTTACTGACCCAGGGATCAAACCTAGGGTCTCCTGCATTGCAGACAAATTCTTTACCATCTAAGCCACTAGGGCACATTTAAGTTTGCTATTATAATAAAGCTCTCATGGTAACCTTAGTATGTCAAAGTTTCACAAATTTCAGATTATTTCTTTTATAGTATCAGTCAGGGCTTACCCTATGAAGCAGAAGCAGTAGGACACGTTTGCCAAGGAATTTATTGTAAGGATCTGGCTTACCCCGTGGAGAACAGCCAGCCAAGTATGGAATTGCAGGTGAGAAATGGAAAGTTTCCTGCCATGCCAGTAAACAAAGGATGTCACATTCATCAGCAATTATTAGCCACCATGGTTGGTGAACTGGTGGCCCTTGAGAAAACTCAGGGTGTGAAAACACAAAGAAACTGGCACCAGAGAGTTGGGTTTATATCATAGGAATGATTTCAGTAAGCCCAAATTCTTGCATGTTCCCATACATGGAAAAGTATTAAATTCCTTAACCTGGGTTTTCTTTAGTTAACAATAACCTGCCCTTTGTTGCAAAAGTTCTATTAATATATAACCTGGCTCCTCCCCTCAATTCCTTGAAGAAATTCTCTCAGGATTATTTGAGATACTGTCTTCTGGGCTCAAAGTCCTAAGTGAAGTGAAGTGAAAGTCACTCAGTTGTGTTCGACTCTGCAACTCCATGGACTATAGTCTACCACGCTCTTCCGTCCATGGGATTTTCCAGGCAAGGGTACTGGAGTGGGTTGCAATTTCCTTCTCCAGAGGATCTTCCTGACCCAGGGATTGAACCCAGGTCTCCCGCATTGTAGGCAGACGCTTTACCATCTGAGCCACCAGGGAAGTACTAAAAATCCCACCAGATAAAACATGTGAAGTGTTTGTCATTCAGTCATGCTCTACTCTTTGTGGCCCTGTGGACTAAGATGGTCTCTTTTACTTAACAGTCAATTGATTTTTTTTACTTTAATCACGTCTTAAAACAAAACAAAACCTTCATGGCAACATTTGGGTAAGTGTTTATGAATAACTGAGGACTGCAGCTTAGCAGGAGAAGGCAATGGCAACCCACTCTTGCCTGGAAAAATCCCATGAATGGAGGAGCCTGGTAGGCTGCAGTCCAGGGGGTCGCTAAGGGTCAGACACGACTGAGCGACTTCACTTTCACTTTTCACTTTCATGCATTGGAGAAGGAACTGGCAACCTGCTCCAGTGTTCTTGCCTGGAGAATCCCAGGGGCAGGGGAGCCTTGTGGGCTGCCATCTATGGGGTCGCACAGAGTTGGACACGACTGAGGCGACTTAGCAGCAGCAGCAGCAGCTTAGCAAAGTTGACACATTAAAAGACCATCAAGAACCACAACAACGAAAAAGACCATCAAGGCTAAAGATTTTAGAAGTAGAATTACTGCGTTAAAGGAAATAGATTTTAAAAATAATTCTGGTGTGTGTCCTGCCTTTTATGACCCCATGTACTGTAGCCTATCAGGCTCCTCTGCCCATGGGATTTCCCAGGCAAGAATACTGCAGTGGATTTCCATTTCCTTCTCCAGGGGATCTTCCTGACCCAGGGATTGAACTTACGTCTCTTGTATCTCATGCATTGGCAGGTGGATTCCCCCAAATCTGATACATATATTTAAGTCCCTTTTCTAAAGGGTTGTCACAATTTTCCATGCTTTGCCACTCTATCCCTGAATTTTCCTGGGATAGATACCAGACTACCTAACCCAGGAAGGTAGTGGGGTATCTACACCACAATGCATGCATGCTAAGCTGCTTCAGTCCTGTCTGACTCTTTGTGACCCTATGAGCTATAGCCTGCCAGGCTTCTCTGTCCACAGAATTCTCCAGGCAAGAATACTGGAGTGGGTTGCCATGCCTTCCGCCAGGGGATCTTCCTGATGTGGGATCGAACCTGTCTCTTGTTTCCTGTGGGATCTTTACCACTAGCGCCACCTATGAATCAACAGCAAAGTTGAGAAGCCTCCTAAAATAAAAAAGCACTAGTGTCTCGAGATAAGCACAAGGTTTTCTGGCAGTAATTATTTAAAGATTTGTTTTCCCAAGATAGTTATTGTACCTCCTCCCTGAGCCCTGTATGAGCCTCACTGAGCAATTGCCCAGATCTATTTACAGGTGGGAATATAGATTACTATTTATTATATACTATTTACAGGGGATGTGTAGGCATTTTTGAGCGAAGTGTTAACCCTGTCCTCAAAAAGTCTCAAGACTAATTTTCAACAAAATATTGGATGTTATTATATCCACATTAAAGTTCTTTTTCCTAAATTTCTCTGGGAAACAGGACTAATCATGTCTTTAAACTCTGCTGCTGCTAAGTTGCTTCAGTCGTGTCCGACTCTATGTGACCCCATAGAGGGCAGCCCATCAGGTTCCCCTGTCCCTGAGATTCTCCAGGCAAGAACACTGGAGTGGGTTGCCATTTTCTTCTCCATGCGTGAAAGTGAAAAGTGAAAGGGAAGTTGCTCAGTCGTGTCCGACTCTTAGCGACCCCATGGACTGCAGCCTACCAGGCTTATCCATCCATGGGATTTTCCAGGCAGGAGTACTGGAGTGGGGTGCCATTGCCTTCTCCGCTTTAAACTCTACGTAACTATAAATAAAAGGCAGGTCTTTCTGAAGTCCCTTGCTGTTTCAGTAGATCTATGTAAAATAAAGAACCACATTATTTTATCTTCAGAAAACTTATCATTAGGCAAAGATTAGTGAAGTGATTAATTAGATGGACTTGGGGATGAGGTTTTTTTACTTGAATTCTTACCTCTACTTTGAACTATTTTTTAAACCAGGACAAATAATTTAATATCCTTAAGCTTCAGTTTTCTCACGTATAAAATGGAGATAATACTCTCTCATGTGGTTGTAGGAGGTTTAAATGAGCCAATATATGTCAAACGTGTGGTATATATGCTGGCATATGATGTGTGTGTGTAAATGCATATTATCCCTTTGTATTTTCTGTTTTTAAACAATTTAGAGGCAGGGCAGAAAGTGCCACTGGCTTGCAAATCATTCTTGGTATCTTCAAAGGCTCAAACCTTCAGGGAAGTTAGGTTTAGGAGGAAGCAGGAAGTGAGGTGAGTGTGGGGTATAATTTGAAAACAGAAACAGAATGCCTAGGAAGAACATCAAGGAACACATGCTCCTCCAGAGGACACAGAGGGTCCCCAGGCTGAGGGAGAGGAGGATGGGGCTGTGGGTCCTGAGAGCAGAAAGGTCTGCATGCTTAGGGGTGGAGCCTGAAGAAAAGGAACTGAACAAAGAAGGCCTCACTGCCTCCACTTCAGGGTTTGGAGGCTGTTTGGTGGAATCTTTCCCTAAAATATGGCCCTTTCCCTGTTCTCAGATTTAATTTCTTAAGATGAACATTTGAGGGGAAAAAAAGAGGCAATTTTACTCCTGGTGTGAGAACACATTAACTTTCAAAAAATAGGAGCTGCGATTCACTATTTGCAGCAAGCCAGCAGATGGCTTTGCCAATACTATTGATTCACTGCAAATGTCTCTGTGTTCTCAAAGCTTGATGTTAAACTCTTCAGTCAATGACTGTTTCAAAGCACCTAATTTAATTCAGTAGCTTAAAAACCTAATGTGGTTTCAGCTGGTAATTGAACTTTTACAGAGAAAATCATGTGCCTTGTTTCCGAGAAATGAAATTAAAGAGTTAAGTCCAAATAGATGACATCCATTATCAATAAAGTAGGTTGGAACCTTTTTTTTTGATGAGTATGTAGCAAAACAAAATAAACTAATAATTCTTGAGTGATTCTTTTATTTCATCATTGGGTATTAGACAGTCTTGATTACTTCCACAGATTTATTTTATAGGCAGTGTCGGAAACTACATCTGCAAGCAAGAAGAAGAATGACTCCTTAAATGTCATCCTCATTCTCATTGAAAGTGACAGATTTTTGACAAAACTCAGTGTTCACTCTGAACTATTAGAGCAGTTTATTTTCCAACAGCAGGTCATTCCAAACCGACATGATGGTTAATGTGGATGTTTAGTTCACAAGCTAAAATCTTCAAACCTCTGACTCTTCACATTGGGGAAACCTCTGGGTCACCTGCCATGGTTTCTTACAGAAAAAAAAAAAATAGAACTCTGTTGCAATACTTTGAACTCTAGATAAGGGAGAGATGTAAAAGTGATGTGTTTCTGGTGTTCCATTACAAGATAATAACAATGCATCTATTCTTAAAGAAACACATAAAAACTGAAGTTATTGGAGTCATAGCATCTGTGAAGAGGGTGCCTTTGGAGACAGGTGGAAGTGCTGACACGTTGCCCATGTGTCTGGACCTGACAGGGTGGCCCCTGAGGCTGGATAGCACAGCACTTATTTCCCTACAGACTCTGCAGCAACCTCATCCTTCTGTCAAAGGCAGACAGAACCTCATCCCACAGGGGCCTCTTCACTTGCGTTCTTTCCCTCCCTCAATGGCCAGTTGTTAACTGAGCTTTCATAACTGTGGTTCTCTGAGCAGAGTCAAAGTTTGCCTCAAATTTTGCCTATTATGCTGATGCATCTAATATGATTATTCTGATGCAGGACAAGAATCAGCATCATTCTAAACCTTAAAAAATAGAAGTAAGAGCTGGGCTAAGATTTCATGGGAAGGAAGGAGACCATGGCTTCTCCTCTTCTGGAGAAACCTTGGCTCCTGGTTGTCTTTCCCAGCCTTGGAAAGGGTTCATCACACTCAGTGATGAACAACATCAGCTCAGAATCCTGCTCTGATTTGTTTTCTCCCGGTCATGCTTTGGGAGGGCATGTTATGCAGACAAGGGCACACCCTAGGGAGAAGGCGGTAGCGCTTAGAGGAAGCTGAACTTGGCCACCCATGCTGTGAAGTGGGAGCGAATGTTCTAATCAATAGCTTTGTCATTTTCTTCAATCATTCTGCCTCCCTTGCAATTTAGCCCAGAAAATCAGTTGAGGGTTGTCCGGAAGCATTTAACAGGAGGCTTCCTGAGTGCTGTTTGGGATCTGTCAGAAATTCTCTGTTCCTTATTAATTTCTGAATATTCAGGAATTAGGAGAGGCAAGCCTCTCCCCGGGGCTGAGGAATCCAGGCATTTCCTTCGTTAGTTTTTCTATACAGTGATAAGTACTCTCTTCCTTTTTATGAACCATATGGTAAAAGTGATTATTTACAACTCTCTCTCTTTAATATGGATCGCCTATGTTTTTTAAGTCTGGAATTTTAATCTTATCTTTGCTGAGAATAACTACAGTATATATGCCCACACCATGTTGATTTAAAACACCTTTCTTTGCTCCATCAGAGCTTTGGTCCCCGTGTCTTGCTTTCTCTCTCTCTCTCTGTCTCCCCGGCTATTTCTTTGGAGCACAGAGGTCCTCTGTGTTCACTTTGCTGCTCGGGCTTCTAAGACCCTCTTGAGAAGGCTCTCTGCACCCTCACCCCATCGAGAGGGCGCCTGAGGCCTTCGGGAACAGAGCAAGCCCTGTGCAGGGGCTTTATTGGCTTTCTGCTAAACCAAGGAATATCAGCCCCTTTCTCTCTCCTTTACTTTCTTATCGGTTGACTCTGGACCACCAGGTTCCGGTCCATTAAAGGACCACAACAGAGGGTAAAAAGCTCCTTGTGATCCTATAATCATTGGGGTGGCCCAGGTGTTGTTCAGTGCTCTGCAGAAGATAGAGAAACTTCATGTCCTCCTCTGATGAACAACCTCCCCACGAGGAGACTTACCGGCAAGTGTTCACTGATGAGAAACCTGGAGTCAAAATCAAAGAAACTGACAACAATTAAACATGATAAGCTAAGGGACTTCCCTGGTGGTCCAGTGGTTAAGACTCTAGCACTTCCCCTGAAGGGGCTCCGGTTCCGTTCCTGGTTGGGGAACTAAGATCCTTCAGGCCCAATCGCAGAGTAGGGGGGGGACCTCAGGTAGATAATGTTTTGACCTTTGTTTTAGAAAAAGTCTCTCAGAGAAGTACTCATTCCTCTCCTGCACATCTGGTCAAAGATGGGGGTTGATTCTGATTGACAAATTCTTACCACTGTTTCAGGGAGGATAAGGCCAATGGCTTAAATAAAGGGGAAAGTATGTGTATTTTTAAGACTTAAACCCCTTGTGCTTTAACTTGTTGATTTATTAATTCAATACATTTCAGTTACTCATCAGCTATGCTCCATATACTCTGGCTTGCAGCACGGATGCTCTTTCTAGAAAACCTGAGCATGATTTTGATAATCATAGTGATGAACTGTGATGAACTGGGCAGCTCACTTTACTTCTTTGAGCTACACATCCATCAAGGAAATTGTGAAAATAAATTACTCTAATCCAACTAATATGCCAGCAAATTTGGAAAACTCAGCAGTGGCCAAAGGACTGGAAAAGGTCAGTTTTCATTCCAGTCCCAAGGAAAGGCAATGCTAAAGAATGCTCAAACTACTGCACATTTGCAATCATCTCACACGCTAGTAAAGTAATACTCAAAATTCTCCAAGCCAGGCTTCAGCAATACGTGAACCGTGAACTTCCAGAATAGCTGGATGCAGTTCATGGGGCTGCAAAGAGTCTGAGATGACTGAGCAACTGAACTGAACTGAACTGAAACCCAACCAACACAGTTTTTGTGGCTCTGGGAGCACATAATAATATTAGAGAAAAACTTACCAAATAATGAGAGTTCATATCCCTTGTGGGTAAGTGGATAACACTTAATGAAACGTGAATGAAACATTGTGAGATAGAATCCCTCCTCCATTTGGTGCTAGATGTTAATAACCCCAATTCAAGATTGACTCATTTTGATTCATTCAATCCACTACTTTGGTTGAATATCAAGCCTCTAGAGGAAAATTGAGGAACTTCCTTTAGTAATTTCACTAAAATTGCATTGATACTTACTGCCTTATTCCAAAAATATTTTTTGAAAAACAATTGTGCTAGAAGATTACAGTTTAGTAGAGGAAGGTGTCTGAACCAACCAGTGCACTACCAAATATAAATTCTGGAATATAAAGTTTGAAGGCTATGTATAGGATGAGTGCTTAATAGACATAATGAAAATCAAAAATTGTTCTAGTTAACTAGTGATATAATATTTCTAGCATTCCCTCAGCACTCCTTCTTCTTTCTTTACCCTTTCTGAGAAAAAAAGAAAGATAAAGAAGAAAAAAGAGAAATGAAATAACATCAGAAACCACCATGAATGGTTAGATATTTATATTAACTCTTATATTAACTTATATCTTAAACCTGATTTTCCTTCCTTTCTTTTTTTAGTCCTGTTTAGCTGTATAGTTTTATTTGACTCGTATCTCTTTTTTTGGCTTCATCTAGCAGCACGCAGAATCATAGTTACCTGACCAGGATAGAACCTATGCCCCTGAAATGGAAGTGTGGAGTCCTAAACACTGGACCATCAAGGAATTCTCTTGACTGATATCATAGATAGAAAGAAGGGCTTAATGAGACGCGTGACTCCAGATAGAAGGGTTAAAGTAAATAACCTTGGGAAAAAAGAACTCCTGGGAAAGGTCAAAACAACAATAAGGGGAAAATGAGATTGGCTGATATCTATGTGTCAAACTGCATTTCACAGCATTTTGCTAAATTTTAATCCTGAGTGATGATGCTTCCAAATACTTCTGCTCAAATATTTGTTCATCTTGTTTAAATCCTGGTTCCAGATAGTTCCAGAGCCATCTTGAGGAAATTTCCTAGCTTTTTATTGCTTTAGAGCTTTCATCTATAAAGTGAGTGTAAAGACACTTCACTGTTTTGTGAAGGGGATCAGAACATGCCACCCCAAACTTGCTACTTTGACATACTGATTTTTTTGAACTGAAAGCAACTGAGAAACAGCACATCCAAGAAAAGTTCTTTGTCCTCACCCTTCTACCTAAAAGTAGAGTATAAACTTTCCCCCAGGTGCGCTAGTGGTAAAGAACTTGCCTGACAGTGTAGAAGACCCAAGAGATGTGGGTTTGATCCCTGGGTCAGGAAGATCCCTTGTAGGAGGAAGTGGCAATCCACTCACCAGAGTGATTTCCCAGGATTCCTGCCTGGGAAATCCCATGGATAGAGGAGCCTGGAGGGCTACAGGCTGTTCAGTTCAGTTCAGTCGCTCAGTCGTGTCTGACTTTTTGCCACCCCATGAATCGCAGTACGCCAGGCCTCCCTGTCCATCACCAACTCCCGGAGTTTACTCAGACTCACATCCATTGAGTCTGTGATGCCATCCAGCCATCTCCTCCTCGGTCGTCCCCTTCTCCTCCTGCCCCCAATCCCTCCCAGCATCAGGGTCTTTTCCAATGAGTCAACTCTTCGCATAAGGTGGCCAAAGTACTGGAGCTTCAGTTTTAGCATCATTCCTTCCAAAGAAATCCCAGGTTGATCTCCTTCAGAATGGACTGGTTGGATCTCCTTGCAGTCCAAGGGACTCTCAAGAGTCTTCTCCAACACCACAGTTCAAAAGCATCAATTCTTCTGCATTCAGCCTTCTTCACAGTCCAATTCTCACATCCATACATGACCACAGGAAAAACCATAGCCTTGACTAGATGGACCTCAGTCGGCAAAGTAATGTCTCTGCTTTTGAATATACTATCTAGGTTGGTCATAACTTTTCTTCCAAGGAGTAAGCGTCTTTTAATTTCATGGCTGCAGTCACCATCTGCAGTGATTTTGGAGCCCAAAAAAATAAAGTCTGACACTGTTTCTAGTGTTTCCCCATCTATTTCCCATGAAATGATGGGGCCAGATGCCATGATCTTCGTTTTCTGAATGTTGAACTTTAAGCCAACTTTTTCACTCTCCTCTTTCACTTTCAACAAGAGGCTTTTTAGCTCTTGTTTAGCCCCTACAGGCTGTAGAGGCTGCAAAGAGTTGGACATGACTGAACACACACACACGCAAACTACTCCCTCCCAAAAACCCTGTACCAAGATGAAGACAGCAATTCTTTATCATCAGAGTTGGAGAGCTGGCCCCAAGGTGAGTCCACATAAAGAAAAAACCGTATTAAAATAACACTTTACTTCCATTAGTTCTGAAACCGAGTAGAACCTTATGGGGCTCCTGGGCTTGAAATTCTTTCTGTGTCCCCTGTTTCTTGAACTTCCTTGAGTTCTTGAGTTCCAAAAGGTAGGTTCAAACAGTTGCTAATCAGGGAGGGTATGCAGAGACAAGGGAGGAGCAGTGGAGAAACAATTGTGCAATCTTGGGGCAAGGTCCTGGTTCCCCTTCAAGGGATTTTTTGTTCAGTCACTCAGTCATGTCCGACTCTTTGTAACCTCATGGATTACAGCATGCCAGGCTTCCCTGTCCACCATCTCCTGGAGCTTGCTCAAACTCATGTCCATTGAGTCTGTGATGCCATCCAACCATCTTGTCCTCTCTTGTCCCCTTCTCTCCTGCTTTCAATCTTTCCCAACATCAGGGTCTTTTCCAATGACTCAGCTGTTCACATCAGGTGGCCAAAGTATTGGAGTTTCAGCTTCAGCATCAGTCCTTCCAATGAATATTCAGGGTTGATTTCCTTTAGGATTGGCTGGTTTGATCTCTTTGCAGTCCAAGGAACTCTCAAGAGTCTTCTCCAACACCACAGTTAAAAAGCATCAGTTGTCCTGTGCTCAGCTTTCTTTATGGTCCAACTCTCACATCCATACGTGAATACTAGAAAACCATAGCTTTGACTATACAGACCTTTGTTGGCAAAGTAATGTCTCTGTTTTTAATACACTGTCTAGGTTTGTCATAGCTTTTCTTGAAGGGATACACATAACAATATCTTTGATCTCAACTGCAGAAATAAAACCACCAACAAATGGAAGATGTTAACTACTTGAGGAAGCATTCTTCATCCCAGAGAGAAGGTCAAAGTTTGAAAACCTCAGGAACCACAACTCATCAGAGACCACCTAAAGCCAGATTAAAGGAATCCAGTCCCTATATACACGCTGATCTTTATCAATAACCCTGCCCTTGAACCATTCCTATGAAACACCTCACCAAATCCCTC
Organism: Aepyceros melampus; assembly: GCA_006408695.1. NCBI lineage: Eukaryota > Metazoa > Chordata > Mammalia > Artiodactyla > Bovidae > Aepyceros > Aepyceros melampus. Next base: position 268,584 of record SJXQ01010085.1, read on the forward strand.
CAGGTTGGGACAGACAATTTTTGAGGGCACGAGACACTGTGTCCCCTTTGCCTGGCAAAGCAATGAAGCTATTCTTTTCTACCTCACGCAAAACTCTGTCTCTGAGATTTGGTTTGGCACTGGTGCACAGAGGGCAAGTTTTTAGCATCAGTTTCTCTCATATATATTTTTTCTCACATAATTTATCAGCCTTGAGGTGAAGTCGCTCAGTCGTGTCCGACTCTTTGCGACCCCGTGGACTGAAGCCCACCAGGCTCCTCAGTCCATGGGATTCTCCAGGCAAGAGTACTGGAGTGGGTTGCCATTTCCTTCTCCAGGGGATCTTCCCAACCCAGGGATCGAACCCAGGTCTCCCGCATTGGAGGCAGACGCTTTACCCTCTGAGCCAAAACCCCTCTTCTTTTGTCTACTTCTTCAGAATTTACTGTGCATGTGCACACTCAGTTGTGTTCGACTCCTTTGCAACCCCAGTAACTGTAACCCACCAGGCTCCTCTGTCCATGGAATTATCCAGACAAGAATACTGGAGTGGGTTGCCATTCCCTTCTCCAGGGGATTGTCTTGAGCCAAGGATCAAACCCACGTCTTGCATTGGCAAATGGATTCTTACCAACTGTGACACCCCCACAATTTATTGGCCCTTGTTAAAATGTTCCATAGACCCCTTAATCTGACCACTTCTTGAGGTTTTTCACGTTTCTGTGATGCCTCTGTGCATGTAAAAATATTAACATCAATATAAATGTTACCTTTCTTTTTCTACTTAATGTGTCTCTTGCTTGTTTAATTCTCAAGTTCTTTGTACTGAGCCCAAAAGGATAGAGGAAAAGTTTCTCCATCCCTATACTTGTAAGGATTAAATGATATTAACTGTTGAGAAGTCATTTATTCCAGTCTAATGATTTTCAGCATCATCACACCAGATTTCTCTCATTCAAATGCAGAGATAACATAATACGGTTAGAAAATATCAGCCTAACATTTGGGCCAGAATTCTTCTCTATGAGTTGTTTCTGCTTAGAAAACAAGTTCATAAATGCTTGGAAAGTTTCAGCTTGTGACTTCAGAGGACAGGGGATGCTATGAGTGAGGTGAGAGGAGGAAATGTATTGTTTTTTACCAAGAAGTCGGGGGGGTGGGGAGAGAGATAAGTTTTAGGAGAAGAGCAGACATAAGCCAGCAAAACAGAAGAACAGGTACTTCAGAGAAAAAACCAGGAGAGAAACTTTTGGTCTTGAGTGGTAAAATGGACCCAAGAACAGGGCAATATAATAAATGATGTGGGGACCTCCCTGGTGGTCCAGTGGTTGAGACTTCCCCTTCCTCTGTAGGGGTTATAGGTTTGATTCCTGGTCAGAGAGCCAAGACCCCACATTCCGCATGGCCAAAAAAACAAAACAAAATACAAACACTAATCTAACACATTTAGACGTAAAAAATGGCCCATGTGAAAAAAATCTAAAAAAAAAAAGCGATATGTTTTTGTTCTCACCTTTCCAATTATCAGTAAAATCACACATATTTACAAATGCTTTAGTTCTAATTCATCATCTGAGGATGATGATACAGGAGCTGTGTTTATAACCAGATCGATGAGAGGTGGCACCCAGTCAGTCTATGTGGACCCCAGGAAGTAGAGGAAGCTGTGTGATAGTAAACTGTCTAGGTATTCACCAAGGGTCTCAGAATGGCTTTGAATTTCAGCAGCAAGTGGAAGTACAGGGTTCAGTCCAGGTTTACCATCCTCACCAAGGATCAGATGAGCTCCCATATGACACATGACTTACACCAACTTATAAAGACAACAGAAAAGAGTTCACACTGTTTCAAAGTTGGCTCCATGACTAAGCATTTGTTTTTAACATAGAATGAGACTCCTTAGGTTAAACCCTTCTGTTTACATCAATCATATTTCATATCCTCTTTGTTCACCTGTGCTGCCTCAGCCTTGACTTTTCCTAAGCCAAATACATCCCTTGCATCTATAACCCTTGCTTACGTGGTCATCAGAAGAGAAAAGTAAAATTGCTCTACCGAAGATCATAATGACAAAATGTGCTTTTAGTTTTGTTTCATTTTATTTATTTTTATTGAAGCATATTTGTTTACAATGTTGTGTTAATTTCTGCTGTACAATGAAGTGTATCAGTTATAAGCATACATATAACCCCTCCGTTTTGCACCTTCCTCCTACCTCTACCGTCCCATGTTTCTAGTTCATCACAGAACACTGAACTGAACTCTCTGTGCTATACAGCAGCTTCTCACTAGCTATCTATTTCACACATGGTAGTGTATGTGTGTGTGTGTGTGTGTGTGTGTGTGTGTTCAGTCGTTCAGCTGCATCTGACTCTTTGCAACCCCATGGACTGTAGCCTTCCAGGCTCCTCTGTCCATGGAATTTTCCCGGCAAGAATACTGGAGCAAGTTGCCATTTCCTCCTCCAGGGGATCTTCTGACCCAGGGATCAAACCCGCATCTCTTGCATCTCCTGCATTGGCAGGAGGATTTTTTACCACAGCACCACCTGAGGATCCAGTGTATGTACGTCAACTCTAATCTCCCAGTTTGTCTCATCCCCATGCTCCCTCCTCCCATGTGCCCATATCCATTCTTTACATCTGTGTCTCCATTCCTGCCCTGCAAATAGGTTTGTTTGAACCATTTTTCTAGGTTTCACATAGATGTGTTACTATACAATACTTGTTTTTCTTTTTCTGACTTACTTCACTCTGTATGACAGACTGTAGGTCCATTTGCTAAGTCACTTCAGTCATATTCGACTCTGTGAGACCCCATAGATGGCAGCCCGCCAGGCTCCCTCATCCCTGGGATTCTGCAGGCGAGAACACTGGAGTGGGTTGCCATTTCCTTCTCCAATGCATGAAAGTGAAAAGTGAAAGTGAAGTCGCTTAGTCATGTCCAACTCTTAGCGACCCCATGGACTGCAGTCTTCCAGTCTCCTTCTCCATCCACGGGATTTTCCAGGCAAGTGTACTGGAGTGGGGTGCCATTGCCTTCTCTGGTAGGTCCATTTACATCTCTACAAATGACCCTATTTCATTTCTTTTAGTAGCTGAATAATATTCCATTGTGTATATATAGCACCATCTTCTTTATCCATATTCTTTAAATAGAGATAGATTATGAAACTATTTATGTACCGTTCTTCTCACACAGTATGTTTAAAATGATACTTGATAGGTCCTTTCTTTGGAACTTCAACTACAAAGTCAAGTGTTGTCAATTTTTTTCTTCAGAGAAAACTTTTCCTCTGCCATCCAGTAATGTTATGTCTTTCATTTGGGCCATTTCCTCCCTTCTTCTCTGAGATATCCACACTGAATTTTGCTCCAGTTTCCTGTTCTTTCTCTGATAGTCTTTGTAATTAGAATCGGAGCTTTGGGAGAAACTCACATTCAGAGTAATTCAGAGTAATTCCAGATGGAGCCAGGAGCAAGAACGTAAGTCTTACTGACCATGGAAATTTACCTGTGGTCAGCCTTGGGCTCTGTGTACGCTTAGTTGCCCAGTTGTCTCTGACTCTTTGCAATGCCATGGACTATAGCCCACCAGGCTCCTCTCTCCATGGGATTCTGCAGGCCAAAATACTGGAGTGGGTTGCCATGCCCTCTTCCAAGGGATCTTCCCAACCCAGGGATCGAACCCAGGTCTCCATCATTGCAGGCAGATTCTTTACCATCTGAACCACCAGGGAGACCCTGGGATGCTATTGAAATAAAACACCCACAGTCCCTCTGTTGAAACTGGTTCTTTCTCTTGCTTTCTGAGCCCTCTTCAAGATGACCAAAACAAACAGTACCCCTTCACCTCATAGGGTAACAAGCTATCTTGGTCTCAATTCCTACATCCCTTCTTGCTCTGAGTGGGTTAGGATCACACTTCCTTGGGTTCATGAACTACATTTAGGTGGCAAGAAAACAGAGAGGCTGTTGCAAATCAAAAGAAGCAGACACTTGGGCATTTCAGGTGACCAGAGCATTTTGGGATGGTTCAGGGTTTGCACTCCATCAGCAAGTGAATTCTCTTTCCTGCTCCCATTGGCAGAGATGGTTCAGCTTTAGTGAGCCGTTCAGATCTTGGCTACATTACTGGGACTCTTATCTCTCTTGAAAAGACATGGACATGGTCCTGAAAATAAATATATGAATGAATAAATAAATAACAGTGCTAAGATTTTCTGTCTTCAAAATGTTAAATATTCAACAAAGTAATCTATAAGGAAAAGTATAATGCTGTTACGATTAAAAAAAAAAAGACTAGGGTGGAGAGAGTGATATTCTAAAATCAACTTTGATTTCCAAGTTGCATCTACTTATTTATCACATGAATATGGATAACTTTTCTTTTTCAGTCTAAACTTGCTAAGCCACTTGTGGTTTTATTCCAGCAACTGCTCCCCTGTGCAGGCCGGGGCTTTGCTTATAGTGAGATCAGTTGACTTTTCTGAGTCATCGTGCTTCTCTGGGCAAGGGAGGTTTTGCTGTCACTAAAGTGAGCTGAATAAACAAGATGTCACTCTGGATTTGCTGAAAATTGGTGCCTTGTCTGGAGGCAGTGGTGATGTGGGCAGTGATCTGGCGCACTCTTGAATATTAACAGAGGTTCCAGGATCTTGCAAACAAGCAGCCTGTGCTACTTTTCTTTCAAAATAATGCTATTAAATATTAAATGCGTACATATTCAGTTGCTTCAGTCATGTCTGACTCTTTGTGACCCTGTATGGACTGAAGCCCACCAGTCTTCTCTGTCCATGGGATTCTCCAGGCAAGAATACTGGAGTGGGTTGCCATGCACTCCTCCAGAGGATCTTCTGAACTCAGGGATTGAACTGGTATATCTTACATTGCAGATGGATTCTTTACCACTGAGCCACTGCAGAAGCCCAAATACTAAATACCTCATAATATTATTCTTTAAATATAATGTTATTATATCATAGTAATATAAATATTTAAATATAAAGACTAATATTATGAAGTAGATCATTATCTTCAGGAGAAATAAATAACTGTGATGCTTGAATGTACCATATGGAATTTTGTTTGTTGATGGTTAATTCTCATGTATGCTGATTGTTGACCAAAGTCTGCTATTCTTCTGTAGCTGAAGATTTCCGTAATCTCTTTTTCTTTCTCTTAGGATAGCTGAGAAACTTGATTTGTATGAGTTTTTGTGGAGTTGGCTCTGTCTTTAAAAGCTAGGTCAATAGAGTTGTTGGAGTTGAAATTGTCCAGCCCTTTAACTACATTTGGACTTGATGGATACTGAACCTGGTTAGTCTCATAAGCCTCTGGGAGCCACTTTCTTCCTTTTATATTTTGAATGGCCTACTTTTGCTTGTGGACTGTAACATGCAATCTTGCATAACAACTGCTTTTATAGCTTTTTAACTCTAGTAGCCAGCACAGGACTTTCTATACATATCAGGGCTCCAGAAACATTTGATGTTATTGATAACAGTCAATGATGATAAAGAGTATTTTAAATTTTAGGAGTAGCTTTATTAAAAGAGTAACCGACCATGGAGAACATCATAAGAAACACTGGGCTGGAAGAAGCACAAGCTGGAATCAAGATTGCTGGGAGAAATATCAATAACCTCAGATATGCAGATGACACCACCGTTATGGCAGAAAGTGAAGAGGAATTAAACAGCCTCTTGATGAAAGTGAAAGAGGAGAGTGAAAAAGTTGGCTTAGAACTCAACATTTAGAAAGCTAAGATCATGGCATCCGGTCCCATCACTTCATGGGAAATAGATGGGGAAACAGTGGAAACAGTGTCAGACTTTATTTTGGAGGGCTCCAAAATCACTGCAGATGGTGACTGCAGCCATGAAATTAAAAGACGCTTACTCCTTGGAAAGAAAGTTATGACCAACCTAGATAGCATATTGAAAAGCAGAGATATTACTCTGCCAACAAAGGTCTGTCTAGTCAAGGCTATGGTTTTTCCAGTGGTCATGTATGGATGTGAGAGTTGGACTGTGAGGAAAGCTGAGCGCCAAAGAATTGATGCTTTTGAACTGTGGTGTTGGAGAAGACTCTTGAGAGTCCCTTGGACTGCAAGAAGATCCAACCAGTCCATCCTAAAGGAGATCAGTCCTGGGTGTTCATTGGAAGCACTGATGCTGAAGTTGAAACTCCAATACTTTGGCCACCTCATGCAAAAAGTTGACTCATTGGAAAAGACTGATACTGGGAGAGATTGGGGGCAGGAGGAGAAGAGGACAACAGAGGATGAGATGACTGGATGACATCACCAACTCGATGGACATAAGTTTGAGTGAACTCTGGGTGTTGGTGATGGACAGTGAGGCCTGGGGGTGCTATGATTCATGGAGCCTCAAAGAGTCGGACACGACTGAGCGACTGAACTGAACTGAACTGAACCATACATGGTGATACAATCTCCTGCTCACTTGTTCCTACTTTACAAGCAGGAAATGAACTTAGAGTACAGAACTTGCTTAATGTTTAAGATGAATATAGTTCACCCTAACAAACAGATTTGACATAAACTGTCACTGGAATTATCAGGCTTTTTATGTTGAATCTGACTAGTGATAGCTGGCATTGACTGCATTTCTCATATGTAAAGTGGTTCATGTTTATTAACTCAGCCTCATAGTAATTCAAAGAGAGACATGAATTATTACTCATATTTTAAAGATGACAAATGCAGAAATCAAAATTTTAGTTGCTGGGGCTCCAAGGTCCTGTTGCTGGTAAAGGGCTCCTCCAGAATTTAAGCCATGGAAGCCATTGTAAGGACCCACTTTCATCTGTTACATAGTTTTTCATTTAAAGTTAGGTTTGAATTCAGCGAGTGAGGTTAAGATTATATCTATGAACATGTTTCTCATCTTGAATAATTTTCTGTGTATTTCTAGCCAATAATATTTCATGTTATTGAGCTTTCATTTTCATTTTTATCAAATTATCTCTTTAAAATTTTTCTGTATTAGTTTCACCAAAGGATTGTGGTTGGGAGTCCTCATACAATATATTTAACTATAAAGCAAAATAAAAATCCTATGTTATGTACTGATTTTTGACAAAAGTGCAGAAGTAATTCCATAGAGGAAGTGCAGGCTTTTCAGCAAGTGGTGCTGGAGCAATTGAACATACTAAAACGTGAAGCTCACCCAAAACCTCATGTCTTATTCATAAGTGAACTCAAAATGGATCACAGATTTAAATATACAATGTAAGACTATAAAACATTTGAAACAAAAACAGAGGGGAATATCTTTAGGAGGTAGGCCTGGGCAGAACTCTCGGACATGACATCAAAAGTGTGATAAAAGTGACATAAAATTTTTTTGCTAAACTAGACTTCATCAAAATAAAAAACTATATATATATATTTATGTATCACCCTTTTGATGTTACATATATATGTATAAAAATCACTTTAATATACACTTGAAACTAACACAACATTGTAAATCAACTATATTTCAATAAAGAAATAAAATATTTTGCTCCATGAAAGTTCCTGTTAATAATAGAATAAAAAGACAAGCTATATCCTGGTAGAAGTGTTTTCAAACTGCTTATCTGACAAAAGAGTTATATTTAGAATATAGAGAACTGTCAAAAGTCAGCAGCAAAAAAAGAAAAATAGAAAATGGGCAAAAGGTACAAAAAAGTATTTCCCAAAGAGAAGAGGTAGACAGTATGTAAGCACATGAAAAGAAATTTAGCATCTTTAGCCATTAGGGAAATAAACCTGAAAGCTGCAACAAGACATCACTATATATGTGTCAATATGTGCAATAAGAAACAGTAATAAGACCAAATGCTATCAAGGATGCTGAGAACCTAAATTTCTCACACAATTATAATGTGAATTTAAAATGGTACAACTACTCTGAAAAGAGTTTAGCACTTTTTCCATGGGAGTCTATATGCTATTTTTTTAGTTTCATGTGAATCTCTGTTTTATAATAAGAAATTAAAGAAATCACATGTCCAGCATGGTAAGATGGGAATGGGCCATCACTTCATTCATGATCTTATTGATCATGATAAAATGATCTAATGATAAAAATGGTATTATCAATAATAATGTACATATAATAGACATACACAGTTTATTTGAAACATTTTTTATATCTAGTTGTTTTGGATTAAAATATCTAAAACATTCTAGCCATTTAAGAGAGAGAATCCTTTTAAAATTCTAGTCATGGTTTGCTGCACCAGAGGTTTTATTCGAAAAAATTCAGAGGCACCACTGGATGGCAGTAGAGATTTGCTTTTTTGTTTACCTGGCATATGCGGAGGAGAGCGGGGCAGGGGAAGGCTGAGAAAATAAGGGACACATTTGGTTCTGCTTTCAGAATCAAATTAAAAAAAAATACATATTTGTAATGGTAAACATTATTTGTAATTAGCAAGGTTTAAGCTGCAAATACTATCATTAAAAAATAATCAGTATGGTGTAAGTTAAATAAACTTGCAAAAAATAACAAACTGAAAGATCACAGGCAGAGTAAACTTTGTAAAATAAATCTTGAGTTAACAGTCTGGACAAAAATGAACAACTTCAGAGAAAAAAATTTGGCATTGAGCTCTGTGATGGCAAGTGAGATTTTATGGTTCAAAATCTTAATGTCTTTCAGGAATTTTAAGCTATTCTTTTATTTCTGCCTCCTCTCACTAATGATTATACAAAGTTTAGCTGCTGCTTGTCATTTCTTTTTAATTTAACTTAATTTATTTTTTAATTTTGTATTGAGTATAGCTGATTTACAATGTTGTATTAATTTCAGGTATACAGCAAACTTATCCAATTATGAAAAAGAAAAAATGAAGTGAAAATGTTAGTCCCTCAGTAGTGTCCGACTCTGTGATCCTATAGACTGGAGCCCACCAAGCTCCTCTCTGTCCATGAAATTTTCCGGGCTAGAATACTAGAGTGGGTAGTCATTCCATTCTCCAGGAAATCTTCCTGACCCAAAGAATGAACCCAGGTCTCCTGCATTGCAGGCAGATTCTTTACCATCTGAGCCATTATATCTATTGTTATTCAGATTTTTTTCCCCATTTAGGTTATTACAGAATACTGAGTAGAGTTCCCTGTGCTATACAGTAGGTCCTTGCTTATTATCTATTTTATGTATAGTAATGTATATATATTAATCCCAGACTCTTAATTTATCCTCCATCTAGACTCCATCATTTCATGACTGGGAAAAAGTCTTTCTCTTTTAGATTACAGATTAAAGCCATATGAAGCAGAGGAAAAAAATTCTGCTGTTTTTGTGTTATCACATTTCAAAATACTCAGTATCTTTTCACCTTGAAAAATCTCTATATCACTTGCTGGATTTTCTGTGAAATTTATTTGCTAGAGACAAATTGAAGCATTGTCTTAATATTAAGGTTCAAGAGATGGAGATTGCAATGGGGAAGTGAGGAAGTGGAGGTTGACAGGCCCATGAGGGTTCCATCCTAGTCTTTAATGAAAGGCCTCTTAGGTTAAAAAGAGAGAGAGAGAGATCCTATGCTTTTCTTCCTAGAGGTTAATTGATAAGGTTAACCCATTCATGCTTCTCACTCTATGTACTGTCATCAGTATATTTCTGAGGCATTTATTTGCATATGTTACTATTTCTTTGTGTCATCCTAATGTCAGACGAAATGAAACAATGAGTATTATGTCTGGGCCTCTCTGTGTAGGAGAGACACATTGAAAATCTCAGTGGAAAATTCACAGAATTGTTGAAGCAAATTTCCACATGAGTCAGGCATCAGAACAATTTTTACAAACAAATGGTCCAACTTTCGGTCTACCTTCTACAATGCCATCTAAACCTTATGGACGCTAGATGTTGAAGGAGGAGTGAAATTACCATAATGAGATTTCAATGGTGAGGCTGGGATGGTAACAAAGAACAGCACCATCCTAGAGTTTGAGGATGAAAGTGCCAGGAAAGAAAGAGCTGGCACTGGGACTTCTGTGGTGGTCCAGTAGTTAAGAATCTGCCTACTAATGCAGGGGACCAGGGTTTTTTTTTTTAATTTTTATTTTTACTTTATTTTACTTTACAATACCGTATTGGTTTTGCCATACATTGACACGAGGGACCAGGGTTTGATCCCTGGTCAGGAACTAAGATCCCATATGCCTCGGAGCAACTAAGCCCACATACTGACAACTAGAGAAGCCTGTGCACCACAAGGAAGACTCAGCATAGCCAAATTAATTTAAAAAAAAAAAAAAAAGTGGGGCTGGCATTTTTCCCACCCCAGAGCAGGTGATCAGTAAATCCTATTGGCTGTGGACCTGGTTGAGATAAGAAGATGCTAATTCATGGTATTTTCTTGGCACAACAGACTTTAAAAATAAACAAGTATTCTTATTGCTTTAGTAGAGAGAAATATCGGAGAAGGCAATGGCATCCCACTCCAGTACTCTTGCCTGCAAAATCCCATGGATGGAGGAGCTTTGTAGGCTGCAGACCATGGGGTCGCTAAGAGTCGGAAATGACTGAGCAACTTCATTTTCATTTTTCACTTTCATGCATTGGAGAAGGAAATGGCAACCCACTCCAGTATTCTTGCCTGGAGAAACCCAGGAATGGGGGAGTCTGGTGGGTGCCGTCTATGGGGTCACACAGAGTCGGACACAACTGAAGCGACTTAGCAGCAGCAGCAGCAGCAGAGAGAAATGTCTGATATTCTCTCATTTACTTTATCCACATCAGCAAACCTTAAGGAAGCTGATTTTCATGACACAGTAGTACTTCTGTATATCCATCTTTGGTATAAATAGGAAAACAAGCTTTTCAAGGAATGTGGGTGTCTTTGTCTATTTTTTTTACTGTTATCTCAAATTTAAATTTTTATTTCATATTGAACAATTAATAATGTGATAGTTTCAGGTGGACAGCAAAGGGACTCAACCATACATATGCATGTATCCATTCCCCTCCAAACTTCCCTCGCATCCAGGGTGCCAAGTAACATTGAGCAGAGTTCTATGTGCTATACAATAGGTCCTTATTGGTTATCCACTTTAAGTATAGCACTGTGTACATGTCCATCCCAAACTCCCTAACTCTTTCCCCCAGCATGTAAGGTCTATTTTTTAGTAGAAGGATAAGATTGTTTATTTTCTCTGTATTTCTGTAAGTGAATGATAAAGATAGTTAATTCTTCTATACTATAATTTTGCTATAACTGATAATAAGATGAAGCAATTAAAATATTTTTCACAACTTCAATATTTGTCAGGAAGCATTTAACAGGAGGCTTCCTGTGTGCTGTTTTGGATCTATCAGGAATTCTCTTTTCCTTATTAATTCCTGAATATTCAGGAATTAAGAGGAGAGACAAGCCTCTCCCCATCTCCCGGGGGCTTAGGAATCCAGGCATTTCCTTCCTTAGTTTTTCTATACGGTGATAAGTTCCCTCTTCCTTTTTATGAACCATATGGTAAAAGTGATTATTTACAACCCTTTCTCTTTCATATGGATGACCTCATGTTTCCTTGTAAGTTTTGATTTTATCTCTACTGAAAATAGCTATCTTGTAAGACAGTATAAATATCTACACAATGTTGAATAAAACACCTTTGCTCCATCAGAGCTTTGGTCCCTGTGTCTTGCTTTCTCTCTCCTCTCAATCTCTCTCTCTCTTTTAGGCTGATCTCCTGGAGTACAAAGGCTCTCTGAGTTCACTTTCCTGCCCTGGCTTCTAAGATCCTCTTGAGAAGGTGCTCTGCGCCTTCACCCCATTGAGAGGGCGCCTGAGGCGTCCATGAACAGAGCAAGCCCTGTGCCAGGTGCTTTATTGGCTTTTTGTGTAAACCAAGGAATATCATCCTTTTTCTCTCTCCTTTACTTTCTTATCGGTTGACTCCGGACCACCAGGTTTCAGTCCATTAATGGACCTCAACAATTATTTATCAGTTTTTTACTTTTGCTTTAGCTTTGATAACAAACAGGATCTTAGACTTTCAAATTAGACAGTTTCTGTTTTTTTTAATATAAATTTATTTATTTTAATTGGAGGTTAATGACTTTACAATATTGTATGGTTTTGCCATACATCAACATGTATCCGCCACAGGTATACACGTGTTCCCCATCCTGAACCCCCATCCTTCCTCCCTCCCCGTACCATCCCTCTGGGTCGTCTCAGTGCACCAGCCCTAAGCATCCAGTATCATGTGTTGAACCTGGACTGGTGGTTCGTTTCATATATGATATACATGTTTCAATGCATTCTCCCAAATCATCCCACCCTCTCCCTCTCCCACAGAGTCCAAAAGACTGTTCTATACATCTATGTCTCTTTTGCTGTCTTGCATACAGGGTTATCATTACCATCTTTCTAAATTCCATATATATGCATTAGTATATTGTATTGGTAGTTTTCTTTCTGGCTTACTTCACTCTGTATAATAGGTTCAAGTTTCATCCACCTCATTAGAACTGATTCAAATGTATTCTTTTTAATGGCTGAGTAACACTCCATTGTGTATATGTACCACAGCTTTCTTATCCGTTCTTCTGCTGATGAGTATCTAGGTTGCTTCCATGTCCTGGCTATTATAAACAGTGCTGCAATTAACATTGGGGTACACGTGTCTCTTTCAATTCTGGTTTCCTCAATGTGTATGCCCAGCAGTGGGATTGTGGATCATAAGGCAGTTCTATTTCCAGTTTTTTAAGGAATCTCCAACTGTTCTCCATAGTGGCTGTACTAGTTTGCATTCCCACCAACAGTGTAAGAAGATTCCCTTTTCTCCACACCCTCTCCAGCATTTATTGCTTGTAGACTTTTGGATAGCAGCCATTCTGACTGGCATGAAATGGTATCTCATTGTGGTTTTGATTTGCATTTCCCTGATAATGAGTGATGTTGAGCATCTTTTCATGTGTTTGTTAGCCATCTGTATGTCTCCTTTGGAGAAATGTCTATTTAGTTCTTTGGCCCATTTTTTGACTGGGTCGTTTATTTTTCTGGTATTGAGCTGTAGGAGTTGCTTGTATATTTTTGAGATTAGTTGTTTGTCAGTTGCTTCATTTGAGCTGTAGGAGTTGCTTGTATATTTTTGAGATTAGTTGTTTGTCAGTTGCTTCATTTGCTATTATTTTCTCCCATTTTTAATTAGGTCCCATTTGTTTATTTTTGCTTTTATTTCCAATATTCTTGGAGGTGGGTCATAGAGGATCTTGCTGTGATGCATGTTGGAGAGTGTTTTGCCTATGTTCTCTTCTAGGAGTTTTATAGTTTCTGGTCTTACGTTTAGATCTCTAATCCATCTTGAGTTTATTTTTGTGTATGGTGTTAGGAAGTGTTCTAGTTTCATTCTTTTACAAGTGGCTGACCAGTTTTCCCAGCACCACTTGTTACAGAGATTGTCTTTAAACCATTGTGTATTCTTGCCTCCTTTGACAAAGATAAGGTGTCCATAGGTGCGTGGATTTATCTCTGGGATTTCTATTTTGTTCCATTGATCTGTATTTCTGTCTTTGTGCCAGTACCATATATCTTGACGACTGTGTCTTTGTGGTAGAGCCTGAAGTCAGGCAGGTTGATTCCTTCAGTTCCATTCTTCTTTCTCAAGATTGCTTTGGCTATTAAAGGTTTTTCGTATTTTCATACAAATTGTGAAATTATTTGTTCTAGCTCTGTGAAAAATACTGTTGGTAGCTGATAGGGATTGCATTGAATCTATAAATTGCTTTGGGTAGTATACTCATTTTCACTATATTGATTCTTCTGATCCATGAACATGGTATATTTCTCCATCTATTAGTGCCCTCTTTGATTTCTTTCACCGGTGTTTTATAGTTTTCTAAGTATAGGTCTTTAGTTTCTTTAGGTAGATATATTCCTAAGTATTTTATTCTTTTTGTTGCAACGGTGAATGGAATTGTTTCCTTAATTTCTCTTTTTATTTTCTCATTATTAGTGTATAGGAATGCAAGGGATTTCTGTGTGTTGATTTTATATCCTGCAACTTTACTATATTCATTGATTAGCTCTAGTAATTTTCTGGTGGAGTCTTTCGGGTTTTCTATGTAGAGGATCATGTCATCTGCAAACAGTGAGAGCTTTACTTTTTCTTTTCCAATCTGGATTCCTTTTATTTCTTTTTCTGCTCTGATTGCTGTGGCCAAAACTTCCAGAACTATGTTGAATAGTAGCGGTGAAAGTGGGCACCCTTGTCTTGTTCCTGACTTTAGGGGAAATGCTTTCAATTTTTCACCATTGAGGATAATGTTTGCTGTGGATTTGTCATATATAGCTTTTATTATGTTGAGGTATGTTCCTTCTATTCCTGCTTTCTGGAGAGTTTTTATCATAAATTCTCTGGGACTTCTGAGGCTAACACAGAGAGATCGATAATTAAAAGTGAGTCCCTCAAATCCTCTCAGCTTTATACTTTTGATCTTGTCTCCCCTCAGCTTCATTTTTCTCTAAAACCTGGTACAGGCTCAGGCACCTGATAATCTTGCATAATATGTATTTTTGTCTCTTCATTCTACTGAATTCAATCCTTTCAACACCTCCATTTTTCTGTTTTTTCTTTGCTGATGATGTTTCTCCTTGAAAAATCTATCCTTGATTCAAATGAATCTTTTGGAGAATATATGTAATATTGATAGCTACAGACAGGCATTCAGAGAATATGGCTCTGGACCTCAGAATCCAGGTGTTATGTTTTAAGATAATATATATCAAAACTGTCTTGTCAGGTTAAATACTGTCATATTCTGATAAAGAATATTCTTTGACCTTACTTATTTTATTTCTTGAAGTTGGTCTCTAGAACCTCCTAGAAACAGTTTTTAAGAGGCTTATTTCTAGTACTTTCAGGAAAAGCACCAGAGTAACAGATGAATATTTTACTGTAAGAGTTAATTTGATTCCTGTGCTCAGCATTGGCACCCAATAATTCACATTCCTGAAAAATTGCCTGAATCTTTGTAGGAAAGAAATTGTCTACTGAGTCATAAAGAAGAGACCTTTTGGAATAAATCTCACTGATATTTTCAATACTTCATGCTTTAAAATAGTAATAAATAAGTCAGGGAGTTTCCTCCAAGCTTGCCCACAGCTGACCTGATTGGTATCCCTTGTCCTTTACATGGAAACTCTTTTTAAATGCTCAGATTACATCTTAAGCAGCATCACATGCAACCTCATCTCTGCCTTCTTAGCAAGGTAGCAAGAGGCAATTACTCCATTTTTATTAGTGCCAACATTAAAGCAGAGAGTGAGAAGATGCTGGGGAAGATGGTTTCCAACATTTGAGAAGCATTTGGTTGTACCTATGAAAATGCAGTTTACTTCTGTGAGCAGGCAATTAATCTGTGCTATCAAATTCACAACTGAGTAGAAATCAGGGCAGGTAGGAAAAAAAAGAAAGATCCAAAATTGTTTTAACACCTTGTATGTGATGGGTGTTGTGCTAAGCCCTATAAAACTGCTTTTTATCATCAAATCTTTACAGCCCTGGATGAAAATTTCTTTTTACATACAAGGAAACTAGAATTCAGAGAGGTGAGATGACTTTCAATCACATAGCTTGAAAAAGGTAGAACATGCTTCTTACTGTTTTTAAGATTTTTTTTAAATTTCAATTTTTTTTAACACCAAAAACATTTTGTGTTGGGGTATAGCTGATTAAAGTTATGATAGTTTTAAGTATGATTGTTTAAGACAGCAAAGGGAATCAGTCATACATACACTATATCCATTCTCCTCCAAACTCCTCTTCCATCCAGGCTGCCACATAACATTAAGCAGAGTTCCCTGTGTTATACAGTAGGGCCTCATTGGTTATCCATTTTAAATATAGCAGTGTGTACACATCGATCCCAAACTCCCTAACTGTTCCTTCCCCCAACCTTCCCCCTTGGCAAAAAATGTCTATAAGTTCACAGATCATGGTTTTAAGCCCTGATTTGTCTACCTCAAGACATAGTCCTTTTTGGCACACTTGTACACTGTTGGTGGCAGTGTAAATGGGTATAGCCATTATGGGAAGCAGTGTGGAAATACTTCAGAAAGCCAAAAACAGAACTAACCATGTAATCCAGCAATCCTTCTTTGGAGTACCCAGAGGAAATTAAAGAAGTATCTCAAAGCAGTATCTGCACTTCCAAGTTCAGTGTAGCATTATTCACAACAGCCAGTATATGAAAACAAATTCGATATCTGTTAACAGATGAATGAATAAATATAGTGTGATGTGAGAAAAGAAATCTGAAGTACTTAGCAGAGAACTCATCATGAAGCAAATTACTGCCTTTTCCATGGTGCACTTGTTTTGAGGGATTTGTTGCTGTTGCTATTCAGTCACTAAGTCATATTTGAGTCTTTGTGACCCCATGGGCTGCAGCATACCAGGCTTCCCTGTCCTCCACTATCTCCCAGAGTTTGTTTAAATTCATGTCCATTGAGTTGGTGATGCCATCTAACTATTTCATCCTCTGCCATTCCTTCTCCTTTTGCCTTCAGTATTTACTAGCATCAGGCTCTTTTCCAATGAGTCGGTCCTTCGCATCGTGTGGCCAAAGTATTGGAGCTTCAGCTTCAGCATCAGTCTTTCCAATGAATATTCAGGGCTGTAGGATTGACTGGTTTGATCTTCTTGCTGTCGAAGGGACTCTAAAGAGTCTTCACGAGAACCACAGTTTGAAAGCATCAGTTCTTTAGTGCTCTTCCTTTTTTTATGGTTTAGCTCTCACATCCGTACATGACTACTGAAAAACCATGGCTTTGAATCTATAGACCTTTGTCGGCAAAGCGATGTCTCTGCAAAACTCAGCTGAGCAAATTTGAAGATCTAATTAGCTTTATTTAATAATTCATGAACCAGGGATCATACCATTTAGCAGGCAGAAAGGAGTTCTGAGGAGCTGTCAAAATGGAAGGGTTTTCTAGGCAGAAAGGGGTGGAAAAGGGAAGTTTCTAACAAAGAGTAGGTTGTTTCCAGCAAGGTCATATTTTGGGAGATGGGTGGGGTTCTATCCTGCAGGTGACTTCATTAGTACTGATCAGGTAATTCCAGATTAACTGGTTAAAGGTCACATTTCTGGGAGAGGTGGAAACTGTAATTAGGTTAGATATTAAATCTTGATTTGCTGTTATGTGAAGCAAGTGACCCCATTTTGGGCTTCTCTTTTTTTTTTTTTTTTTAAAATTCTTCCCTTTTGATTAGACACTCAGCTTCATTGAAAAATGTAATCAAATTGCAAGGCATGAGGGCCATTTCCAGCTCCCATTCTGAAGTTCTTGCAGTTTTTGTTGATCCTTGTGTGATAGTCATTGGTCATAATGTTTTTGTGACCTTAATTTCTCTGATATTCACATGCCATGACTTTAGGTTCATAATATTTAAGTCAGTGTTTCTCTTTGTTCCTTTTTCTGATGTTTCAGTCTCAGGAAGATGATGTGCTTGGTGGTAAGTGGCTGTAGACAGGCACTGAAAACCTTTGAGAGTACAGAGCATGCCAGGGAGACTCTGTAACTACTATACACAGGGTAATTCCCAGTGTCTGAGGTTCATGTCAGAACCATAGTCTCCAAGACCCAAACCAGTCAAAATCAAATAAATCCAAGAAAGACTCCATTGATGGAGCCACCTTGTTAAGCCCAGTGCTTACTCAGTGATCTTATGTGACAAAGTTTCAACTTCCCTAGAGGTGTTAATCTGGGTGAAGCAGGTAGCCTTGGCCAGTGAAGTAGGACCTTACCAGAGGAAGTGAGTGCTGAATCATGAATGACTCCGGGAATTCGTATTTGAATCAGGATGAAAAAAGTGACAGCCATGGATGCCAGTCTAATTTTAAGTGTCTGTAGACAACACAAGAAGTTTTATACTACTTACCCTTGTCTTGTGTTCCTTTTCTTTTTTACAGAGCTGGAAGCAAAGTTCACTAATTTTGGGGTGTTTGCCAGAAACAGGAAAACAGACCAAACAAAAAAATGAGGAACAAGGAAAAGATTCATACCCACAGGGTCCTGCTTGGTTTCAATCTCCCCTTTTTTTCGATACTCATCAGTCATGAGAAGAATAAGTGTTGAATGAGAAGGGGGATAATGGGTAGAGAATTTAATCATAAACTCAGGAGAGGAGCTCAGTTTTAGGGGGACTCAGTTTCACAATGGGTCTGGATTTGGAAAGGAGGGAACAATGGAAAATTTAATTTTCTGTCTGGACTGGGTGCTGCAGGCAGACACCTGAAGGAGGACAGAGGGGAGCAGTAAAATTTATGTCACTCAGTCTTTTGATTTAGGCACCACAGTCTTTAATTTTTCACTAACCTTTTGCAATATTTTGTTAATTGGTGTATAGTTGCCTTACAATGTTGTATTAGTTTCTGCTGTACAACAAAAAGAATCAGCTATATGTATACATGTATCCTCTCCCTCTTGGACCCCCTAGATTATTAGCCATACAAAGGAAAAAATTTTGATCATTCATAGATGAACCTAGAGACTGTCATCATACAAAGTGATGTAAGTCAGAAAGTGAAAAGCAAATACCATATATTAATGCATATAAATGGTACAGCTGAACCTATTTGCAGGGCAGGAATAAAAACACATAGAGAATGGATTTCTGGACAAGGGGCAAGGAAGGGAGGTGCAATGAATTGGGAGATTGGGGTTGCCATTTATACATTACCATCTGCAACAAATTTTTACACGAAGCTATTTTGCAATTTTTAAGTCTTTGGAGGCTTCTGCGTGCCAATTAAAATAGGTATTTCAGTATGTTTGATTTGGGAGTTCTTGCTTTTGATTTCCTTCTTAAGTAAATAGTCTTGTCCAATTGGAATGTTTCTCATAATGGCCTGGGTTGTTTTTAGAAAGATTTTTGCCATCTTTGTAGATATCTACAGTTTCTGGGACCACAGTTCTTAGACATAATGTAAACAGGTGTGTCAGAAGTTGATATGCTTCACTTTTTCGGATGTAAGGTTCTAAGCCAAACAAAAACAAAAGTATGCATCTTAGCACACCAGCAGTTACCAGGAGATGTTACTGCAGATTGTCCAAGAGAAGGTCCTGTATATACCATCCACAGGATCATGGGACTAGGGAAAGGGCTGAGCCAGCAATTAGGACTGAAGACTAGTCTGGGTTTCTGAAAGAACTGGAGACCAGAAGATCAATGAGATAGGGAGCCCAACACAAAGAGGTCACCCTAGCTAGCCAGTGCGAAGGTCTGATGAGAACTCTTGTAAAATTAAAAATATATTTCCATGAGTTCAGAAATTCTGTGAATCTGATGGTCATCAATTGAAAGAGTTGACTCAATTCTTGAAGCATCTTGGTTTACATTAAGTTTGCTCTGATAATAAGCTCAAGGGAGCCATCAGTTTTACAACAGAGGATTCAGTTTACATCCTATTTCTTAATCTGCACTAAAATACTAGAATTTCAATCTCTTAATGTGAAGCTTGGGTTTCCTGAATGACTCAACAGTGAAGAATCCACCTGCAATGCAGGAGATGCAGGAGACTCAAATTCCATCCCTGGGTCTGGAAGATCCCCTGCAGGAGGAAATGGCAACTTACTCCAGTATTCTTGCCTGGAAAATCCCACAGACAGAAGAGTATGGCAGGCTACAGTTCATGGGGCTGCAAAAGAGTTGGACATGACTGAGTGACTAAGCACAGCACACAAAGTGAAGCTTGTTAATTAATGCTTATTTTTCGAGATAGCATAATCAGGCAGACATATGGATGACTTTCCTTTCCTAGTCCAAGATATAATACAGCTAAAAACTTGAGCTTCCCTCAAAGATGTGATTCTTGGATTGATTTTCTGTGTATGATAAGTAAGTAAGTAAGTAAAGTCACTCAGTCGTGTCCGACTCTTTGTGACCCCATGGACTGCAGCCCACCAGGCTCCTCAGTCCATGAGATTCTCCAAGCAAGAATACTGGAGTGGGTTGCCATTTCCTTCTCCAGGGGATCTTCCCCACCCAGGGATCGAATCCGGGTCTCCCGCATGGAGAGGCAGACGCTTTAACCTCTGAGCGACCAGGGAAGTCCCAGTCATTTATCATAAAAGTACTGATTTAGACATTTTACCGAGAGGTCAGAAGTACATAAATAAGTTCCGTAAGGTCTTCCAACATAAGCAGGACTTTGTTTCATATTGCTTTGAAGCATAAAGTATTTTATTTTATTTTATTATTTTTTAAACCTTTAATACTAGAAAGATAAGGAAGCCCATTTGCTAACCTGAATAAAGGACCGTTTTTGGTGGGCTGAGGAAGTCTGAGGAAATTTTTGAGCCTATGTTAGTTTATTGGTTGATTTATGTGTTGGCATTTACTTTTTTCCTGAGAAGCCAATTTGCAGTTTTTGTATTTTTAATTTTTATTCTTTTAATTTTATTATTATTATTTTGGCCACTACATATGGCATCAGTTCAGTTCAGTTCAGTTCAGTCACTCAGTCGTGTCCGACTCTTTGAGACCCCATGAATCGCAACACGCCAGGCATCCCTGTCCATCACCAACTCCCGGAGTTGACTCACACTGGCGTCCATCAAGTCAGTGATGCCATCAGCCATCTCATCCTCTGTCGTCCACTTCTCCTCCTGCCCCCAATCCCTCCTAGCATCAGAGTCTTTTCCAATGAGTCAACTCATTGAGGTGGCCAAAGTACTGGAGTTTCAGCTTCAGCATCATTCCCTGCAAAGAAATCCCAGGGCTGATCTCCTTCAGAATGGACTGGTTGGATCTCCTTGCAGTCCAAGGGACTCTCAAGAGTCTTCTCCAACACCACAGTTCAAAAGCATCAATTCTTTGGTGCTCAGCCTTCTTCACAGTCCAACCTCACATCCATACATGACTACTGGAAAAACCATAGCCTTGACTAGATGGACCTTAGTTGGCAAAGTAATGTCTCTGCTTTTGAATATACTATCTAGGTTGGTCATAACTTTTCTTCCAAGGAGTAAGTGTCTTTTAATTTCATGGCTGCAGTCACCATCTGCAGTGATTTTGGAGCCCCCCAAAATAAAGTCTGACACTGTTTCCACTGTATAAAGGGTCTTAATTCCCTAACTTGGGATCAAACCTGTGTCCCCTGCAGTGGAAGGTGAATTCTTAACCACTGGACCACTAGGGAAGTCCTAGCATTTACTTTTGATTGTGTGGATGTTAAGTTTCCTTTTTCTTTATAGCTATATTTTGTTTATAGCAAAGCATAAGGGCCATGCTGAAGAACGTTCTTTTTCAGTTCCTATGTAATCTACCTGGATGCCATGCCATCACACCATAAAAGGAGATATCCTTTCACTATCCTGCAGTGTACGTACTATCCTTACCCCCACTTTTCAGATGAGCAAACCATAGCTTAGTGGTAATTACCATGTGAACCTGTGATTAAATGTTGTCCCTGATAGAGGGTGCATAAGCCAAACATTTAAATAGATCCAAGGAAGGTTCACATAGTTTAATTAATTGTTTTTTATCCAGTCTGAAGAGGATAGTAAGATAACCTGATATGGGGAGGAATATTTTATTTTTCCATATTTTATTCTCTCATGCAAGAGAATATCTTGCATGAGATATTAGATATCTTTAGATATCAAGGACAGAATATTTTGTCTTAATTAGTATGGCACTGAAAAATCTTAAAGAACCCCATTCTGATTTAATTTAAACCCTGAATATGGAATGTGATTTTTTTCCTTTTTATTTTAATACACTTAAATTTTTTTTTTTTATCTTTGATTATCTTACTTAAAGGTAACTTACTTGCTATCTGTGTAAACCTAGTTGGACTACTTACAGGCTTTGAGCCTTAATTTCCTCATCTATAAAACTGGGGAAAATAATAACGTATACTTCTAGGATTGTTTTAATAAGTAATGGATTAATTTTCAAAAAGTAACTACAGTGAGACTTGGAGCCTAGTGGAGGCTAGGGGTTTACTAAAAATTAAAGTGGAATAATATATGTTCAGAGAAATAAACCTATTTTTTTCCTAGATAATGTCTCATGGACATTCTCATATTAGGAGAAATCAAAATATAAAATAGTGGCCCCTGAGTATAAAAATCAGCATTTCCTTTTTCTGAAGTACTTTCAAGGGTTGATGTGTGCTCTACACTTGGCTTCCCTGGTGATTCAGTGGTAAAGAATCTGCCTGTCAATGCAAGAGACTTGAGTTCAATCCCTGGGTTGGGAAGATCTGCCCCCCGAAGAGAAGGAAATGGCAATGCATTCCAGCGTGTTGCCTCAAAACTTCCATGAATAGAGGAGCCTGGTGAGCTATAGTCCCTGGGATCGCAACAAGCTGGACACAACTTAGCAACTGAACAACAACAACAAAGTCTCCTAGTTCATTCTCTCTGGTCTGTAAATAAAGTACCAGTTATTCAAGGGTGGGAGGGATATCTTACTCATTTTTACTGTTAAGCACAACAAAAAGTCTTCCAGAACGTTGGTGTCCATGAGATATTGGTTGAATTAATGAACACTTAATGTGTTCTCTTTTGGTAATTTTCCTGGAATTCCCAGCTTAGTCAAATGCTCCCTCTTCCAGACATGCCTTGTTAGTCCAGGTCCCTATGACTGTGTCACATCGACCACAAAGTTGCTGTGGTGGGAAAATTCTGACACAACCAGGGGTGCCTGGAAAAGGCAAAATTTGTGAAGAAGCTGAGGCTGATAACTTCCAGAAACCCTACTGTCAAATTCAGTATCCTCCTGTTAAATACTTTAAAACAGGTTTTGAAAAGAAGGCCAGATTTAGTGGCCTTTGGTTTGCATCACTGTGGGGAAGCATATAGTCAGAGTATCTCATGCAAAAATAAAAAAAGTTTTTTGATCATGCCTGAAATTTTAAACCATGCTGTCTGATGAAAAGAAAGTTTTTAGGAAAGATAGCTTTAGGGAAACTCAATACCTTAAAAAAATTGTTTAGCAAAATGTTGATCAAACAATCAGGAAAATAAATAATCTCTTGTCTGTATTTAAACTATTTTCTAGAAGTTGTAAAAATGCCTTTAAATATTATCATTGTTGTTTACATACTTATTGATGTCTTGAGTTCTCATAGACTATGTGAGTACATCAGTTTTAGTCATCATTATCATTATTGTTGAATTTAACATTATTATTATTATTATTATTTTTTTTTGGTGGCACTGGCTGTTCTTTGTGGTATCTGGGCTTAGTTGCCCCTCGGGATGTGGGATTTTAGTTCCCCTACCAAGGATCTATTCTGTGTCACCTGCACTGGAAGACAGATTCTTAACCACCTGACCACCAGGGAAGTCTAAATTTAACATCTCTAATACCCTTCATTTCTCTCTCCCTTCCTACAATTCCCACCACTATCCACTTCCTTGTTGTTGTTGTTTAGTCACTAAGTCATGTCTGACTCTTTGCAACCCCATGAACTGCAGCACGCCAGGCTTTCCTTCACTATTTTCCAGACTTTGCTCAAACTCACGTCTATTAAGTTTGTGATGCCATCCAGCCATCTCATCCTCTGTTGCCCTCTTTCCCTCTTTCCCTCAATCTTTCCTAGCATCAGGATCTTTCCCAATGTTCTTCTAGTAGCCAAAGTACTGGAGCTTCAGCTTTAGCATCAGTCCTTCCAATGAATATCCAGGTTTGATTTCCTTTGGGATTGACTAGCTTGATCTCCTTGCTGTTCAAAGGACTCTCAAGAGTCTTCCCCAGCACCACAGTTCAAAAGCATCAATTCTTCGGCACTCAGCTTCCCTCTTGAACTTGATTATCATCCAGAAGGCAGGTTAAGAGCAGAGATAAAACTTCGGTTTGACATTTAGCTGTCTCATCTAAGCAATCTGAATTGCCTAGAAACTGCTTGTGTGGGCATGCACCAAAATTTCCCCATCATTTGACTTTTCAGATTTTTTTTTTCCTTTATTATCTCTCAGGATGAGAGTTTTTAAGATCAGAGCAGTTAATAGAAAACAAAAAAGAGGGTTTTCTTCTTCTTTTTTTGCACGTCTAAATGGAACATGAATAAATTTGCAACTTGATATCAAGGTTAAGAATCTATTTTAACAAAAGGAAGCCAACTGAAATTGTTTTAAAGTACAGTTGAGGGAAGGGGCATGATTGATGTTTTGGGTTTCAAAAATTCATTTCAGCCAATGTGAGTGCCTGAATGCTTAGAATCTTTTCAGAGACTATTATAGTACTGAACATAAAACCTGATTGAAAAAGAAATCAGATACCAATAAATCAAAGATTTTTGGAGACACTACTTTGGGAAATATCCCCAGTGCTTACCTTAGTTACTGCAAGTAATAAATCCTTTCTTCTCCAAATCTTTGACTTGGTTGTATCTCTTGGCTCAACACCCACCAAGTAACAAACCTAGTTTTCAACTGTGAGCCCAGTTTTTGTATAACATAGTATTCATTTCTGTGAAAGACTAATATGTTGGTATAATTTTTTTCCTTAAAATTAATGTAATTAAATAGAATCAAGCCATTGCATTGTGTTGTGTGCAATCTTTGTTTTGTTATTTCTTTGTTTTATTCACATGTTTGGCACATACAAAGTTGAATAAATTAAAAATATACTGTAAAAAATAAAATATTTTCATTGTAATCCCTACATTATTTATCAGAGAAGGAAATGGCAATCCACTCCAGTATTCTTGCCTGGAAAATCCCATGGACAGAGGAACCTGTCAGTTATAGTCCATGGGATCACAAAGTAGTCAGACACAACTGAGTGACTTAACAACTGGGTTTATATCTAGAGATTTTACCACTATCATGAGGTGCCAAGGTGATTGGGCTACCAAAAAAATAATGTTAGAAGAAAGGTAAACCTTTTTTCCCATAAATGCCCATTTTGACATCAAACTACTGTTTATTTCCAAGATGAAAATAGTTTTATTATTTTTCCTGATTATAAAAATAATGCATATTTTTCACTACAAAAACTTGAACTTTGGATGTCAAGCCATTATTTTATTGTCTCTTCTTTGAGAATTACCTATTCCAAGAAATTAAAAAAAATGTGTCAATAACGGTAAATAGCTTACCACATGCATCAGAGCGTATCATTGTCTAAGACCATGGAGTTAAGGAAGTGAAAATCCATCAAAATAACTGTATACCAAGACATGTATAAACATTTTTCCTTAGGCTAGAAGCCCCACTTTGTCTCAGGCTTGCTCAAATGTCCAATCCCACTGCTAACGACTGAGGCAGCTTATGAAGTTCTTTGGATTCCCATTTTCTGGATGGTGGGTAATTTGCAGTGATAAGGAGATTGGTCCTTAAATTAATTAGTAGCTGCTTGATATGACTAATCCCTCTGAGTACTTCCTTACCTGACTCTATCTTGTAAATCTTACCTTGGAAAAAGGCTGACATAAAGATTTTTCTTATAATTTTTGCTCTTAGTTACCAGTAAGCATTCTGTCATGTGTTTATTGCAGAAAGAAAATTGAGGTTGCAACAGTTTTAAAGTGCTTATCCACCTTTAAGAAATAAAACTCCATTTTGGCTTGAACCCATCATTCCATATTTTAAGTGGATTGAAATTTTTCCTAGGCTAGAAGCCCCACTTTGTCTCAGGCTTGCTCAAATGTCCAATCCCACTGCTAACGACTGAGGCAGCTTATGAAGTTCTTTGGATTCCCATTTTCTGGATGGTGGGTAATTTGCAGTGATAAGGAGATTGGTCCTTAAATTAATTAGTAGCTGCTTGATATGACTAATCCCTCTGAGTACTTCCTTACCTGACTCTATCTTGTAAATCTTACCTTGGAAAAAGGCTGACATAAAGATTTTTCTTATAATTTTTGCTCTTAGTTACCAGTAAGCATTCTGTCATGTGTTTATTGCAGAAAGAAAATTGAGGTTGCAACAGTTTTAAAGTGCTTATCCACCTTTAAGAAATAAAACTCCATTTTGGCTTGAACCCATCATTCCATATTTTAAGTGGATTGAAATCCAAAGGATTTCTTCTCTTTCTTTTTCTTTTTTTAAATTATGCATGTCATATATGAGTAAGATAATCAAAATTTCCAATTCTTTCCTTTTTATAATTCAAATGTTGCAAACATAGCTATACCTTTGTACATGTCATTAATATTTCTTTCAGATTAGTTGGGATACTTTAATAACTCCAATTGTTTTCACAGATTTGCTCCTGTTGCCATTTTCCTGATCATGGAAAAGAGTGTGTGCATGCTAAGTCACTTCATTGAGACCCCATGGATTGTAATCTGCCAGGCTCTTCTGTCCATGGGATTTCCCAGGCAAGAATACTGTAGTGGGTTGCCATTTCCTTCTCCAAGGCATCTTTCCAACCCAGGGATTGAATATGTTGTCTCCTGTGTCTCTTGCATTGGCAGGTGGATTCTTTACCACTGAGCCACCTGGTAAGCCAGTATGCATCTTCAAACCCTCAGCAGGACTGATTAGGTGTGCACAACCAGCTCTATGAGGCAGCTCCATTTAGGAGAGCCAGCTAAAAGCCAGTGAATCACTGAATCATAATATGTCTCATTGAATCATAATATGTCTAAATCAGCTGGAAAAATAATAGAAAAGCTCAACTTGTGGACTTTATTGGGAAAAGAGATGATCATTTATGTACAAAAAATAACTAAATTCTGTATGTTGCAGTGAACTGTGATTAATTTTTTGGTGAGATCCTCAGTTGAATAACCATGAAGCAATCAGTTATCAGCTTGTTCCTGGAGGCTAACAGTAAAATCCAAGGCAGATGCACTATTGACTGAAATCCTGGAGAAAGATGTGATGGAGACTAGGATTGCAGAGCTCCTGTTTCTGCATCCCCTTTCCTAGGTGAAGAAAAGGGACTGAGAGGGAGAGAAAGAGTAGAGGGATGGGGCGGGGGCAGGTGAGGAGTGAGAGAAAGATAGGAAGATTGCTTTAGTTCTGCAAGTGCTCAAGTGGAGAATTTCTGGTTATTTCATTTTCTGGCTATGTGTCCTTGACTCTTGGAGAATCAGTTGGAGGAAACAATTTAGAAAGTCAGCCCACTATGCCATGAGCATTTAAAGCCCATCAGAGGGTAGAAGTGGTTCACCAGTAATTATAAGTGGACAGTGGAGAACTAAGATGCATGTGTCCAGATTTGACTCTGATTACAAGTCAGAAAAACAGAGAAAATGAGCAGTCTAATTTAAATGCAAAAGAGGTTTTAGCCAGCTTCTGTTGCCAAAAATCTTCTCCAGTTTAAAACTACAGTAATGATTTTTAAGGCAAGTCAAAATGTTGACATTTACAATTTTCATTAATTTATTTAAAAGATACATTATGAAAATATACAAATATATATATGTTCAGTTTCTATATTTAATGTAGAGAAAATTAATAATATGAACTGAAATATTCCAAGGATATATACAAAATAATATAGTAAATATTCACATCCAGATCATCCAACTTAAGGAAACAATACTTATCACTGTTGCGGCTGTGTTTCTTCTCCATCTGCATTGGGAAATATATAAGTATTGCTGCTGCTAAGTCACTTCAGTTGTGTCCGACTCTGTGCGACCCCATAGATGGCAGCCCACCAGGCTCCCCTATCCCTGGGATTCTCCAGGCAAGAACACTGGAGTGGGTTGTCATTTCCTTCTCCAATGCATGAAAGTGAAAAGTGAAAGTGAAGTCGCTCAGTTGTATCCAACTCTTAGCGACCCCATGGACTGTAGCCCACCAGGCTCCTCCATCCATGGGATTTTGCACGCAAGAATACTGGAGTGGGATGCCATTGAAAATACATAACAATTTTGCACATTTATATCAATACAATTGTACTGTATTTTTCTGCATTTTGGTATTATGTTTGTGAGAATCAACCATACTAATACCTGTAGGACTAGCTCATTTGCTTTACTGTTGAATGGGATCACATTCACCAAAATAAAATATATGCATCCATTCATCTATCAATGGACATAGTTCCAACTCCTTGTTTCCAATTCCTTGCCATCACACCTACTGCCAATAGAAGATTTCTTTGGTAGTATGTGGAGTCATTGGATTCTTTTTAACATTTGCCATTCTCCAACAGTAAAGAATCTGCCTGCAACGCAGGAAACCCAGGTTCGATCCCTGGGTCAAGAAGATCCCCTGGAGAAGGGAATGGTGACCCACTCTGGTATTCTTGACTGGAGAATACACCAAAATAAAATATATGCATCCATTCATCTATCAATGGACATAGTTCCAACTCCTTGTTTCCAATTCCTTGCCATCACACCTACTGCCAATAGAAGATTTCTTTGGTAGTATGTGGAGTCATTGGATTCTTTTTAACATTTGCCATTCTCCAACAGTAAAGAATCTGCCTGCAACGCAGGAAACCCAGGTTCGATCCCTGGGTCAAGAAGATCCCCTGGAGAAGGGAATGGTGACCCACTCTGGTATTCTTGACTGGAGAATTTCATGGACAAATGAACTGGCAGGCTACCATCTATGCCATCGCAAAGAGTAGGACACGACTGGACAACTTTCACTCACTCATTGTAATGAATGTGAAATGATACAATAGTTTTAATTTGTACTTTTGATTTCTAAGTTAACATACTTTTTTTTTTTTAAAGACTTTTGTTTTAGGAACAGTGTTAGATTCACAGCATAACTGAGCAAGTAGTGCAGAGATTTCCCATATATCCTCTACCTACACACACTTATAGCCTCCTCCATTTGTTACGGCTGATGAACAACACTGACAAAAAATAATCACCCAAAGCCCATAGTTTACATTAAAGTCCATTCTTGGTGTTGTGCAGTCTATGAGGTTAGACAAATGAAATCACCAATATCACTGCCCTAAAAATCTTCTATGCTCCAACCACGTATATTCTTGTGGGATATTAGCTCCCCAATCAGGGACTGAATCTGTGTCCTTGGCAGTGAGAGCATAGAGTCCAAACCACTGGACTACCAAGGAAGTCCATGTACATGATATATTAAACTTTAGCATTGGTATATCCACATCAATATTCTAACATACAGTATATATGATTAAAATTTACTAAAGCATTGGTTCCAAATGGGTGTTTAGATGGGGAAGGGTCTCTGGGAGCCAGATGATACACACCACGCCCCTGCCCCAGGATGATTCTTCAGGACACCCTCTCTGAACAAACCAGCTATTATACAAAAGTATAATTGTCACAGTACATCACTAACCTCCAAAGTGAGAGTGGGATTCCTCTACCAAATCTCAGGCCTTGGGAGCTGTTTCTTGATTTGGATTGTATATCACCCCAGAAAATAAAGATATTAATGCTCAAAGCACAGACAGGTTCCAGATGGTGAGGAATTGTTGAAGTTCCAGATAGAGATATTTGGATTATAGCACAGAAAATAATTACCCAATACAAATTACAGAATGTCCCTTTATGCTGAGGTTGGCAAGCCATGGCCTATGAGTCAAATCTAACTGCTGCCTGTTTTTGGATGGCCTTGGAGCTAGAATTGTTTATATATATATATTCAGATAAAATATTATAGGCTTATTTAAAACGTACTTCTCACCTTGAGTATGTAAAATACAAACTTCACAATATGTTATTATTTTTACTTTGTAGTTTACAAATATACAAAATAAAAGTTATTAAGGCAAGGAATTATATAGAAAAAATCATTTGTTCTGCTTAAGGCATCCTTGGAAATAAACGATTGTACAAATTACTGCACATCTGAAACCACAGTGCATAACAGACTATGAAAAAAAATGATTAAAGTAAACCAGGTGTATTTATGTTTTTATATTTTTAAATTATCAAATCAAAAGAAGAAGGATATTATATGACACTTGAAAAGTATTTGAATTCAAGTCTATAAATCAAGTTTTATTAGCACACAGCTTCACTCCTTCATTCACTTACTGTCTAGAGCTGCTCTTGTAATACGTAGACAGAGGTAAGCAGTTTAGATAGAGACTATGTAGCCCACAAAGCCTAGAATACTTACTATCTGGCTCTTTACAGAAAACAACAATGATGTGCCCTATTGGATGCCATTGTCAGAGAGAATCCAGGGCCAGGGGTCACCATGGGTCAGAGCACATGGTTACTTCTTGTCTTTCCATCTGTATAGTTCCGTTCAGTCACTCAGTCATGTCCTACTCTTTGCAACCCCATGAACCACAGCATGCCAGGCCTCCCTGTCCATCGCTAGCTCCTGGAGTTTACCCAAATGCATGTCCATTGAGTCGGTGATGCCACCCAACCATCTCATCCTCTGTCGTCCCCTTCTCCTCCTGCCCTCAATCTTTCCCAGCATCAGGGTCTTTTCAAATGAGTCAGCTCTCCCCACCAGGTGGCCAAAGTACTGGAGTTTCAGCTTCAACATCAGTCCTTCCAGTGAACACCCAGGACTGATCTCCTTTAGGATGGACTGGTTGGATCTCCTTGCAGTCCAAGGGACTCTCAAGAGTCTTTTCCAACACCACACTTCAAAAGCGTCAATTCTTTGGTGATCAGCTTTCTTTTAGTCCAAGTCTCACATCCATACATGACCACTGGAAAAACCATAGCCTTGACTAGATGGACCTTTGTTGATGTAATGCTTCTGCTTTTTAAAATACTGTCCAGGTTGGTCATAACTTTCCTTCCAAAGAGTAATCATCTTTTAATTTCACGGCTGCAATCACCCATCTGCAGTGATTTTGAAGCCCCCAAAATAAAGTCAGCCACTGTTTCCACTGTTTCCCCATCTATTTGTCATGAAGTGATGGGACCAGATGCCATGGTCTTAATTTTCTGAATGTTGAGCCTTAGGACAACTTTTTCACTCTCCTCTTTCACTTTCTTCAAGAAGCTCTTTAGTTCCTCTTCACTTTCTGCCATAAGTGTGGTGTCATCTGCATATCTGAGGTTATTTATATTTCTCCTGGCAATCTTGATTCTAGCTTGTGCTTCCTCCAGCCCAGCGTTTCTCATGATGTACTCTGCATAGAAGTTAAAAAAGCAGGGTGACAACATACAGCCTTGACGTACTCCTTTTCCTATTTGGAACCAGTCTGTTGTTCCATGTCCATTTCTAACTGTTGCTTCCTGACCTGCATACAGGTTTCTCAAGAGGCAAGTCAGGTGGTCTGGTATTCCCATCTTTTTCAGACTTTTCCATAGTTTATTGTGATCCAGACAGTCAAATTCTTTGGCATAGTCAATAAAACAGAAATAGATATTTTTCTGGGATGCTGTTGCTTTTTCGATGATCGAGCAGATGTTGGCAATTTGATCTCTAGTTCCTCTGCCTTTTATAAAAACAACTTGAACATCTGGAAGTTCACAGTTCACATAGTGCTGAAGCCTGGCTTGGAGAATTTTAGACAGGAGCATTACTTTACTAGCGTGTGAGATGAGGAGGGATTTGGGGCAGGAGAAGAAGGGGACGATAGAGGATGAGATGGCTGGATGGCATCACTGACTCGATGGACGTGAGTCTGAGTGAACTCCGGGAGTTGGTGATGGACAGGAAGGCCTGGCGTGCTGCAATTCATGGGGTCGCAAGAGTCGGACACGACTGCGCGACTGAACTGAACTGAACTTGAGCATTCTTTGGCATTTCCTTTCTTTGGAACTGGAATGAAAACTGATCTTTCTCAGTCCTGTGGCCACTGCTGAGTTTTCCAGATTTGCTGACATATTGAGTGCAGCACCTTCACAGCATCATCTTTTAGGATTTGAAATAACTCAACTGGAATTCTATCACCTCCACTAGCTTTGTTCGTAGTGATGATTCCTAAGGCCCACTTGACTTCAGTCTAGGATGTCTGGCCCTAGGTGGTTGATCACACCATCGTGATTATCTGCTTTGTGAAGATCTTTTTTGTATAGTTCTTCTGTGTATTCTTGCCACCTCTTCTTAATATCTTCTGCTTCTGTTAGGTCCATACAATTTCTGTCCTTTAGCGAGCCCATCTTTGCATGAAATGTTCCTTTGGTATCTCTAATTTTCTTGAAGAGATCTCTAGTCTTTCCCAATCTATTGTTTTCCTCTGTTTCTTTGCACTGATTGCTGAAGAAGGCTTTCTTATCTCTTCTTGCTATTCTTTGGAACTCTGCATTCAGATGCTTATATCTTTCCTTTTCTCCTTTGCTTTTTGCTTTTCTTCTTTTCATAGCTATTTGTAAGGCCTCCTCAGATAGCCATTTTGCTTTTTTCCATTTTTTTTGGTTTTGCTCCCTGTCTCTTGTACAATGTCACAAACCTCCATCCATAGTTCATCAGGCACTCTGTCTATCAGATGTAGTCCATTAAATCTATTTCTCACTTCCACTGTATAATGACAAGGCATGTTATTTAGGTCATACCTGAATACCAACAAAGTTCCATCTAGTGAGGGCTATGGTTTTTCCAGTGGTCATGTATGGATGTGAGAGTTGGACTGTGAAGAAAGCTGAGCACTGAAGAATTGATACTTTTGAACTGTGGTGTTGGAGAAGACTCCTGAGAGTCCCTTGGACTGCAAGGAGATCCAACCAGTCCATTCTAAAGCAGATAAGTCCTGGGTGTTCTTTGGAAGGAATGATGCTAAAGCTGAAACACCATTACTTTGGCCACCTCATGCGAAGAGTTGACTCATTGTAAAAAACTCTGATGCTGGGAGGGATTAGGGGCAGGAGGAAAAGGGAATGACCGAGGATGAGGTGGCTGGATGGCATCACTGACTCAATGGATGTGAGTTTGAGTGAACTCCGGGAGTTGGTGATGGACAGGGAGGCCTGACGTGCTGCAATTCATGGGGTCACAAAGAGTCGGACACGACTGAGCGAAACTGAACTGAATGGTCTAGTGGTTTTCCCTACTTTCTTCAATTTAAGTCTGAATTTGGCAATAAGGAATTCATGATCTGAGCCACAGTCAGCTCCTGGTCTTGTTTTTGCTGACTGTATAGAGCTTCTCCATTTTTGGCTGCAAAGAATATAATCAGTTTGATTTCAGTTGGCCATCTGGTGAGGCTCATGTGTAGAGTTATTGTTGGAAGAGGGTGTTTGCTATGACCAGTTTGCTCTCTTGGCAAAATCTATTAGCCTTTGTGTTGCTTCATTCTGTACTTCAAGGCCAAATTTTTCTGTTACTCCAGGTGTTTGTTGACTTCCTACTTTTGCATTCCATCTGAATAAAATGCATATAAATCATCTTCCCTCTGGTGTCTATATAGACAGGAGCGTAGCTTGAGTAACCATCTACAATGTTGTCTATATTTGAAATAAGAAAGTCAGGGAGAGTTCCCCCAAAGAAGTCTCATCTGTTATTACTTGTATGTAGAGAGACTGAAGAATTAAGAAGTCCCTTTTGTGCAGGGAAATGTACCGAGTCATCATGAATATGCTGCCTGCTCTGTGGACTTCCTGTTGCTGTTGTGCTTGTCTTCAGTTGTGTCTGAATCTTTGTGACCCCCTGGACTGTAGCCTGCTTCCTATTTGGCCCGGATTTCTTTCATTTTTTATATTCTTCAAATGTGTGTTTGTGTTAGTTGCTCAGTCATGTCGGGCTCTTTGTGATCCCATGGACTGTAGCCCTCCAGATGACTCTGTCCATAGGATTCTCCAGGCAAGAATACTGGAATGGATTACCATTCCCTTTTCCAGGCTATCTACTCAACTCAAGGTTCAAACCTGGGTCTCCCAAATTGCAGACAGATTCCTTACCATCTAAGCCATAGATGGGTCATAGTTGGAAATGTTTAGAAGCCGGGTTTGGAGAAGGCAATGGCAACCCACTCCAGTACTCTTGCTTGGAGAATCCCAGAGACAGAGGAGCCTGGTGGGCTGCTGTCTATGGGGTCGCACAGAGTCAGACACGACTGAAGCGACTTAGCAGCAGCAGCAGCAGCAGCAGCAGAAGTTGGGTAGACTATAATTTTTTTGCAGCTTATTCCCATGAGGGAGGGTGGAAATTGCATGCCTTTAAGACTATCTAAGGAATTTCACTTGAGATGGGAACGTCCAAAGTTGAGAAAGATTGTGTTGGAGCTAAGATGCCTGCTGTTCCTCTGGCGTTACAGTCTGGAGGACTGGAAATTTGTCTTGTTATACCTAGTGCTTTGTGAAACTATGGATTCTTGCTTTCTTTTCTTTCAGCAACAAAGACTATGATCAATATTCTGTGATTAACATTCCATCAACTTGACAGTGAGAGGGAGAGACTTCAGTTCCATTTCTGCTTGCAACTAATTTTGTAACTTTAGCTCCTCATTAAAAACTGGGTACTGGTTTTTAAAATTACAATCCAGTACAACTTGACTGGATGACCTTGATGGCTGCCTGACTTTGAAAGAATGATTCCAAAGCATGATTCTTTGATTTTAACCTAGATTTTTATGTTACATATTTGTGATCTATCTGAAATTTGGTGGAATTTGTTTTGCTTTTAAGATAATTAAACTATTGTGATGAAAAGATGTAAATAAAATATTGCAGTAAAATATTGTCCAATTCATTTAAAAGCAAGCCATCAGTATTAGGCATTAGTTAATTATTATATGAAAGTGCAAAAATACTGGGCCTTCCTTGGCAGTCTGGTGGTTAACATTCCATGCTTCCAGTGCAGGACATGAGGGCTGAATCCCTGGTTGGGCAACTGAGATCCCACATGACACATGGAGCAGCCAAAAAAAAAAAAAAAAACCCTAATAAAATAAGTTACATAAAATAACTAATTCTCGCTGTAGAAGATGAGAACATTCTGATGGTGAGGATGTGAAAGAGTAGAAAAAAGTCTCTGAGCATTTTTTAAAAAACAAAACCCCAAACAATCTTCCTCCATCCATCTTAAACACACACACACACACACACACACACACACACAATTTCCAAAACTCTCATCTTCATCTTCCATGTCAGCTTATTTCAGGGTCAAATTGGTTTTTGGTATTTGATGACTATTAAAGACACAGCAATTGTCAGCTCAACCTTCTTCATACTTGGTCAGTAATAAAAAAGGGAGACGGGTGAAAATAGAAGAGATTGAAAACATCTAAGATGAGAGAGGAATGAAGGAGGAAAATGTGTACACATTTCAAGTGGATGACAACATTCCAAGACCAGCTGCAAACTTTTATTTTATTGTTTAGAAAACAATCTTTGAACTCAAC
The DNA here is from genome assembly GCA_006408695.1 of Aepyceros melampus. NCBI lineage: Eukaryota > Metazoa > Chordata > Mammalia > Artiodactyla > Bovidae > Aepyceros > Aepyceros melampus. Next base: position 303,702 of record SJXQ01010085.1, read on the forward strand.
AAATGCCTAGTGAATCTATTTTGTTCTTCCTGACTCAACCCAGGAACAGAAAAATGAATTTGACAGTGACCACAAATACCTGATATATGAGAACTGAATTTGAGGTTTACAGAGACAGAACACACTTCATCTTGAAGGCATATTTTGATGATAAGTTTAGATAGCCCATTCTTTCAAATAATCTCCTGGTGAACAGACAGGTATTTGAAGATAATTTCTGTTTTCTACAGCTTGAAGATGGAATCAGAAAAAGTGGCACAATATCTTAGCTTTGGAAGTAAATGTTTTAAACCAGATCACTTGGAGATGATCTGCTATGTAATAACCAGATTATTTATAATATCTTCTTACTCCTTTTTCTTTATGTAAATACTTACTCCAGACAAGCAGCACTTTGGCATGTCACATTTATAAGATTTCTCCCTTACCCCAGTTAGGCTTCTCCTTTTGATGAAAAAGTTGTGATTTTATGAATATTCAATAAGTCACTTTGATAGTGGCTGTCTGGACCTGAAATATTCTTAGTGTTCTCTCACTTGCCAGTTGAGACAATTTTGAGTGCATAGAATCAGCATCTTTTTTTGGAAAGAAGTCTGATTCATGAACTAATACTACATAGAACCAATAATAAATAGAACAATTCACCAAGCTGTCTCAGTGCCCTAATCTAAACTGAGGGCAGTGGATGCAGTTTAGCATGTTCAGCTCTACTGGTCTATGAAAGTGAAAGGTTAGTCGCTCAGTTGTGTCTGACTCTCTGCAACCTCGTGGACTGTGGCCTGCCAGGATCCATGGAATTCTCCAGGCAAAACTGGAATGGGTAGCCATTCCCTTCTCCAGGGGATCTTCCCAACCCAGGGGTTGAACTTGGGTCTCCTGAATTGCAGGCAGACTCCTTACCATCTGAACCACTATGATTAGAGTAAAAATCAGAGAGAAATTAGTTGATGCTTGAGAAAAATTATTACACTAGAATCCTCTGGAGCAGATTCTCAAGACACATAAGAGTGGAACTATTCATGATTGTCAGCTGATTGACGGCACATTGTTGCCACATGAGATAAGCAAAAGGCTACCAACTTATTTGACTTCTGTGAACCAGGATAAGCATCAGTTGTTAAGGATATGAAAACAAATCACATCCTTGTTTCTCAACATGTGTGGCCATGTTTGAAGATGAATACATAACATGAGTTCAACAGTTATGTAGCAGCAAGTGAAACTTGTATTAAAAGAAAGGGATTTGGGGATTTAAAATATTTACTGATCATATTAGTTTCTTCCTATTGTTCTAACAAATGTCTACCAACTTTTGGATTAAAACATCACAAGTAAACATTTGACAGTTCCAAAATCAATGCGTTGGAAGGGCTGTGGTCCTTTCTGGAGGTTAGGAGAGAATATTTTCTTGCCTTTTCCAGTGTTGTGAGCTGCCTGCATTCCCTGGCTCATGGGTGCTTCCATCCTCAAGCCAGCAATGGCCGGACAAGTCACATCACGTTGTCACATCACATTGCACTGACACTCACTCTTCTCACTCCCTCCTGCACTTGGAAGGACCCTTATTATTACCTTGGGCTAACCCAGATAATCTAGGATGGCCCCTCATCTCAAAGTCAATTGCAACCTTAATTCCATCTGCAACCTTAATTCTCCCCTTGCCCTGTAATATAACATAGTCATGGGATCCAATATTTAGGATATGGACATCTTTGGGAAGCCATTGTTCTGCATACAGCATTGATGGAATTGTGAACATCGACTTTTCATTTACTTTTCCTGAGCAATTCCAGTCACTCTTACTCATGCTGCAATCACTGAAGAGCATGCATAACTTTGAAATCTTCCACAAGTCTGACATGGGTCTTTGAAAATTAATCCAGACACAAGGAGAACTGAGTTAGAACATCTCTGTCATTGCTTTTTTTGGGAGCTGTGAACCCATATTCTTATTGCTCATTTTTAATTCCAGCTCATTCTGACCATGTGTTGCTTCAGGGTGTACAACTCCTAGGAAATGATGTTTTATTAGTATCATTTGTTTATTACAGAGCATGAGTCACAGATTTGTTCCCAGGGCCACAAGGCTTTAGATAGTGTAATGCTAATTCATAGGTCTTTAATAGTATCCTACAAAGAAGGCTGAATTTCTGTTTTTAAACCAAGACAGCACTTCAGTTAAAACTGATTCATGTACTCATTCATGCATTTAAAACTCATTCGTGTGCTCATTCATAATACTATTGTAATATTAAATATAATTCTTTCCTCCAAATAGGATGACACTAAGAAATGATAACAACTGTTTATTTCACATTGTTCTGGGATGTGGGCCCTGATCAGAGAATTTCTAAATTATTCTCCTGGATTATTTCTTTCAAAATAAAATCCAATATTTTAGAACTAATTGGAACTGAGGGCAAAGAATATAGTCATAGTATGCATTGTGGGCCTCACCAAATCATTTTAAAGAAAGACAATAAGACTGAATTGATATGGGTGCTGGATATGAGATTACACAATTCCTGTCAAATAAGAAAGAATCACGGTCCCAGATGTTGACTTCAGTCATAGGAATGCTGAGACTAGATGCCAAGAATCCTGACTCCTTGATTCTTTAATTGTTTTCAATTAGATCTGCAGAGTAGATTCTGCCCTAAAGGCTTATTATGATTGAACACATGGTAAAAACCCATCTAAAACTTCTTTCTTTTGAAAATAACACTTGCTGTCTTTTTGATGATAAAGGGAATACTTGTTAAATTATAATCTGTCAAAACAATTATAAAACACTCTCTGACATAAATTATAGCAGGATCCCCTATTACCCACCTCCCAGAATATTGGAAATAAAAGCAAAAATAAACAAATGGGACCTAATTAAAATTAAAAGCTTCTGCACAACAAAGGAAACAACAAGCAAGGTGAAAAGAGGGCCTTCAGAATGGCAGAAAATAATAGCAAATGAAGCAACTGGCAATCAATCTCAAAAATATACAAGCAACACCTGCAGCTCAATTCCAGAAAAATAAATGACTCAATCAAAAAGTGGGCCAAAGAACTAAACAGACAGTTCTCCAAAGAAGACATACAGATGGCTAACAAACACATGAAACATCACTCATTATCAGAGAAATACAAATCAAAACCACAATGAGATACCATTTCATGCCAGTCAGAATGGCTGCTATCCAAAAGTCAACAAGCAATAAATGCTGGAGAGGATGTGGAGAAAAGGGAACCCTCTTACACTGTTGGTGGGAATGCAAACTAGTACAGCCACTATGGAGAACAGTGTGGAGATTCCTTAAAAAACTGGAACTAGAACTGTCTTATGACCCAACAATCCCACTGCCGGTCATACACACCGAGGAAACCAGAATTGAAAGAGACACGTGCACCCCAATGTTCATCACAACACTGTTTATAATAGCCAGGACATGGAAGCAACCTAGATGTCCATCAGCAGATGAATGGATAAGAAAGCTGTGGTACATATACACAATGGGGTATTCTCAGCCATTAAAAAAATACATTTGAATCAGTTCTAATGAGGTGGATGAAACTGGAGCCTATTACAAAGAGTGAAGTAAGCCAGAAAGAAAAACACCAATACAGTATACTAACACATATATATGGAATTTAGAAAGATGGTAACAATAACCCTGTATGTGAGACAGCAAAAGAGACACAGATGTATAGAACAGTCTTTTAGACTCTGTGGGAGAGGGAGAGAGTGGGATGGTTTGGGAAAATGGCATTGAAACATGTATGTTATCATATGTGAAGTGAATCACCAGTCCAGGTTCGATGCATGATACTGGATCTCAGGGCTGGTGCACTGGGATGACCCAGAGGGATGGTATGGGGAGGGACGTGGGTAGGGGGTTCAAGGTGGGGAACACAGGTATACCTGTGGCAGATTCATGTCAATGTATGGCAGAACCAATACAATATTGTAAAGTAATTAGCCTCTGATTAAAATAAATAAATTTATTTTAAAAATTTAATGAAGAATTAAAATCATCCATGATTCTTTGCTCATAGTTAAGCTTTTCTTATATTTCTCTCTAGTTGCTAATAATCACTTCTTGGATGATATGAAAGGAATTGACATTTCTTAGCATCCTGCTTTCCCCCGCCCCCATCCTTTCTTATTCTGCCAGCCTTATTTTACCAAACTGCTTACAAATCTTCCATGTGGTTCTGCACAGCCTGAGAAGAAGAAGTAGCCAAAGTTACCTCGCTTATAGAAGTTCAGAAACAAAACCTGTGTCAGCATCAGCTTTCCACTATTCTAAAGTTCCAGGATCACAATACTGGCATTGTTTTTAAAAGAAAGAAGGAACAAAAAAAGGAAAAGGGAGCAAGGCATTTGAGTATTTACTTTGTGCAAACATTGTATTAATTGTGAGCAACCAAAGAGATATAAAACGTGGATTTATGTTCACAGAGCTTGTTGTATGGTTGTATAGGCCAAATATATTCCCCTAGAAATTATTTCAAATACAAGGAAGCAAATTGTCAAGGGCCAATAGGGTAACACACAGACCTTGCAGAGAACTTTCAGTTCAGTTCAGCTCAGTCGTTCAGTCGTGTCCAACTCTTTGCGACCCCATGAATTGCAGCACACCAGGCTGAACTTTTGCAGAGCTACAGTGAAAAGGCAGTAGGGAAGCTTTCGTGAAGGAGGTAGGATTTAAGCTGTTCTTTTAGAGATGTGTGTGTTTGTTAGTCGCTTAGTGGTGTCCAACTCTTTGTGAGCCCATGAACGGCGCCCACTGGGATCCTCTGTCCATGGGATTCTCCAGGCAAGAATAATGGAGTGGGTAGCCATTTCCTTTTCCAGGGGATCTTCCCAACCCAGGGATTGAACCTGATCTCTCGCACTGCAGGCAGATTCTTTATTATCTGGGCCATCGGGGAAGCCCTTTAGAAAAGATAGGGGCTCATTCATTCACTTTACCTCTCTTCATTTTTGTTTCAAATATTTATTGGTTATTTATTGAACATAATGCAGACCACATAGTTTGCTCTGGGTTTGAAGACAGGTAATAATGACTACTTAGACATAGCTTAGTTGCCTTTAGTTCAAACTTCTCCATATTAGCAAAGAAGCAAGGTAAGGATTGGGCGTGAGGCTAAGAATAAATGTGAGCAGACCTGAGCGGTTGAGGCTCCCTTATGCCTTCTTAGTTCCTCCAGAGAGGTTGCTGATTTTCAGCTCACAGAAAATGAGAAATCCACCAAGTCAGATGAGCACTTTTTGCAGCATTATGGGTTATAAAGATCCCTGGCATTCCAGGGTCCACTCCATCCTGGAGTAAGGAAATCAGTGCTGTGCCAGGTTACATTTTCCCATGCCTTATTTCCCCATGGTTTGGGTCCACACAAGATTTCAAGGCAGAGGGTAATTATCAAACTAAGGATATTTAGTGCTGTGTAAAGGGGCACAGGATAGATGCAGCCTCTGTCCTTAAGGAGTTTACATTCTGTGTGAGGTTAAACGAAACAGACAGTGGTAAGGAACATCCAGGAGAAAGACTGATGTGTACAATATGTAGAAGGGTAGATGGTTTATGAGCTAAAAATGAATATTCAATGAGTATCTCTAGAGAGAAATCAAACAGAAATGATGGTGGGGGTGTTGTTTAGTCACTCAGTTGTGTCCGACTCTTTGTGACCCCATGGACTGCAGCACACCAGGCTTCCCTGTCCTTCACTATCTCCCAGAGCTTGCTCAAACTCATGCCTATTGAGTTGATGATGCCATTCAACCACCTCATCCTCTGTTGTCCCCTTCTCCTCCTGCTTCCAATTTTTCCCAGCATCAGGGTCTTTTCTAATGAGTTGGCTCTTCACATCAGGTGGCCAAAGTACTGGAGTTTCAGCTTCAGCATCACTGCTTCCAATGAATATTCAGTGTTGATTTTGAAAGGTTGCTGCTGAGAGCCATGTGTTATGCCTGGATTGTGACCTCCAGAGGACAGGGTTTCAATCTGGGGTCAGAGATGAGGTTTGACTACTTGGAGCTTTTTGTGTAGCAAAGTTTTATTAAAGTATAACAGAGATAGGGAAAGCTTCTGACATAGACATCAGAAGGGGACAGAAAGAGTGTCCCTTTGTTAGTTTTTTAGCAAGGTGTTTTATGTCTGTTAGCTATTAATCAGATAAGAGAGACACCTCAAGACTGGGGAAGTTTCACCAGCTCCTCACCCACAATATACATTTTTGATATGGGATGGCATAAGATGTGCCATCCCCTGGCCATGAAACAGTTGACAGGAATACTGGTTTGTTGAGCCATAATCATCCCAAGTGAAGTGAAGTGAAGTGAAGTGAAGTCACTCAGTCGTGTCCGACTTTTTGTGACCCCGTGGATTGGAGCCTACCAAGCTCCTCTGTCCATGGGATTCTCCAGGCAAGAATACTGGAGTGGGTTGCCATTTCCTTCTCCAGGGGATCTTCCCGACCCAGGGATCGAACCCAGGTTTCCCGCATTGGAGGCAGATGCTTTAACCTCTGAGCCATCCCAAGGTTTGAGAAAAGAAAAAAGTTAGTTTTAGGTGGAACCATTTTGAGAAATGCAAATTCCAAAGCAAATACATAGCTTCATTAATATAGCTTAAGAAAAACACATTGGTTAGCTCAAGGCAGAACTAGATGTTCTCAACACAGAATTAATTCTGTGTAGAGGAGGGGAAAAAACAACAACAACACTTCTGCAACTTGCAGTTTATTTCCTCCTGCCACCTGGGGACCTCTAGCCTTCCTACCTGTTACCCTCTCCATTTCCTTTAGAATTGTCTGGTTGAATCTCCTTGCAGTCCAAAGGACTCTCAAAAGTCTTCTCCAACGCCACAGTTCAAAAGCATCAATTCTTCAGTGCTCAGCTTTCTTTATGGTCCAACTCTCACATGCATACATGACTACTGGAAAAACCCATAGCTTAGACTATACAGATTTTTGTTGGCAAAATGATGTCCTACTTTTTAATATGCTGTCTAGGTTGGTCATAGCGTTTCTTCCAAGGAGCAAGCGTCTTTTAATTTCATGGCTGCAGTCACCATCTGCAGTGATTTTGGAGCCCAAGAAAATAAAGTCTGTCATTGTTTTCATTGTTTCCCCATCTACTTGCCATGAAGTGATGGGACTGGATGCCATAATCTTAGTTTTTTGAATGTTGAGTTTTAAGCCAGGTTTTCACTCTCTTTCACTTTCATCAAGAAGCTCTTTAGTTCCTCTTTGCTCTGCCATAATAGTGGTGTAATCTGCATATTTGAGGTTATGGATATTTCTCCCGGCAGTCTTGATTCCAGCTTGTGCTTCATCCAGCCTGGCATTTCCCACAATGTACTGTGCATATAAATTAAATAAACAAGGTGACAACATGTAGTGTAAAATGAATAATGTTCTATCCTAATTAAAGGTATTTCAGCATTATACTAAAAATAAAGAGGAGTTGCTAAAGTATTGGAAAGATGGAGATAGGGTCTTTAAGAAGATTAAATTAGCTATAATGTGGACAGAATATGGGGGATCAGAGACCAGAGGGGAAATACAAGTGTGATGGCTAATTTTATGTGTGAATAATTGACTGACTGGCTCAGAGCTGAGATAGGGATGGAGACTTATCCAGTACCTGTCTCAACCTGGTTTTCCTAGAAAGTAGAAGCCTGAGGCAGAACTTCTATGGTGACTCTTTTTGGGGGCATGAATTCTCAGAAAAGGAAAAATGAGGAAAAATAGGAAGGAAGAAAGGAGGAAGAAAATCCAGGTGACCACAGCTTTAAGGAAGCATAAATGGTTGCTCAGACACACGGGATGTTTTTTGGGAAGGCTATGTGGCATCGCTTTGACTTCAGGGGTCTGATGAAGGATGGAAGAAGCAAGTCGATTTTATCTGCCAATCACATGCTTTCTCCCTTTTCTTACTGGTCCAAGTTCATTCCCTACAAGGTACTGATTCCCCTGCCTTCTGCAGCTTTTGGGGAAGCCTGATCTTAGGATCCTGAGATGGGTTTCAGGGGCTCAGGGTTAGAGAGCACCTCCTGCCTGCCTCAGGGTCTGGAAGGATGAAAAAGTGTGCATGAGTGAACTTCACATGGTCTTCAATGTCCCCTGATTGGGGAGCAACAAAGAGCACAGGTGGGAGATTACGGATGTGCAGCAACAGATACAGGATGAAGTGCACCTAGAGTACCTCTCAAGAGACCTGGGGACTAGAAACGGGTGATGCTCTATGGACCGGCCTCTGTTATGAAGGAAATAGTGCTCAACGATCCTCTTTCATGGATCCATGGAGAGGCTCCTCTGTAGTAACAGGAACATGCTGATGCTAGATTCTTATCCTTGGGGGGACATATGGAAATAATGGGCCAGTGAACCCAAAGAAAAGCAAAATTTGGTCTGGAAGAGTCAGTTCCTGGGAGAATGATGATGCCATTGACCAGGACAAGAAAATCCTAAGGAGATACTGACATTTCCCTGAAAAGGAAAATGAATCATTTGCCTTTACACACTTGGCTGTTATCCCAAGGTGACATCCTGCAGCAGCTATCAAAGACACATAAATCAATGAAAAATTAAAGTATGAAGGTACATTAGAGGCTACCATATTAAAAATTTCTTATCTGAGGGATAGTGGAAAGTAAGATTTAGAGAAGTTTAATGATTTTACAAATGTCACAATGTAAGTTATAGAAATGGAACAAGAAAATAAATTCCTTTCACCAAGGTATTACTTAAAAAAAATTTTTTTTAAATTTATTTGACTGCACCAGGTCTCAGTTGTGGCATGTGGGATCTTTAGTCTTCATTGTGGTATGTGGATCTTTTTAGTTGTGGCATGCAGGATCTAGTTCCCTGACAAGGGATTGAACCCAGGCCCTTGAATTGAGAGAGCATAGTCATAGCCACTGGACCATCAGGGAAGTCCCCCAAAGGCTACTACTTGTGACTTTGCTACACTGGAGGTACTAGTAGTCCCAAGTTCTTATCCCTTGGTGTCAGTTGGCTTTAATTTCCGACCTCTCTAATGGGAATGTTCCATTCCGTTCAGTCACTCAGTCGTGTCCGACTCTTTATGACCCCATGAATCGCAGCACGCCAGGCCTCCCTGTCCATCACCAACTCCCGGAGTTCACTCAGACTCACGTCCATTGAGTCCCTGATGCCATCCAGCCATCTCATCCTCGGTCGTCCCCTTCTCCTCCTGCCCCCAATCCCTCCCAGCATCAGGGTCTTTTCCAATGAGTCAACTCTTCGCATAAGGTGGCCAAAGTACAGGAGCTTCAGTTTTAGCATCATTCTTTCCAAAGAAATCCAAGGGTTGATCTCCTTCAGAATGGACTGGTTGGATCTCCTTGCAGTTCAAGGGACTCTCAAGAGTCTTCTCCAACACCACAGTTCAAAAGCATCAATTCTTCTGCGCTCAGCCTTCTTCACAGTCCAACTCTCACATCCATACATGACCACAGGAAAAACCATAGCCTTGACTAGACGGACCTTAGTCGGCAAAGTAATGTCTCTGCTTTTGAATATACTATCTAGGTTGGTCATAACTTTTCTTCCAAGGAGCAAGCGCCTTTTAATTTCATGGCTGCAGTCACCATCTGCAGTGATTTTGGAGCCCAAAAAAATAAAGTCTGACACTGTTTCTAGTGTTTCCCCATCTATTTCCCATGAAGTGATGGGGCCAGATGCCATGATCTTCGTTTTCTGAATGTTGAGCTTTAAGCCAACTTTTTCACTCTCCTCTTTCACTTTCAACAAGAGGCTTTTTAGCTCCTCTTCACTTTCTGCCATAAGGGTGGTGTCATCTGCATATCTGAGGTTATTGATATTTCTCCCAGCAATAATCCCCAACATCCCTCCAGCTCTGATACTCTGTTTCTCTCATGTGAGCTCAGGAGAACATCATGGCTAAAGGGATAGATTTTTTAGCTTAAAAATGTTTAAGATCCCTAAGATCAATGCTTCCTTTCCATGATTAGAACATTCTTGTGCCTGGTATTTATCCTGAAGGGACTTCTGAAAACCAAAGGCCAGTTAATCTGAAAGATTCTGGAATCACCAATTCCAATCCCAAGAAGAGCCAATTCCTGGGAGAATAATGGTACCACTGACCAGAACAACAACAACAACAAATCCCAAGGAGAAATCCCAACAGAACAGGAAAGCTGGCAGAAAACTAGAGGCCAATAATTAAGCTTCATGGTGCACTTGATATTTATTGGAGGAAGAAGAGGAGAAACAATGAAGGAAACCCACAGAAAATAAATGGGTAGTGAAGAAGGAGAGGAATAGGAAAGGACTTGGAGCAGAAGCTGAAAGAGGAGAAGAAGCAGGCTGGACTAAAATGGCAAAGGCCAAAAACAGAAATAGAGACACATATGTTTGTAAAGAACAAATGTATAGACATCAAAGGGGGAAAGTGGGGAGTGGGATGAATTGGGAGATTCATATTGGCATATACAAACTTTTAATACTGTGTATAAAATTTATAACTAGTTGAAACATACTGTATAACACAGAGAACTCTATTCAGTGCTTTGTGGTACCTAGATGGGTAAGAAACCCCCCAAAAGAGGGGATATATATATATATATATATAGCTGATTCAATTTGCTGTACAACAGAAACTAACACAACATTGTTAAGCAACTATACTACAACAAATTTAATTTAAAAATGTAATTTTGTTAGAATTTTAAAAATTAAAAAAAATGGAAAATGCCATAGACATCAAGGTGGGGACTGAGAAATGACCATGAGATTTAACAATAAATTTTATAAAGATTTAAGGAAGCACAGTGGAAAAGGGATTGAGGAGTAGATTATTTACAAGAAAATAGATATTCAAGGGGAGAAACTGTGAGAGTGGTAGTTCAAAAATTGTTAGAATGAGAGGTAAGGTTTGTGGGATTAGGGCCTTGTAAGCATGTTGGTAGGCAGAGAAGAAGGATGCAAGACTGAGTATTTGGGAAGAGGATATATCTAAAGTGATGAAGTTCCAGAAGAGGCAAGTAACTGTACTATGGATAAAGAGTATGCTTTTGACAAAAAGAAGGGCACCTTTTCCTCTGAAAAAAAAAAAAAAGAATATAAAAAGAAGTAGAAAACTGAAAACACAGAGAAATGTGGAGGTGGAGTTTACAGACACAGAGACGGAGTGAGGTGAGCAAAGGGTAGATGAAAGGACTTATCTTCTGAGTCAATATAGACGCAAGACAAAGACTGAGTGGCTGAGGACAGAGGGAGAGTGAGAGGGAATTCAGAGAGAAAGAAGAGGAGTGAGAATGAATTCTGGGGAAAAGAAGATTTCTGATGGAATACTCAGAAGAGGTTAAGAGGATTTCTGAGAGAAGGCAGATGAGTTGAAATTGGCATGAAGGAGGGTATGAAAAATTTCTGAGAAAATGAGATTGAGAGGAATTAATGAGGAAATAAATTTGAGAAGACATTATGAAAGGAGACTCTAAGAATTTGAGAGAAAGAATGAGAGTCTGAGAGAATTCTCAGAGAAAGGAGAGTCTGAGGGAACTCTGAGTAAGGGTAGTATGGGGGAATTCTGAGGCAAGGAAAGTGACAGAGATTTCTGAGAGAACCTGGGTGAGAGGAATTCTGAGCGATGAGGGTATGAGAAAATTCTGAGAAAATGAGATTGAGAGGGAATTCTTAGAGAAAGAAGGAGTGAGAGGAAATTTTGAAAGAAAGGAGAGTGAATTCTGAGACACAGAAAGAGAGTGGCAAAGCATGCTGAGAGAAAAAGGGATGACTGGGGGAATTTTGAGAGAACAAAGGAGGTTCTGAGGAAAAATATGAAAGAAGAAAGTTCTAAGATAAAATCAGACAAAGAAGGAGGCTCTGAGGTATAATTTGAGATACTGAGGTAAAAATAGGATAGAAACCATGAGGTCTTAAGGTAAAATCAGACAGGAACTGTGTGGTCCTGAGGTAAAAAATGGACAGGAAGGTTCTGATGTAAAATACAATAGGAACTGGGAGATCCTGCGGTAAAATCTGACTGAAACCAGGAGGTTCTGCGGTAAAGTTTGACAGAAACTAGAAGGTTCTGAGGTAAAAATCTGACAGAAACTAGAGTGTTCTGAGGTAAAATCTGACAGAATCTAGAAGGTTCTGAGGTAAAATCTAACAGAATCTAGAGTGTTCTGAGATAAAATCTGACAGAAACAACAGTGTTCTCAGGTAAAATCTGACAGAACCTAGGACATTCTGAGGTAAAATCTGAAAGAAACTAGAGGGATCTAAGGTAAAATCTGATAGAAACCAAGATGTTCTGAGGTAAAATTTGCAGAAACCAGGAGGTTCTGAGCTAAAATATGACAGAAACCAGAAGGTTTGAAGTAAAATCTGACAGAAAGCAGGAGGTGCTGAGGTAATATCTGACAGAAACCGGGAGGATCTGAGGTAACATTGACAGAAACCAGGAGGTTCTGAGGTTACATCTGAGATAGAATCTGACAGAAATCAGCAGGTTCTGAGGTAAAATCTGATGGAAACAGAGATTCTGAGGTAAGTCTGAGGTCTGAGGTAAAATCTGACAGAAACTCAGAGGTTCTTAGGTAAAATCTGATGAAAACTTGGAAGTTCTAAGGTAAAATCTTAGGGAAGCTGGGAAGTTCTTTGGTAAAATCTGAAACAAATTAGGAGTTTCTGAAGTAAAATCTGAAAAAAACTTGCAGTTTCTAGTATAAAAATCTGACAGAAACTTGGAACTTCTGCTGTAAAATTTCACTGAAGGAAGGTGATTTTGATGCAAAATATTATAGAATCTAGTAGCTTCTGAATTAAAATCTGACAGAAAGTAGAAGCTTCTGAAGTAAATCTCACTGAAAATAGGAGGTGAAATCTTATAGAAAGAAGGAGATTCTGAGAAGAATACACAGATTCTTAGGTGAACTCTGATGGAAAAATGAAGTGTTAGCTGAATCTGACATAAAGAATGGCATTCTGAGATTAAACTCTGACAGAAAGATGGAGGTTCTCATGGAAAATCTGACATAAGAAGTTTCTCAGGGAAAATGTCAGAGATGGTAGAAAGTTTCTGAGGGAATTCTAACATAAAATAGGAGGTTTCTGCAGTACTTTGTGACAGAAGAGGGATGTTTCTGAGAGAGTTCACACAGAATGGAGATTTTTGATGGAGTTCTGCTTGAAAGAAGATGGTTTATGTTCATAAGTGGCTAAGAGGGTGTAGTTAACAGCTCAGAAATGAGCCCTGGATGTGAAGATTCTTATGGGTCTTTAACATGTAGGATTCCAGTTTAATGTTTGGAAGTGATCAATATGGTTGCAGAAACTAGGTTTCTCAGGTCTGTGGGTGGGTAGATCTGGAAATTCAGTGACAAAAGTTGCCTGGAACCCTTATTAAATCAGTTTAAGTTTGCTGATTGGTGTTTCAGGTTGAGTGGAAAACAGTGACATCATAAAAGCCCTGATGAGCTAGATAAAGCGGAGGGATTAAGGTGTTGGCTGTTGTTCCAGGGGTACAAGAAGACCAGGAAAATGAAGGGATGGAAAATGCCATGTCAGAATGACATGATTAGAGTGAGAAACCACCGTGTTTAAAGGGGAAGCAGAAAACAGTTTATGTAGACAACAGATCCTGCCTTGTGTAGCTCACAACCTAGCGAAGAGAGGTCCTCAGCACTCATGACCTCAATGAATGAATAAATTACTCAGGAGTGTGAAAAGAGAGGAAAGCATAAGAAGGGAAGTTAAGATGCAATGGCGGATTAAATGGGTTTTAAATGTTCACAGGAAGTTAATGTGGGTCTGGTTGAAAAGGTGTGATTTGAGTAAAGATTGCTGGAGAAGTACAAGTGAGCCATGAAGAGATCTGGAGTAACTGTTCTAGGAGGAGGGATTCAGGGAAGCAGAGTCTCTCCATGGGAGCAGTGAAGTTCACAAGGAATGGCTTTCCCTGCATCATGATTCTGCCGCAACCTAGGACTCTTTTGTGTTGTAGAACTATGAGGCCAGTTTATATATTGTGATCAGATTTAGAGATGACACACACTTTGCCCTAGAATTGTTCCCTCTGTGTCATAGCAGTACCCAATCTGGCATTTTTGTGTGTTATTTTAAAAATACAAGAGTCTTTTTTTTTTTTAATCTGTTTGTAGGACATATATTAAGTTAACCTTTAAAATGCATTCCAGTATACACTGCTGCTGCTGCTGCTGTCACTTTAGTCATGTTCAACTCTGTGCAACCCTAAGACAGCAGCCCACCAGGCTCCTTTGTCCCTGGGATTCTCCAGGCAAGAATACTGGAGTGGGTTGCCATTTCCTTCTCTAGTATACACTCAGTTCAGTTTAGTCGCTCAGTCATGTCCGACTCTTTGCAACCCCATGAATCGCAGCACGCCAGGCCTCCCTGTCCATCACCATCTCCTGGAGTTTACTCAGACTCACGTCCATTGAGTCCGTGATGCCAGCCAGCCATCTCATCCTCTGTCATCCCCTTCTCCTCCTGCCCCCAATCCCTCCCAGCATCGGAGTCCTTTCCAATGAGTCAACTCTTCCCATGAGGTGGCCAAAGTACTGGAGTTTCAGCTTCAGCATCATTCTTTCCAAAGAAATCCCATGGTTGATCTCCTTCAGAATGGACTGGTTGGATCTCCTTGCAGTCCAAGGGACTCTCGAGAGTCTTCTCCAACACCACAGTTCAAAAGCATCAGTTCTTTGGCATTCAGCCTTCTTCACAGTCCAACTCTCACATCCAGACGGACCTTAGTCGGCAAAGTAATGCCTCTGCTTTTGAATATGCTATCTAGGTTGGTCATAACTTTCCTTCCAAGGAGTAAGCGTCTTTTAATTTCATGGCTGCAGTCATCATCTGCAGTGATTTTGGAGCCCCCCCAAAATAAAGTCTGACACTGTTTCCACTGTTTCCACTCTTTCCTCATCTATTTCCCATGAAGTGATGGGACCAGATGCCATGATCTTCGTTTTCTGAATGTTGAGCTTTAAGCCAACTTTTCACTCTCCTCTTTCACTTTCTTCAAGAGGCTTTTTAGTTCCTCTTCACTTTCTGCCATAAGGGTGGTGTCATCTGCATATCTGAGGTTATTGTTATTTCTCCTGGCAATCTTGATTCCAGCTTGTGCTTCTTCCAGTCCAGCGTTTCTCATGATGTATTCTGCATAGAAGTTAAATAAGCAGGGTGACAATATACAGCCTTGACGTACTCCTTTTCCTATTTGAAATCAGTCTGTTGTTCCATGTCCAGTTCTAACTGTTGCTTCCTGACCTGCATACAAATTTCTCAAGAGGCAGGTCAGGTGATCTGGTATTCCCATGTCTTTCAGAATTTTCCGCAGTTTATTGTGAGCCACACAGTCAAAGGCTTTGGCATAGTCAATAAAGCAGAAATAGATGTTTTTCAGGAACTCTCTTGCTTTTTCGATGATCCAGTGGATGTTGGCAATTTGATCTCTGGTTCCTCTGCCTTTTCTAAAACCATCTTGAACATCAGGAAGTTCACGTATTGCTGAAGCCTGGCTAGGTACAGACAAATAGTTAGATTCCATTTATTCAGGGCACATAGAGTAGTCAAATTCATAGAGTCAGAAAATATATGGGTAGATACAAGGAGCTGGGAGGTGGAAGCAGGTGGGAAAAGGAATGGGGAGTTAGTATTTAATGGGCACAGAGTTTCAGTTTAGGAAGGTGAAGAATTCAAGAGATGGATGATTGTGAGAGTTGCACAAAAATGTGAATGCACTTAGTGTCACTGAACTATACAATTAAATATGGTTACAATGGTATGTTTTACATTATGTGACTTTTACTACCAGAAAAACCATTAAAAAATGCAAGAGTCTGTATTGCAAGCATTAGCTGTGCGAGTTCTTGGCTGTGGAAGGATTAGCTTTTAACTCTAGTGATGATAAGCTGGAGTAATGCACTCAGAAACGGGGCAAAGGAAACTTTCCTTCCTCCCAGATTTGGATATTCAGAAGGATGGATTTCTATTGCTATGAAATATTTCATCAGGATTGCCAGAGTCCAGCTCCAGCATCCAGGGAATCAGCCTGAAGGGATGGGCGGTGTCAGCGAGAAAAGATGCAGCCTCTCAGTTTTCTTGGACTGCATATTTATTTCAGAAGGCAATGGCACCCCACTCCAGTACTCTTGCCTGGAGAATCCCATGGATGGAGGAGCCTGGGGGGCTACAGTCCACAGGTAGCAAAGAGTCAGACATGACCGAGTGACTTCACTCACTCACTAAGATTCTCTTTTATATTTTTACAAAAGCATTAGGTCAGAGGTTTGACATTTTCAGTTCTCCCGACCCAGATTTGTTGTCTCCATAAATCATTGTTGCCCCTCAAAAGGAATTCCTGCCTCAGCGATTCTCTTATCTACTTCTTCTCATGTGTCCTTGTGAATACATCGTAACTCATGCTAATGTCTGGGGTGCATATCACATTCCTCAATTTATTTCTTATCTTTTAAAATCTTGCTTGTCCCTAGTATCCTGAGCTCACTTTCTTTAAAAAGGCTAATATCTTCAAAATTCCTAATCTCTATAAGCTATAGTAAAATATGTAAACATTACAACATTCCTTAAATCTTTAGCTTCTAACTATTTTAATTATTCCTAAGCCCTAAATTCAGCAAACTCCTTTGCCATAAACATTTCCTTCACAAATAGGTTTCAGAGAGCAATCCCTCCCATGGCCTCAAGCTGCAGCCTACCTGCTCATCCTGGAACACTCTTTTGTAAAGGTCCTTGAATGAATGTCAATGATTAACT
Source organism: Aepyceros melampus (assembly GCA_006408695.1). Taxonomy (NCBI): domain Eukaryota; kingdom Metazoa; phylum Chordata; class Mammalia; order Artiodactyla; family Bovidae; genus Aepyceros; species Aepyceros melampus. Next base: position 320,490 of record SJXQ01010085.1, read on the forward strand.
TTATGAAATATTCTCTGAGCCCAGCTGCAGAAGGCTTTGTGCCTTCTCATGCTCCTCTCAAGAACAATAAGCACCTTAATATTCTTTTCAGTCAACTCAACCAAGAGGAAAAAACAAGTCAGAATCACAAGGCCTAACTCCTTCATCTGGGTCTGTGCCTGCGGGACAAGGAGAGAGTGTTGGGGCCATGCCTCCATTTTGTCAGTAATGCCTAACACGGCTTCTGACACAGGATCTTAAGTCTTTATTGGAGAGTCAAAGTGGAATATAAGGACTTATGATTAATAGAGTTATCTAAAAGATTCCAGTAACAAAATGTATTCTTAATAGTTGATATGAAAATTCTTCTAAAGGAAAAATCCTACTTTTTACTAAAATACTCGACTGAATAAACCCTTGAGAATTCATAGGTTTTGATGAAAAACATGGACTGTGAGACTATAAAATTGGAGTTTTAAGTCTAGATTGTTTATTTCTGCAGAAGTCTTGGATCTGGATTGTACAGGAACTATGGGTGGAGTTTAGGGTGGATGGATATTGTCAACACTGGTCATTTGTTAGTTGTAATGTTATGTGCTTTTTATTAAGCCATTATTGATATTATGATCATTCCTGATGTGGAATGATTCCTAAAGCAAAATAACTTTTTGATAGATGTTTCCTGATTTTCTATAATAGCGAAATAGAAAAGAACATACAAAGATCATAGCAAGCTTTTTAATCAATGATTAGTTCCAGGAAGAAATTGTTAAAATTAAATTCATTACAGGAAAGTTTCACTTACTTTATCATTCCAATGGATGAACAATTTTCAGGAAAGTTTGAAGACATTTATAATCAGAGGCAAGAATGGAGCTCAGATGTCAAGTGGTGAGTGACAGTGTTATGTGATAAAATTCCTCTCAGCTAAGAAGGTTTAATTTATCAAACAAACCTATATTTTCAAGATATTATTATAAACAACATAAAGACCATATTGTCTAAGATGAGCTCCTTCCCAAACATAATTAGGAATTGACATTATCATTTTTCAAGTCATGTTGCTGGTGAAATTAGAATCTGATCACTTCTACTAGCTGTTGAAAGTTATCAAGAATGGTCAGTTTGACACTGGGTATTATAAGTGTTCTCAGCTGCTGCAGAAAAGTCTTTAATCTTCACTCATCTGTATATGTTAGGATGACAGTTTTAGAAGTCTAATGTGTTTGCTGCTTCCCTGTGAATTAGAAGAGAAGAGGAAAAGAGAGAAAAGAAAAGAGGATAGATGTTTCAGACCAAGTGACCTCAACAGAAGGAAAATGCAAAAACCAAACCAACTGCCACATGAAGGCTAGATATTCAGGAGGGGAAACTTTCCAACATAGACCATATGGTTGGGAAAGAGATATCACCTGCCATTAAGTTGGGACAGAAGGAATTCATTGACAGCTTCACATTATCTGGAAATTGGATTGTGGAGGTGGTGGTGATGAGTCAGTGGATGGTATAGAGGTTGGGAGAGGATTAGTCCATTAATTTATCTAAAGAGAATCTCAGTATTCCCAGCCTGAACGTGAAACCAAAGCTCATGGGAAAATGCTGAAGGAGAGCAACAAGCCTGTGTTCCAGAAGTTGGGATCCAGTATGATAAAGAGAGAGGGTGAGTGTCTGGACAGAATGGGAGAGCAGGTCAGAAAGGAAAGAAACTTTCATGTGTGGTTCCTCTGGACTCCACCACCCATACATCTAATAACAATAGCAACCATCTCCAGACCAACCAGCAAAATAACAGCAACCTTTTTCCAACCCTTGCTGCACGTTTAGGAACTGTTCTCAGTGTATTATACTATTGTATTCTTGCAATAAATTTATAAGGCTGGAAAAAATAAAGAGACTCTCAGGAGAGAAATCTCATTGGAAAAGACCCTGATGCTTGGAAAGATTGAGAGTAGGAGGAGAAGTGGACAATAGAGGATGAGATGGTTGGATGGCACCACCGACTCAATGGACATAAGTTTGAGCAAACTCCAGGAGAAAGTGAAGGACAGGGAAGCCTAGCGTGCAGCAGTCCATGGGGTCACAAAGAGGCATGCACAACTGAGCTACTGAACAACAAACAGGGGAGCAATGGGAAGGATTCTTATCTAAGTAAACTTAAACTTCCAAAGAGATACATGGATGGGGATATGTCTACAATATTTTAATTAGAAATGGCTCTGATGTTGGGAATTAATTTCCTGAAAAATACCGTCTTTCAAAGATCTGGTCAGTTATTGGCTGCTGCACTTGTGTAATGACAATGAGCCCCCTTGTTGGTGAATAGTTATTCAATCCTAGGATCGCCTTAAATAAATACTGAAGATGTACACAGTGAAGTCTTCAAATTCTCAAGTATTTTCACCCACTCCATAACTCCCAATCATGGCAGTTCATCTAGTCATCCCACATAGCCAAGAAGAAATGTGCATCAGGAAAATACTCTTTTTGGAATTCAGTGGCCTCAATATTGGGCAAGTTAATTAGAAGTTGCTATTCATATATTGGGCTTCCCCAGTTGCTCAGCAGTAGATGGAGAAATATACCTTGTTCATGAATTGGAAGAATCAATATAGTGAAAATGAGTATACTACGCAAAGCAATCTATTGATTCATTGCAATCCTTATCAAGCTACCAATGGTATTTTTCACAGAACTAGAATAAAAACTTCCACAATTTGTATGGAAACAAAAGAAACCTTGAATAGCCAAAGCAATCTTGAGAAAGAAGAATGGAACTGAAGGAATCAGCCTGCCTGACTTCAGACTACACTACAAAGCTACAGTCATCAAAGCAGTATGGTACTGGCACAAAGAAATATAAATCAATGGGACAAAATAGAAAGCAAAGAGATGAATACATGCACCTATAGACACCTTATCTGTGACAAAGGAGGCAAAAATATACAATGGAGAAAAGACAATCTGTATAACAAGTGGTGCTGAGAAAACTGGTCAACCACCTGTAAAAGAATGAAATGAGAACACTTTCTAACACCATACACAAAAATAAACTCAAAATGGATTAAAGATCTAAATGTAAGACCAGAAACTATAAAACTCCTAGAGGAAAACATAGACAGAACACTCTCTGACATAAATCACAGCAAGATCCTATATGAGCCCCCTCCCAGAGTAATAGAATTAAAAGCAAAAATATACAAATGGGACATAATTAAATTTAACAGCTTTTGAACATGAAGGAAACTATAAGCAAGGTAAAAAGTCAGCCTTCAAAATGGGAGAGAATAATGGCAAATGAAACAATGGACAAAGAATTAATCTCCAAAATATACAACAGCTCATGCAGCTCAATTCCAGAAAAATAAACAACCCAATAAAGATATGGCCAAAGAACTAGACAGACATTTCTCCAAAAAAGTCATACAGATAGCTAACAAACACATGAAAAGATGCTCAACATCACTCATTATCAGAGAAATGCAAATCAAAACCACAATGAGGTACCATTTCACACTGGTCAAAATGGCTGCCATCAAAAAGTCTAGAAACAATAAATGCTGGAGAGGGTGTGGAGAAAAGGGAATCCTCTTACACTGTTGGTGGGAATGCAAACTAGTACAGCCACTATGGAGAACAGTTGGAGATTCCTTAAAAACCTGGAACTAGAACTGCCATACAACCCAGCAATCACACTGCTGGTCATACACACCAAGAGAATCAGAATTGAAAGAGACACATATACCCCAATGTTCATTGCAGCACTGTTTACAATAGCCAGGGCATGGAAGCGACCTAGATGTCCATCAGCAGATGAATGAATAAGAAAGCTGTGGTACATATACACAATGGAATATTACTCAGCTATAAAAAAGAGCACATTTGAGTTGATTCCAATGAGGTGGATGAAACTGGAGTCTATCATACACAGTGAAGTAAGTCAGAGAGAAAAACACCAATACAGTATATTAATGCATGGATATGGAATTTAGAAAGATGGGAATGATGGCCCTATATGCAAGACAGCAAAAGAGACACAGATGTAAAGAATAGCCTTTTGGACTCTGTGGGGGAAGGCGAGGGTGGAGTGATTTGAGAGAATAGCATTGAAACATGTATATTACCATATGTGAAACAGATGACCAGTCCAAGTTTGATGCATGAAACAGAGCGCTCAAAGCCAGTGCACTGAGACTACCCAGAGGGATGGGATGGGGAGGGAGGTTGGAGGAGGGGTTCAGGACAGGGGGACACATTTGACCATACTTGATTCATGTCAATGTATGACAAAAACCACCACAATATTGTAAAGAAATTAATCTCCAATTAAAATAAATAAATTTTAAAAATCCACCTGTGATGCAGGAGGTACAGGAGACACAGGTTTGATCCTTGGGTCACAAAGAGCTCCTGGAGGAGGAAATGGCAACTCACTCCAGTATTCTTGCCTAGGAAATCCCATGGACAGAGGAGTGTGGCAGGCTACAGTCCACAGGGTTACAAAAGAGTCAGACACCACTGAGCAACCGAACACATAACAACAGCATGCATATATTACATAACTAAAGTGGTAAGGGTGTCAGTTCATGTAATAACAGACAAGATGTTCTGTAGTATAGCTTTTTCTGTGTACAGAACTAGTCTTTGTCTTATTCTATTCCACAGAAGGCACTGAAAAATGCAGATATAGCAGCCTAATATTGCAATGCCTGATCTGAAAGCTGTAGGTGTCCATCCCCCCCAAGCATCTCGTATTTCACTACCTGCTCTGTCATTCATCCTCTTGGTGGCAAGCAGACAGTACCAATAAAATTATTTACTTACCACTTTTCTATCTTATGTTCTGCTGTTCATTCCTCTTTTATTTCCAAGTATTTACTTTAATGACCACAGACTTTCTCAGGTCTCTTTCCCTTCCAATTCTTAAGTAAATATTTGTAACAGGGGTTTCACAGAAAACAATTGTTTGCCTATTGCAATACATGTTGTCAGGGGATTATCATACTCAGTCACTAGGCTACTGTGACTTTGAAGTCCACTTGGTCAACTAGAGAGGGATAGTCCTTCCTTGGGGCTTTTCCAGAATCATAACAAGCACCAAAAAATGTGGTCCTAGATGAGGGAAAATGGGAAATAAGCAGAAATAAATTGTAGCTTGGTTTCTGATTTTAAGACAGAAGTTTTGAACTCTAGGAATAAGGAAACTTGAAATGGAACTAACTCCTAAAATGAACATTGTCAGGTATTCCAAGATTTCCCAAGAATTACACATTTCTTTTTATTTAAGCTAAAAGTCAATATCCTTACCTTATTTTAACCTCACCTTTAAAGACGAAATGTTAGGTACAGGTCCATTTCCATTGCTATCAACTGCAGTAATGCAACCTTTTATTTCATGATCTTATTTCCACTGTTCTTTCTCTTTTTTTAATGTTGTAGAAAGAATGATTTAGAAATTTTTCAATGATGCCATTTCATACTATTCCCCTGATTAAATACTTCAGTGGTTCCAGGACTCTGTGCTTCAAAGTACACATTACTTGATAGCACTTTTTTCAGTCAAGTTTTATTGTTTATTTAATGTATTGGTTTCTTCACTTGATATCTGTTTTTTCTGTTGAACTATTAGTTTTACGAAAACAGAGACCATATCCATTTATCCATCCACTATCTTTTATTCATACAGCATGAACAAAGTAAAAATATTTCCTGCATACATGGATCTTATAGGTGAGTAGGAAATTTTTTTAAAAAATCAAACAGGTAATAGCATAAAGTATGGTCTGTTGTTTTAGAGAAAATAATACCATGGAGGTGCAAGGCAGGAAGAGCTTGCCAGTCTGAGGGATTGCATTAGGTAGAAAAAAATTTCTAGTGTAAGAATGACATGTAAGCTGAAACTTAAGAGATGAACCAAAGCTAACAAGGAAGTAAAGATAGCTAAGAACTTTTTTGGAAGAGGGTAGAGATGGTAAAAGGAATTATGCTGTGGATGCTGGTGATATAGTTCAAGGTGGATGGCGCTTGGTGAGTGAGGTGAATGGCAAAAAAGAGACTAGCTAGGAAGAGTATTTTGATCCATCTATGAACTCTGAAGAATGACAGAAAAAGCACTGAAATGCTATAAACGAGAACTGAAAGGATCACAGAAACCCAACCAGGTTCTTGGGCTTCCTTGTTGAGAAAGACCTGGGAGAAAGGATGAAGGTAAGCAAGTTGAAGACAGTTTCAGTAACCCAAGTCAGTAGCTAGAGTGACTTGGAATCAGACAAGGGTGGGGCCTTTGGGAAAGAGAAAAATCTAAAGTGATTAGAAAGTAGATTAAATGAGCCTTGATTTTTGACCAAATGTAGGAACAAAGGACAGAAAAGAGTCAAAGGAGACCCTGAATTTCTGGCATGGGAGAAGCTTGTTGGAGGGGATGTGAAGATGATGGAATTTGGTTTTGGATGTGTGTGTGTGTGTGTGTGTGTGTGTGCACTTGGTTGTGTCCTACTCATTGTGACCCCATGGACTGTAGCCCGCTAGACTCCTCTGTCCATGGGATTTTCCAGAATACTGGAGTGGGTTACCATACTCTCCTCCAGGAAATCTTCCTGACCGAGGGATGGAATCCATGTCTCCTGCATTGGCAGGCATATTCTTTACCACTACACCACCTGGGAAGCCCTGTTTTGTATGTACTGAGTTTAAAATACCCAGAAGCCAGCCAAGTAGCTTTGTCCAGTAGACAGGCATGCATGCAGCTCAGAAGCCTCACAGAGGAATCAAGCACCAAGATTTGAGATTTTAACCACGGAGTTAAATATCACCAGTAGCACATGTGCAGAGTAAGAAGATGATCTCAGTATGACTAAACTGTGAGGAAATATTACATATTTATAGGACAAGCAGAAGAGGAGGGCCTTGAAAAAATATCTGAGAAGAGAGGTTAGAATTATGGAACTCAATGGAAGAAAGTATCTCAAGAAAGGATGGTCCACAAGTGGTGAAAAGTCCACAGCAGATCTGTCAAAAAGAAATTCACCAGTTACCTTGACGGTAGTGGTTTTGGTAAGGAGAAGGCTGGCTTGCAGTGGGATACCAGGGAATGGGGATCAAAATACTGACTTTTTCCCTTCTGAATCAGAGATTAAACTCATGTCCCATGCATTGGAAGAGTGCAGTCTTAACCACTAGACCACCAGGAAAGTCTCTAAAATAGATAACTTTTACAAGATGCTTCATTGAAGAAGTACTTCTCTCAACAGAAGGGTAGCTAGAAGAGAATGTGCAGTTAGAAGTTTTTTTTTTTTTAACTTGTTAATGTAGGAGATGCTCAAACAGCTTCATACTTATACAAAACAATCATTGGAAAGTGAGTGGTTGAAGACACCAGCATAATTGAAGAAAATGTTCAAATCATTATATTCTGAAATAGATGTGATATTCTGACATGTGGGTAAAATCAAATATCAGGAAATTTTGCTAAGTATGACAGTAGTATTATATTTCCATGCTGTTTCCATGAAACACTGTAGAACATTTAAGTTATGAAATTTATTTTGACTCATAATATCCTTAATATAAGCTTAGTTTGGATTTAGTTTGAAATTGGACATTTTGAAGCCTAGCCATCCATTTGTTACCCATTTCGCAGTGAGTCTTCAACTTTCTGAGTAACAATGTTCAGCATTTAATATAGTGTTTAATATAACAGCCAAAGGGTGCAAAGCTATGCAAACTCCTTGTTTTAGGTAAAGTGAAAAAGTTTGTGGTATAAAATACTTATATAGGTTACACTCAGTCAGTTCAGTCAGTCGCTCAGTCATGTTTGACTCTCTGCGATTGCACTGACTACGGCACAGTTTTCCTGTCCATCATCAGCTCCCGGAGCTTGCTCAAACTCATGTCCATCGAGTCAGTGATGCCATCCAACCATCTCATCCTCTGTTGTCCCCTTCTCCTCCTGCCTTCAATTTTCCCCAGCATCAGGGTCTTTTCCAATGAGTTAGTTCTTTGCATCAGGTAGCCAAAGTATTGGAGCATCAGCTCAGAATCAGTCCTTCCAGTAAATATTCAGGACTGATTTCTCTTAGAATTGACTGGTTTGATCTCCTGGAAATCCAGAAAATCTCGAGTCTTCTCTAATACTACAGTTCAAAAGCATCAATTCTTCGGCTGTGGTGTTGGAGAAGCTTACACTACTGAGAGAAGAAAATATTTTTTAAATTAATTTTTATTGGCATATAGATGGTTTACAATGTTATGTTAGTTTCTGCTGTAGAGCAAAATGAATCAACTACACATATCCATATATCTCCTCTTTTTTGGATTTCCTTCCCATTTAGGTCAGCACAGAGCATGGAGTGGAGCGGCATGTGCTATGCAGTAAGCTCTCATTAGATCTCTTAGAATTGACTGGTTTGATCTCCTGGAAATCCAGAAAATCTCGAGTCTTCTCTAATACTACAGTTCAAAAGCATCAATTCTTCGGCTGTGGTGTTGGAGAAGCTTACACTACTGAGAGAAGAAAATATTTTTTAAATTAATTTTTATTGGCATATAGATGGTTTACAATGTTATGTTAGTTTCTGCTGTAGAGCAAAATGAATCAACTACACATATCCATATATCTCCTCTTTTTTGGATTTCCTTCCCATTTAGGTCAGCACAGAGCATGGAGTGGAGCGGCATGTGCTATGCAGTAAGCTCTCATTAGTGCAAAATTAGTCTTGACACATTTCTGGTAGGTCTAGAGAAATATGAGATGTAATTTCTACCACACACGAAATGTTGCATCAGAGTAGCAAAGAGTATCATTGTTGAGTCTATAAAGGGCCAGGAATATGCTGTACTTGTACAGATTCTGCTGTCCAGAGGGACAAGAATCCTCAATGACTCTCCAGATTGAACCAATCTGGAGATTTTGGAATGGTCTGGAGGTTCCAATTGGAAAGTCAAGGGCCACCATTGAAGATCTCAAGACATGACAAATTCCACCAGGATGTGAAATTGGTGAAGATTTTCCACATGAGACTCCATGGGGTCACAGAGTCAGACACAACTGAATTACTAAGCACAGCACAGCACAAACACAAATAAGCTCTGATACAAAGTGGGTAAAAATCACAGAGAGCTCTTATGAGGATCATTGGAAAAGAAAAAAATAGTTGAATGTTACTTTCTTCTTGTCCACATTTTCTCTCCTATTTCTATAGATAAAGTTGTGGAAATTATTCCAGAAAATAAAATGAAAAATGAAATTATTATTGGTCCAATAATGGAAACTGTTGTGAGTAAGTTTTTGGAAAGTTTGAAATGGAGAGTTCAGTGCAGATAGGTTAAACAATCAGCCCACCACCAGTTTTTGCTAACAAAACTTTATTAGAACAAAGCTCCACCTTTTTTTTTTTTTATGTCTTGGGTATGGCTAGGATGAAGTTTTGTAATTGTAGCAGAGATCTTTAGGACTTTAAGGTTCAAAATAGTTGTTATTTGGCATTTTAGAGAATAAGTTTTCCAACCTTCTAGTTCAGTGAATCAGTTTAATTTTTAAAAGCTTTATTTCTATAAGTTCCTTTTTCCCTGCTTATGAAGATATGCTGAAGCAAATAGCATGTGCAAAGGGCTTAATTTATAATTGTGTATATGCAACTAAAGACATAACTTTAGTTAAAGTTATGTCATAACTTTACTAAAGACATAACTTATCAATCAGCCTTCTCTGACTGCAGTGAAAACCTATGAAGAGCAATAGGTGAAAGGTGAGTGTGTAAAGGTAAAGAGAAACAGGAAAGAGCTAATGAAGCATTGATTCATAAGGTCAAATGCAGTTCCAAAGAATATATTTTCAATTTTAATATCATTCAGTCCCTTGTCAGAAAATTCATACAGACTTGACATTTAAGGGGCTTAAAAACAATTTTAAAAATTGGGTTTCATTCTTCTTGGTTGTCTTTCATTAAGTGGTAATTTCTTTACAAAAAAAGGAACAAATTTAGAGGAAGGAAAAAATGGTGTGTCCTAAAGTGGCTTTTCTCTACCTGGTAGGAGTGAAATAAATCAAAACTCTCCAAATAAAAACTAGAATGCTATTTCTAATTATTTGCTCTGTCAAACTGATGTCAAACTTTCCACATTTCTCAGAAATTCTTTCTCTGGTAGATTATCATAGAATTTGTCAAGTGAAGTTGGAATAATTTCTATTACCTGTGCTTAGGCAAAATTAGATATCAAATGGTTAAAAATATACTTTGCCCTATCAATTCCTTTATTTCAAAATCATTCTAAATAACCTTAAATTATTAAGGTTATAGCTGATGATTTAAATATAAAACATACAACACAAGAAATTGTTATACTAAATAAGATGAAAAATCTCTAAAACACCAATAATAAAAAATCTGGTTAAATAAACTATGGGATATATATTAAATGGTCTACTTAGAGCCATAGAGGATATTGTAAGTAAATATTTTTTTATAGTTTTTCTGAGTGCCTGAAGAACTATAGATGGGGTTCCTGACACTGTACAGGAGGCAGTGATCAAGACCATCCTCAAGAAAAAGAAATGCGAAAGGCAAAATGATTGAAGAGGCTTTACAAATAGCTGTGAAAAGAAGAGAAGCAAAAGGCAAAGAAGAAAAAGAAAGATATATGCATCTGAATGCAGAGTTCCAAAGAATAGGAAGGAGAGATAAGAAAGCCTTCCTCAGTGATCAGTGCAAAGAAATAGAGGAAAACAATAGAATGGGAAAGACTAGAGATCATTTCAAGAAAATTAGAGATACCAAGAGAACATTTCATGCAAAGACGGGCTCAATAAAGGACAGAAATGGTATGGACCTAACAGAAGCAGAAGATATTAAGAAGAGGTGGCAAGAATGCACAGAAGAACTATGCAAAAAAAGATCTTCACAACCCAGATAATGATGATGGTGTGATCACTCACCTAGAGCCAGACATCCTGGAATGCAAAGTCAAGTGGGCCTTAGAAAGCATCACTATGAACAAAGCTAGTGAAGGTGATGAGATTCCAGTTGAGTGATTTCAAACCCTGAAAGACGATGTTGTGAAAGTGTTGCACTCATTATGTCAGCAAATTTGGAAAACTCAGCATTGGCCACAGGACTTGAAAGGGTCAGTTTTCATTCCAGTCCCCAAAAAAGGCAATGCCAAAGAATGTTCAAACTACCGTACAATTGCACTCATCTCACACACTAGTAAAGTAATGCTCAAAATTCTCCAAGCCAGGCTTCAGCAATATGTGAACCGTGCACTTCCAGATGTTCAAGTTGGATTTAGAAAAGGCAGAGGAACCAGAAATCAAATTGCCAACATCTGTTAGATCATCAAAAAGGCATGAGAGTTCCAGAAAAACATCTACTTCTATGCATTGACTACACGAAAGCCTTTGATTGTGTGGATCACAGCAAACTGTGGAAAGTTCTTCAAGAGATGAGAATACCAGACCACCTGATCTGTCTCTTGAGAAAGCTATATGCAGGTCAGGAATCAACAGCTAGAACTGGACATGGAAAAACAGACTGGTTTCAAATCAGGAATGGAGTATGTCAAGGCTGTATATTGTTACCCTGCTTATTTAACTTATATCCAGAGTACATCATTCAAAATGCCAGGCTGAATGAAGCACAAACTGGAATCAAGATTGCCGAGAGAAGTGTCAATAACCTCAGATATGCGGATGACACCACCCTTATGGCAGAAAGGGAAGAAGAGCTAACGAGCCTATTGATGAAAATGAAAGAAGATAGTCAAAAAGTTGGCTTATAACTCAACATTCAGAAAAGTAAGATCATGGCATCTGGTCCCATCACTTCATGGCAAATAGATGGGGAAACGGTAGAAACAATGGCTGACTTTATTTTTTTTTGAGTTCAGATAGTGACTGCAGCCATGAAAGACATTTCCTCCTTGGAAGAAAAGCTATGACCAACCTAGACAGCATATTAAAAAGCAGAGACATTACTTTGTCAACAAAGGTCCATCTAGTCAAAGCTATGGTTTTTCCAGTAGTTATGTATGGGTGTGAGAGTTGGAGTATAAAGAAAGCTGAGCACCAAAGAACTGATGCTTTTGAACTGTGGTGTTGGAGAAGATTCTTGAGAGTCCCTTGGATTGCAAGGAGATCAAACCAGCCAATCCTAAAAGAAATCAACCCTGAATATTCTTTGGAAGGACTGATGCTGAAGCTGAAGCTTTAATACTTTGGCCACCTGATGCAAAGATCTGACTCACTGGAAACGACCCTGCTGGTGGGAAAGATTGAAGGCAGGAGGAGAAGGGGATGACAAAGGAGGAGAAAAGGGTGAGATGGTTGGATGGCATCACCGACTCAATGAACAAGAGTTTGAGCATACTCTGGGAGACAGTGAAGTATAAGGAAGCCTGGTTGCTACCGTCAATGGGATGACAAAGAATTGGGCACAACTGAGTGACTTAATGACAACAATACCTCTACACTTACACTCCAGTTTTTAATATTTTATATATGGTGTAATTTAGAAATATATACATTATGTTTTTAATTATGATTATTTTAACAATTAAAATATAGATATTTAAAATATTTTAACACTATATACTCTTATTTTTCTTAAATTAATTTTTAATATAAGAATACTATTTTCCATTCTATAAAGGCTAGTTTTGTCCAATAATTAAATGTAGATATAAAATTACAGCATGTTTTACCTTCAATAGCCTAGTTTTTGTTGATTATTTAAGTTTTAAATAATTTTTGAAGTTACTTTGCAAGTTTCTGAAATGAAGTTGATACTCTGTTTAAATTACTTAGTTGAGTTAAAAAGCTGAGAAATAGACCTCTTTTTATCTTAACAGTCATCACTGAGACACAACCAAGGGCACAGAACTAGATGAACTTTGAAGTGTATTTCTGTCTCATAATTCACTAAAGTGCCTGAAGATGTAGGCCTCAGGTCCTAATTTATTGTACACCCGAGACTCTGCTTTCAGAAGTCTACAGATTCTGGTATGAGTAAACTGATGCTGAAGCTGAAGCTTTAATACTTTGGCCACCTGATGCAAAGATCTGACTCACTGGAAACGACCCTGCTGGTGGGAAAGATTGAAGGCAGGAGGAGAAGGGGATGACAAAGGAGGAGAAAAGGGTGAGATGGTTGGATGGCATCACCGACTCAATGAACAAGAGTTTGAGCATACTCTGGGAGACAGTGAAGTATAAGGAAGCCTAGTGTGCTACCGTCAATGGGATGACAAAGAATTGGGCACAACTGAGTGACTTAATGACAACAATACCTCTACACTTACACTCCAGTTTTTAATATTTTATATATGGTGTAATTTAGAAATATATACATTATGTTTTTAATTATGATTATTTTAACAATTAAAATATAGATATTTAAAATATTTTAACACTATATACTCTTATTTTTCTTAAATTAATTTTTAATATAAGAATACTATTTTCCATTCTATAAAGGCTAGTTTTGTCCAATAATTAAATGTAGATATAAAATTACAGCATGTTTTACCTTCAATAGCCTAGTTTTTGTTGATTATTTAAGTTTTAAATAATTTTTGAAGTTACTTTGCAAGTTTCTGAAATGAAGTTGATACTCTGTTTAAATTACTTAGTTGAGTTAAAAAGCTGAGAAATAGACCTCTTTTTATCTTAACAGTCATCACTGAGACACAACCAAGGGCACAGAACTAGATGAACTTTGAAGTGTATTTCTGTCTCATAATTCACTAAAGTGCCTGAAGATGTAGGCCTCAGGTCCTAATTTATTGTACACCCGAGACTCTGCTTTCAGAAGTCTACAGATTCTGGTATGAGTAAAATGCAGTGGTTAAAAAATTCAGTCCCACAAATCAAGTATCAGAATTAGAGGTGATCATTTGTCAAAAAAAAAAAAAAAAAAAAAACAAAAAAAAAACCCTTAAATTGACTTAATAAGACTGTCCTCTGGTTCTGGAGTTCATAGTGTTTTCAATAAAGAGATGGGGTCTCATGTCAAACCATAGCTGGGTCTGGTTGGAATCTCAGGCTTCCCTTTGAAAGGATCAGATCCATGGTGATGTAACTATGATTTTTCTATTATTTGTTATCTGGTAACTTGTTTATTACTATAAATGGTCAAGATTTAAATTTAATGCACTTGGAACTAAGTAACTTGTAAAGCAACTGGAACTTGTTTTTTGATCAGGTTTTCTACTTTGGAGTCTTCCTGGTTGACTGAACATTGAATGAACGACTTGGGTTGCCCTGTCTTCACTGAATGTGAAGGATGCGATATTTGTGCAGCATGGTGGGGTATGATCTCAGTTTCATCCTTTCCACCTAAACCTAAACTCAAAAACATTTCATTTTCCCTAAAAGTATATACATTTCAATTTACTTTTGAAAGTCTTGTAACATAATATTTTCGTTTCTCTAGAAATATAACAAACTGCAGTGAGTTTTCACATTTTGTAGGAAATTAATATTTCCCAAAGGATAGAGGGTAAGCCCAGCTGCCATTTTGAGTCTTGGATGCATGGGAACACGTCTTCTTGCTGCTACTTCTTGGCTCCCCAGGTGGCTCAGTAATAAAGAATTCACTTGGAAGATCTCCTGGAGGAGGAAATGGCTGCTGCTGCTAAGTCACTTCAGTCGTGTCCGACTCTGTGCGACCTCATAGACGCCAGCCCACCAGGCTCCCCCGTCCCTGGGATTCTCCAGGCAAGAACACTGGAGTGGGTTGCCATTTCCTTCTCCAACGCATGAGAGTGAAGAGTGAAAGCGAAGTCGCTCAGTCGTGTCCGGCTCTTCACGACCCCATGGACTGCAGCCTACCAGGCTCCTCTGTCCATGAGATTTTCCATGCAAGAGTACTGGAGTGGGGTGCTGTTGCCTTCTCCATGGAGGAAATGGCAACCCACTCCAATAATCTTGCCTGGGAAATGCCATGGACAGAGGAGCTTGGTGGGCTACAGTCCATGGGGTCACAAAGAGTCAGATATGACTGAGCACGGGTGCATGCTGCTGCTTTGGATAGAGCTGATTTGACTCCAGATAAATGTCAATAAAAGGAACATTGACTTATATGACTTTGATTTTACATATTCTCATATATGAAACAAGCTTTTTTTAAGCAAATGGTAAGTCAAATGTCTGACTTGCTAGTTATATTTGAAAAACCTGAGGAGAATAAAATAAAGTAAAATATTAATGTAGTAGAAATTGTCAGATTGGTTCCTCAGAATACACTGGTATTCACTCATTATATTCTCAAATTTAATCAACATCAAAATTCCAGATCACTATTAAAAGTCTTTTTTTGGTTCATTACTAGCCTTAGAACCTAGGCAAAGATGCATATGCCTAGGTATTTTGCTTAATGCTCTGGTCTTTTGGTACACACTTACATGATAGAAATTGTTTTCCTGGGTAGGCTGCCAGATTTTTCTGTTGCTTTATCAAAATCACTTATTTACTGTTGGGACTGTATTTTAAAGCTACATTTATGACTTATTTTCCTCTGGCATTTGGGTGCTAAAGTGAGGCTATATATATATATTTAAATGCAAAAACCATATTATGGAAGAGTGCCTTTTTTTTCACTGTTATTTAAAAGTATTAAATGATCTATAAACAAGAGCAAACATCTCTTTTTCCTGAACTCTTGAAATATCACAAAAGTGAGAAGGTGGTGGGCTGATCAGAGAGTGAAACATAAAATCAAAGAATATTCATCTGGGAAGGTGATTTCCTTCCCAGTGTGCGTGTGTGAAGTCACAGCCTAGCACAGGAGAGGACCTGGCACAGTGGCTAACAGGATGAGAAGGCTACGCCAGGTCTTTATTTCCAGCTGTCACTCTGGAGACAGATGGCTGCCTGTCTTCCTGCTCACAAGCCAGAAAAGCCAGAGACTGCTGAACCAGGGAACCCTGCAGGCAGGTCAGTGGGACCCCAAGCAGGTCCTCATCCTTCCTTCTCACAACTGCCATTCTCCACAGATGAGATTACAAATAAAGAATAAGACTGTGAAACAGAACAACAGCAACAAAAGGAAATAGAGGAGAAAATTGAGGAATCTTTAAAAAGAGCAGGAACTGGGATAGAGGGGTGGATTTGCATTCACAGGAATTCATGATGGGGAAAATTAGTTCAAGGAACTCTCCCAGAAGGCTTCTTGCATGGGTAAAGTTGTGGGAAATACAAAAGGAAACATAAATGATAAGGAGGATGAACATAGATCTAGGCCCTTGAAGAGTCACAGAGCCTGAAAAATCAATGGAGAGACAGTAGCTTCTGCTTGTGATGTAGAAAGAACATCATGCTTGTGCTTAATCACTCAGTTGTGTCTGACTCTTGGCGACCCCATAGGCTCCTCTGTCCATGGGATTTTCCAGGCAAGAATACTGGAATGGGTTGCCATTTCCTTCTCCAGGGGATTACCCTGACACAGGGATTGAACCTGCACCTCCTGTGTCTCCTGCATTGGCAAGTAGGTTCTTTGCCTGCTGAGCCTTTGGGAAAGCCATGGCAAGGGCATGACTTCTACCCCCCCAAACAGGAAATTTAAAAATTTACAATTGGTAAATGCTAAGCTGCATTATAAAACTGAGACAGCAGGATAGCAAACTGACCTGAAATCTAAGGAAAGGCAGGCACTTCCAAAGGAAGTGGAGTTGGAGGTAAAAATTTCTCTTGATACCCAGGCGCTCCCATTAGCAAAGTAGGCCTCATTTCAGAAGCCAGTGTGGTCCAATGTGGTCCAGTGTGGTATGGGGAGATATCATCCACATGAGTGTGGGTTTTGAAATATTAAAACCCACAGTGTGGTTTTGACCTGGTGTAGCCTTCTCATCTTGTTACTTTTAAATGTGTACTTTAACCTATTTTACAAATCCAAACAATCAGAATAATAAAACTGATTTCCTAAATTTGTTGTGAGATTTACACACGCCTAAGTATGTCACGTGTCTTATAGACAATGGCCATTTTCAAAATGATTTTCATCTCTCCCTTAGCAACATGTTCTTGGTTACAATGCTTGTACTTTCTTATTATCTCTCAAATCTGTTTCCTTATCTCATTTTCTTCTTGTCACTTCCTTGGTAATTTCTCTTATAGATTATTTCACTAACTTTCTTGTCTTCCTGACTACAACGGCACCACACCCCTGCACCCCCATCTGTCCCCCACACTGCAGGAAAAGTGATAGGAATAAAAGGCAGTCCTGATAGCATCACTCTTTGAAATTCTTCAACTGTTTGCAAAGATTAAAGATGACATGTAGAATTAGTAGGAATGTCAGATAATAGCATTCATCCAGTACCAATGGAACTAAATATTGCTATCTCTCCAGAAAGCAGTTTGCCTTGTGGACAAGACAACTTTAAACAGTACTTGTTAGCCCAGAAGTGCCACTAATATGTGCTTATTTTGAACGGAAACCAGACAGTATGCTCTGGATTCCCAGCACAGCTGCTTCTGTGAGCAAATTTCTAAAAACCCTTCTCAGCTACTGATCAACCTATACAAGAAAAACAAGAGGAGGAAACATTGATACCAGAAAAAAAAAAAAAACCTATATTTATTAATGTACCAAGATAAGAAAATGGCAACTTCATACCACAAGATTCAAGAAATGTCTGCAGAGTGTAGGGAAATTGAATCAACCCAAAGGAACCAAAACTGAGAGAAGAAATGATTGATGTGGAAAATAAGTGGAGAAAATTCTGGTGAGAAGTGTGGGATATATAATTGATTTCAGGAGAATTGATTTCAGGAGATTTCAGGCAGTATTTACCATCCCCTTTCTTTGATCAGTAGCCTGGAAAGGCTATTAGAAGCAGAGCTATGGTATAAAATGTATAAGTCACATGATTATTTAGTGATAGGATGTAAAGCAGGCTTAATTTTCTTCTTTATGTTTTCTCCATTTAAAAAATTTATTGATGAATATGAATTAATTTAATTGACAGCAAAATAATCAATAAAAATGTTTCAGTGATTCCTAAATACTGTTAATATAATGATATGTCATTAACTTTTCTCTTTCATACTCTAGCACCACTGAAACATTTAGCTTTTCAAAATATGGTATGCTTTTTTCTCTTCCACACCTTTGCAAGGGTTTTCGGGCAACTGTACAGGGAGTTCTTGTAGTTGCTTGTTACTCAGCTAAAATGTATCTGCTTCATGAAATGTTCTGTGGCTTCTCCAGGCAAGATAGGATTTCCACTTTGGTGATCCTATAGCCCCTGACAATACCTCAGTCATCATACTCACATACTGATACTGGTGTATTGTGAGTGTGCATGCTTCTCTCTGGAACCATGTAAGCTCTAGGAATGCAGAGACTGTGTCACTTTAAGCTTTATGTGGACACACACATACACAGACATCATGGAATACTATTCAGCCATAAAAGAGGAAATCTTTCCATTTGCAGTAACACACATGGATCTTAAGGATATTCAGTTCAGTTCAGTCGCTCAGTCATGTCTGACTCTGCTTAAGGATATTACACTAAGTGAAATAAGTTGGGTGAGAAAGGCAAATACTGTATGATTTCACTCATATGTACAGTATAAAATAATAAACATACAACAAAATAATTGAACGATCTAAACAAAACAAGGGTCAAAGTAGACTTGTGAAAAGATGGTGGAGTAGAAGGACTGTGTGAACCCTCTCCTGCGAGAATTCCAAAGTTGCAACTCACTGCTGAACAACCATCGACAGGATGTTGGGTCCCACCAGAAAATGATAACCTACATCCAAGAGAAGCCCCAACAAGACAGTAGGAGGGGTGAAATCACATTTAGAATCAAACCCTATACACACCAGAGATGCTCGGAGGGCTCAAAGAAAACTGTGCACAACAGGATCCAGAGACCCCACAAGAGACTGAGCCAGACCTGCCTTTGAGTCTGAGTGTCTCTTGCTGAGGCACAGGTCAGCAGTGACCTGCCTCGGGGACAGGGGCTCTGGCTGCAGCAGACCGAGGAGGTGCTGCATGTGGCATAAATCCTCTTGGAGGAGGTCACCATTAGCCCCACCATAGAGCCAGCAAGCAGACAACCCACAGACTGGAGAACAGTTATACCAAAGAAGTTCTCACACTGTTGCAAAAGTTCTAAGGCCCACAAGAGACGAGCCAAACTTTCCTGTGAGTGTCCAGTGAAGCTGTGGGGCACTGAGTATAACTGTCCTGGGAGCTGTGGGGCATCACCCTTACCATAGTTTGGCCTAAGGTCAAACTACAGGGAGGGAACATAGCCCCAGCCATCAACAGAAAGTGAAAGTGAAATTTGCTCAGTTGTGTCCGATTTTTTTGGACCCCATGGATTGCAGCCTACCCGGCTTCTCTGCCCATGGAATTCTCCAGGCAAGGACACTGGAGTGGGTTGCTATTTCCTTCTCCAGGGGATTAACCCAGCCCAGGGATTGAACCTGGGTCTCCTGCATTGCAGGCAGATTCTTTAGCAACTGAGGCACCAGGAAAGCCTTTCCCATCAGCAGAAAATTGGATTGAAGATTTACTGAACATGGCTCCACCCATCAGAGCAAGACCCAGATTCCCCCACAGCCAGTCCTTCCCACCAGGAAGTTTCAACAAGCCTCTTATCCTTATCCATTAGAGGGCAGACAGAATGAAAACCACAATCACAGAAAACTAACCAAACTGATCACATGGCTCACTGCTGCTGCTGCTAAGTCGCTTCAGTCGTGTCCGACTCTGCGCGACCCCAAAGACGGCAGCCCAACAGGCTTCCCCGTCCCTGGGATTCTCCAGGCAAGAACACTGGAGTGGGTTGCCATTTCCTTCTCCAATGCATCAAAGTGAAAAGTGAAAGGGAAGTCGCTCAGCTGTGTCCGACTAGTAGCGATTCCATGGACTGCAGCCTACCAGGCTCCTCTGTCCATGGGATTTTCCAGGCAAGAGTACTGGAGTGGGGTGCCATTGGGTGAAACTATGAACCATGCCATGTAGGGCCAACAAAGACAGATGGGTCATGGAGGAGAATTCTGACAAAACCTGGTCCACTGGAGAAGGGAACCCCATGAACAGTGTGAAAAGGCAAAAAGATAGGACACTGAAAGGTGAACTCCCCAGATTGGTAGTTGCCCAATATGCTGCTGGAGAAGAGTAGAGAAATAGATCCAGAAAGAATGAGAGGCCAAGCCAAAGCAAAAACAATACCCAGCTGTGGATATGACTGGTGATGAAAGTAAAGTCTGATGCTGTAAAGAAAAATATTGCATAGGAACCAGGGATGTTAGGTTCATGAATCAAGGCAAATTGGAAGTGGTCAAACAGGAGATGGCAAGAGTGAATGTCTACATTTTAGGAATCAGTGAACTAAAATGGACCAGAAAGGGTGAATTTAACTCAGATGACCATTGTATCTACTATTATGGGCAAAAATCCCTTGGAAGAAAAAGAGTTGTCCTCATAGTCAACAGACAGAGAAGGCAATGGCAACCCACTCCAGTACTCTTGCCTGGAAAATCCCATGGATGGAGGAGCCAGGTGAGCTGCAGTCCATGGGGTCACTAAGAGTTGGACACAACTGAACGACTTCACTTTCACTTTTCACTTTCATGCATTGGAGAAGGAAATGGCAATCCACTCCAGTGTTCTTGCCTGGAGAATCCCAGGGATGGGGGAGCCCGGTGGGCTGCCATCCATGCAGTTGCACAGAGTTGGACACGACTGAAGGGACTTAGCAGCAGCAGCAGCATAGTTAACAGAAGTCTGAAACGCAGTACTTGGGTGCAATTTCAAAAACAACAGAATGATCTTTATTTGTTTCCAAGGCAAACCATTCAATATCACAGCAATTCAAGTATAAGCCTCAACCACTAATACCAAAGAAGCTGAAGTTGAATGGGCCTATGAAGACCTACAAGACTTTCTAGAACTAACACCAAAAAAAGATGTCCTTTTCATCATAGGGGACTGCAATGCAAAAGTAGGGAGTTAAGAGATACCTGGAGTAATAGACAAGTTTGGCCTTGGAGTACAAGATGAAGCAGGGCAAAGACTAACAGAGTTTTGCCAAGAGAATGCACTGGTCATAGCAACATGGTACAGGAGGCTATGATTAAAACTATCTCCAAGAAAAAGAAATGCAAAAAGGCAAAATGGTTGTCTGAGGATGCCTTACAAATAGCTGAGAAAAGAGAAGTGAAAGCAAAGGAGAAAAGGAAAGATATATTCATCTGAATGCATAGTTCCAAAGAATAGCAAGGAGAGATAAGAAAGCCTTCCTTAGTGATCAATGGAAAGAAGTAGAGGAAAGGAATAGAATAGAAAAGACTAGAGATCTCTTCAAGAAAATTAGAGATACCAAGGGAATATTTCATGCAAAGATGGGCACAATAAAGGAGAGAAACCGTATGGGCCTAACAGAAGCAGAAGATATTAAGAAGAGGTGGCCAGAATACACAGAAGAACTATACAGAAAAGATTTTCATGACCTAGATAGCCACGATGGTGTGATCACTCACCTACAGTCAGATATCCTGAAGTGTGAAGTCAAGTGGGCCTTAGGAATCATCACTATGAACAGAGCTAGTGGAGGTGATGGAATTCCAGTTAAGCTATTTCACATCCTAAAAGATGATGCTGTGGAAGTGCTGCACTCAATATGCCAGCAAATTTGGAAAAACTCAGCAGTGTCCACAGGATTGGAAAAGGTCAGTCTTCATTTCAATCCCAAAGAAAGACAATGCCAAAGAAATTTCAAACTGCACAAATGCACTCATCTCACAAGTGAAGTCACTCAGTTGTGTCCGACTCTTTGCAACCCCATGGACTGTAGCCTACCAGGCTCCGCCCTCCATGGGGTTCTCCAGGCAAGAATACTGGAGTGGGTTACCATTTCCTTCTCCAGGGGATCTTCCTGACCCAGGGATCGAACCCAGGTCTCCCGCATTCCAGGCAGACACTTTAACATCTGAGCCACCAGGGAAGCCCCACGTTAGCATAGTAATGCTCAAAATTCTATAAGCTAGGCTTCAACAGGACGTGAAGTGATAACTTCTGGATATTCAAACTGGATTTAGAAAAAGCAGAGAAACTAGAGATGAAATCTGTTGGATCACAGAAAAAGCAAGAGAATTCCAGAAAAACGTCCACTTCTGCTTTGTTGACTATGCTAAAGCCTTGACTGCGTGGATCACAACAAACTGTGGAATATTCTTAAATAGATGGAATATCAGACCAACTTACCTGCCTCCTGAGAAATCTATATGCAGGTCAAGAAGCAACAGTTAGAACCAGGCATGGAACAACAGACTGGTTCCAAATTGGGAAAAGAGTACGTCAAGACTGTATATCGTCACTATGCTTATTTAACTTGCATTCAGAGTACATCATGGGAAATGCTAGGCTAGATGAAGCACATGCTGGAAGCAAGATTGCTGAGAGAAACCTCAGATATGCAGAGGACACCACCCTAATGGCAGAAAGCAAAGAGGAACTAAAGAGCCTCTTGATGAAAGTGAAAGATGAGAGTGAAAAAGCTGGCTTAAAACTCACCATTCAGAAAATGAAGAAAGATCATGGCATCCAGTCCCATCACTTCATGGCAAATAGATGGGGAAAAAATGGAAACAGTGACAGATTCTATATTCTTGGGCTCCAGCATCACTGCAGATGGTGACTGCAGCCATGAAATGAAAAGGACACTTGTTCCTTGAAAGAAAAGCTATGACCAATCTAGGCAGCTTATTATATAGCAGAGACATTACTTTGCCAACAAAGGTCTGTCTAGTCAAAACTGTGGTTTTTCCAGCAGTCATATATGGATGTGAGAGTTGGACCATAAAGAAAGTTGAGCACCAAAGAATTGATGTTTTTGAACTGTGGTGTTGGAGAAGACTCTTGAGAGTCCCTTAGACTGTAAGGAGATCAAATCAGTCAATCTTAAAGGAAATTGGTCCTGAATATTTATTGGAAGGAATGATGCTGAAGCTGAAGCTCCAATACTTTGGCCATGTGATGTGAAGAACTGACTCATTGGAAAAGACCCTGATGCTGGGAAAGATTGAAGGTAGGAGGAAAAGGGGATGATAGAGGATGAGACGGTTGGATTGCATCACCAACTCAGTGGACATGAGTCTGAGCAAGTTCCAGGAGTTGGTTATGGACAGGGAAGCCTGGCATGCTGCAGTCCATGGAGCTGCAAAGAGTTGGACATGACTGAGTGACTGAACTGAAACAAAACAAAAATAAGACACAGAGAACACAGTGGTGGCTGACAGATAGGAAGGGGCACAGGGGAAGGTGACTGGGAAAGGGGATCACTATATGGACAGAAAGAATCTGACTACCAATGCAGGAGACACAGGAGGCTGGGTTCCATCCCTGAGCTGGGAAGATCCCCTGGAGAAGGAAATGTCATCCCACTCCAGCATTCTTGCCTGTAGACTCCAACGGAATAAAGAGCCTGGCAGGCTACAGTCTCTGGGGCCAAAAAAGTCAGACACAACTGAATGACTGAGCACATTGAATCAGTGCACAGGAAATGGGCATTAAAGCTTCATTTTCTTCAGTCTCTTCCTTGTGTTTAGTGAGGAAATTTTTCACAATATTGCCCAGTGGATGTGGTTAAGTAAAGAAGTATTTTTCTTGCATAGTGTTTTCTTTTATATTTATCATTATATATTCATTTCAAATAAGAAAATATTCAATTACTTTTTATTTGTTCTATGTTTATTTATATTCCATTTATTCTTCCAGAAAAAGGAAATCATGTTTCTTGTGTTTGACTTGGTTCACATACACAATAAGTAAGTAAGTAAGTAAGTAAGTAAAGTCACTCAGCCGTGTCCGACTCTTTGTGACCCCATGGACTGTAGCCCACCAGGCTCCTCAGTCCATGAGATTCTCCAAGCAAGAATACTGGAGTGGGTTGCCATTTCCTTCTCCAGGGGATCTTCCCGACCCAGGGATCGAACCCGGGTCTCCCGCATTGAGAGGCAGACGCTTTAACCTCTGAGCCACCAGGGAAGTCCCCACATACACAATAAGCGGTGTGCAAATAAATTCTCTTAAATTATTTTGTGATACATTATTTGATGATCATATGTTCATTCATCAAACATAAATATCATTATAATTACCAATTGTTTTTCCTTCTCAAATGTGAATGTAACAGGCTTCATGATGTACTGTGCAAAAGTGGTGCATTTATAGATGTGCAAGGAAATAAGCTCATTGCTTTCATTTTTCTCTGCACTAATCTGTCAAAATTAAAATATCTCTGAGCTGAATTTTAGACTTTAGTAGATTAAATTTGTGGAATTTAAAAATATGCTCCTATGCAAACTATTTTTTAATAGATTTAATGCTGATATTTAGTGAATTCTCAGCTTATTTAGTCTAAAGTAAATTACTAATTTATTTCCAGGACCTCAACTAAACTCAGGTTTTAAGAAGGAAAGAAAGCAAATACATTTTAATTTTAGGAGAGAAGTCAATTTCAAAAAATGAATGATTAAATATTTTGACTTTATTATGACATAGTTACTTTCATTTCTTTTTAACAAAACCGCTAAACTGGTCCTTTCCATAATTTAGACACTTTTAGTAGTCCTCTATCTCTTTGACAAGCTAGAAGAATCTAGATTTTCATCAAGTGGGAAGCCCAGTCAAGCCACTTCTAGGGTTGCCTTTTTTCCAGATAAATGTTACATTACCCATTTATTGTTGTTGCTTAGTTGCTAAGTTATGTCTGACTCTTTTGCAAGTCCATAACTGTAGCCTGCCAGGCTCCTCTGTGCATGGGATTTCCCAGGCAAGAATATTGAAGTGGTTTGTGATTACAATACCCATAGATCACAGTTAACTTTGGATTGTAATCTAAAATTCCATTGAAATAACTGATAGCAAAAACATGTTACAGCCTTGCATAGAATCACTGAAGTTGCTAGTCAGACTGCTTAGGAAATGCAGCTGTTTCTGTTGTATGCAATTCGGTACTGATGCTAAAATGACTGGCTGGTAGACAGTGTATTTTTCTCCACGTGTGTGTTTTCTTAAGTGATGGGTTAAATAATAAGACAAGCTGTAGGCATGTTGCAGTCTGATTCCATGACTCATGTGTTGGCAGTGGCCAGGTAAACAGAGCTGCTCTGTCTGAAGCTGATGGGTAGCCAGCTACCTTCCTGACAGTTCAATATAAAAGCCAGCTTTAGGGACTTCCTTGGTGGTCCAGTTGTTAAGAATATACCTGCTAAAGCAGGGAACATAGGTTTGATCCTTGGTCTGCACAGGTGCAGGGCAACTAAGCCCATGCATCACCACTACTGAGCCTGCGTGCTGCAACCACTGATGCTTGAGTGCCCTACAGCCCGTGATCCACAACAAGAAGAAACTACTGCAGTGAGAAGCCCCAGCTCCACAACTAGAGAGTAGCCCCTTCTTGCCATAACTAGAGAAAGCCTACACACAGCCAGGAAGAACTATCACAGCACCCCCCTCCACATTAATTAATTAATTAAAAAAGAAAGAAAACCAACTTTAAAGACTTTCAAAACAAAAACTGTTTATAAGGATTTGATTTCTCGATCTTTGAATTTTGTTATGAGATCTTTTTCATTGACATAGAATAAAAACCTAAACTTCAAAATCAAATATATAGTATTTGGAGGTTTCATTCCTCTGCTATAGTCCATCCTTTTAATTCTTTAGAGTTAATTACTCTTAACTATTTCTGGATTTCCTACACTGTGGATTCTGCCTAGGATATTAAAAGTCTATTTTAAAATTCTTTTTTAATCCCAATTGCCTTATTGCCAGGATACACAGAGAGCTCATTTGTCCAGAGTTCCTATTTGAATTTTATCTACTATCTCAATAATGCCCTGTACAGCTAATTCATTTTTCCTGGCTTGAGATATCCAGGGTTATATAACGAGGACGTACTGTACAGCACAGGGAACTCTGCTCAGTGTTAGTTGGCAGCCTGCACGGGAGGGATGTTTGGGAGAGATGGATACATGTATGTGTATGGCTGAGTCCCTGTGGTGTCCATCTAAAACTATCACAACTTTGTTGTCCATCTAGACTATCACATTTTTGTTAACCTGTTATTGCTGCTGCTCAGTTGTGTTCCACTCTTTGTGACCCCATGGGACTGCAGCACTCTAGGCTTCCCTGTCCTTCACTATCTCCCAGAATTTGCTCCAACTCATGTTCATTGAGTCAGGGGATGGCATCCAACCATTTCCTCCTCTGTCATCCCCTTCTCCTCCAAACTTCAGTTTTCCCTAGCATCAAGGTCTTTTCCAATAAGTAGTTTTTCACATCAGGTGGCCAAAGTATTGGAGCTTCATCTTCAGCATCAGACCTCCTAATAAATATTCAGGGTAATCAGCTATTCAGTTTAGTTCAGTCACTTGGTCCTGTCTGACTCTTTGTGACCCCATGGACTGCAGCACACCAGGCCTCCCTGTCCATCACCAACTCCCAGAGCTTGCTTAAACCCGTGTCCATTGAGTCAGTGATGCCATTCAACCGTCTCATCCTCTGTTGTCCCCTTCTCCTCCTGCCCTCAATCTTTCCCAGCATCAGGGTCTTTTTCAATAAGTCAGTTCTTCCCATCAGGTGGCCAAAGTATTGGTGCTTCAGCTTCAGCATCTGTCCTTCCAATGAATATTTAGGAATGATTTCCTTTGGGATTGACTGGTTGCAGTGATTGATCTCCTTGCAGTCCAAGGGACTCTCAAGAGTCTTCTCCAATACTATAGTTCAAACACATCAATTCTTGGTGCTCAGCTTTCTTTATATTCCAGCTTTCATGTCCATACATGACAACTGGAAAAACCATAGCTTTGACTAGATGGACCTTTATTGGCAAAGTAATGTCTCTGCTTTTTAATATGCTCTCTACATCAGCTATACTGCAACATAAAATAAAAAGTTAAAAATATATCCACGGTTATGAATTATACTTTATTGTCTTGTGTCTTGAGTGTTCTTAGATCTGGAATAATGTTCATCATTCTTTCCTTTTCTATCATAATGTTGGCAGTTTCAAAGAACACCTATTATTTGTAGAACATCCATCAATTTGAACTTACCTGAGGGTTCTTCTGATTAGATTCAGGTTATGGATGTTGTACAGGGAAACAGATGTGACATTGTGTCCTCCTCAGGCCATCACATCAGGAGGCAATCTATGTAGTTTGTCACATTATTGGTGTTTTTGACTATAATCATATGGCTATGATGGTTCTGCCAGGTTTCTCTACTGTCAAGTCACTATCGCCCCTTGGCAATTAATACTTGGTTTGAAAATAAGTATTTTTAGGCAATGAAAAACTTTCACCTATGCTAAGCATTCATCAATAATTTTGCTTAAATAAATTTTTATTATAATGGTGATTATAATAAAATGATGATTTTTCTAACTCTATAATTCCACTCATATTTATCAGTTGATACTTTAGCTGAAGGAGTAAGATTCTTCCCTCCCACCTCTTATTCAATTAGCTTTAATTTATTGATTGGTATTTGTATGGATTCAAGGATTTTTACTGTGTTCATGGATTCTTATTGAATTCAGTGTACTCATTTTTGAACTGTTACCACCAACATCAGAATTCCTTTTTCAATGTTTTCACACTGAAGGATATAATTTCTGAAGGTGGCTTTATCTCCATCCTTTCTTATCTTTCTTGTGTATTTTTTTCAGAAATGCTTTGCACTCTGTGAAGTTGGCTCTGCTGGAATTCGGTACTTGTTTTTCACTTCTAGGTAATTTGCAGTATAAGATTGTCTGTCTTCTAATTATGCCAAAGGGATGAGTTTTGCATGGTTTTATTTGTTCTTCTTGTCATTTAGGGTTGTTGGAAAAGATTTTGGTTAGGTCGCTGTCATTGTCCAACTGTCCAGGGCTCTTGGAAGCAAAGAATTTTAAAAGTTGACATTAAATTTCCTTTGGTGAGGAGGAATTGCCTTTTGTGTAAAATGATAAAATTCGAGAAGTTATTTCTTAGTACAATGTGAAAATTTAATAGCATGGAACATAAAATAAAAGAGAAGAAGAGGCAATATTCTCTGTAAAAATGATGAACAGATATTAGGAAAAGAATGGTGAAAAGAGTGAGAATTGGGGAGAAATGATCAAGCAACTTGACAGACGTCTATGGAGAAAAATGTATAGTGAGACAGTGTTCAAGACATGTCAAAGCAGTATAAAGATTAAGGATGTCTAATATGAAATTTTAACTTTTTGAAGCCATGTAAATACACTTCTGTAATTGCAAATTATAAGTTAAACATACTATATATACAGACACAAAGGACCAGAGTTTGTAAAAGTGTTGGAAAGGAAGAGCTGATTTCTGTGTCTTGGTTTGTCACAGAGCAGGATACAGAGAATAGTTATAGGGGTCTAAATGCCAATGACATCAACAGTCCAGGGAGGCAGGGAGGCAATCCAGAGTAATCATGAAAACATTAGCACCAGGGAATTCTTGGAAATCTTGATGAGGTCACTAGACTCCCCATAGAAGATGGGGTAAGGGGCTTAACACAATTTTGCCTGACTTTCAAAGTTTGAGAAGTCCTCAGTAAATATACTTTTCACATTGTGAGGTTTGATTCTGTAACTGACATTGTGGAGTATCCCTTTATGAATTCAACAACTAGGACATGTCAACTCCATGCCAGGTACTGCTCTCAGAAATGGAAATGTGATAAGAAAGAATGATTACAAATCCCCATCCTCATGGAAATTTCATTAGAGTGGAAGAGACATATAATACCCATGAGAAACAAATAAAATATATATCATATTATATTTGATGGCTTTAAGAGCTAAGGAGTATATTTCCCAGGTGGCGCAATGGCAAAGAATCTGCCTGCCACTGCAGGAGATGCAAGAGACACGATTTTGATCCCTGTCTCAGGAAAATCTTCCAGAACAGGAAATGGCACCTCGCTCCAGTATTTTTGCCTGGAAAATCTCATGGACAAAGGAGCCTGGCGGGCTACAGTCCGTGGGGTTGCAGAGTTGAACACAGCTGAGTGAGGATGCACACACCACCAGTGCCTGGTATTTGATCTACAACCATTTACTCAAATTTTCTGTGTCTTCTTTTCTTAATCTGTGAAATAAAGACAGTAATACTTAAAAGGATTCCTCTGAGTATTAAATGTGGTGGTACGAATATAGTACTCAGCACAGTGCTTTGAACATAGGCTTTTCTAAGTGTCAGCCATGACTATCATTATAAGACTTGGCTAAGAGAATTCAACAGATGTATTACGATCTGACAACCCACAGGATAAACCTTTGGCCGCTAATGCCCTGCAGCTGCCTGAGCTAGAGAATCATTTTGAATGGTTTAAGAAAGCCCCGGGTTTCTGAATATCTCTGAGATGAACCAAGAATTTAGGTTTTTAAACTTTTGGATGAGTCAGTTTTTTTCTGTTTAAATTCTGTTTCCAAATGGAATAAGGTTATGATTTTTTCATTACAAGAGTAATATAGTTTACTGTAAAAAAAAATTACCACTATAGATACACATAAGCAGAAAGTAAAAATAAAACAAAAACCCTTTCCCTGGCACTAACACTGACATATGGTGAATATTCTTTCATGCATCTCTGTGTACATCCCTGAAGCTCTGTGGGCCTGCCTTTCACCAGGAGCCCGGAGAATTCCATGCCCAGTTCTCTCATTGTCAAGTCTCAGCTTCTCTGGAAAAAGGGAATACAAGTCCTGTTTCTTTTTGAAATTTATTTATTTTTAATTAACATTTATTTATTTTTAAAATAATATTTATTTATTTGGCTGCACCAGGTCTTAGTTGCGGCACTCAGGATCTTTGATCTTTATTGTGGTATGTGAGATCTTTTAGTTGCAGCATTTGAACTCTTAGTTTCGGCCTCTGGAATCCAGTTCCCTGACCATGGATTGAGCCTGGGCTCCCTGCAGTAACAGCTTGGAAGCAACCCCTGGATGACCAGAGAAGTCCTGAAGTCCTGGTTCAGAACCTTTCTTCTCTTCAACAAGCTGCCTCGGGACTACAGATCAATCCTTCTTACCCCCAGTCTTTGTATTCATGCACTTCACTCATTCTATAGTCTGGGAACAAAGACTTACATCCTAGGAGACAAAAAGGTTACAGAGCTTCCTCCTTACAATTGCCGACTGATAACTTTCTGTCAGACATCGCTTAAAAAGTTTACCTCTTTGTGAGTAAGTCCTTTGTTTTTTAGTACAATTTCCCCCTCAAGTGTGGTAAAGATGTATACTACGAAAAGGAATATTCCCACATTATGCTTCAGGCAAAGACATACTCATCGAGACGACACAACAGCGCAGAGTCTGAGAATATTATATAGAATATTAGATACAACGTTTAGATGAATTAGAATTGTTCTTTGTTTACATACACTGAGGGGCAGGGGGTGACTTGTGAGTATGTTCTATGCATGCACCATTTCTGTCCTTTAAATACAAAATTTTGTTGCTGTCAAAGTGGTTTCTATGGTAAAACATAATTTTGCAGTGCAGTTTGAAGTTGAAAACTAGTGAATAAAATGGCACAAAAAAGAAGTTACCTTCCAAAGAAGATACTTTTCCTGGTGGCTCAGTGGAAGAGAATCTGCCTATCAATGTAGGAGATATGGGTTCAATCTCTGGGTCAGGAAAATTCCCCTGGGGAAGGAAATGGCAACCCACTCCAGTATTCTTGCCTGGAGAATACCATGGACAGAGGAGCCTGGCGGGCTACAGTCCATGGGGTCACAAAAGAGTGGAATATGACTTAAACAACAGCAATGGCAATAACAACAAATTGTGTATTTCTATTTCCCATGTGACTTCAAATTGTCTGCAAGTGTGGTTTGCATATTTTGCCTTTCTAGCACTGTCTTTTTTTGTGTACAGCAGTATCTAATATATATTTCTGTTTATATTTTTTCCATAAATGAGTAAAACATTTAATAATACCCTGGAGAAATAAATCGGAGTAGTAAAAAGCTTTCTAGATTTTTCTCTGGCATAAGTCAGATTACTTCAATTAAGAAACTTGAAAGGAACTTCTAAATGTGTATATTATCTTTACATCCCTTTGCAAATGACTTTCCCCTTGTCTTTCTTAAGTTTATTCAATGACTTTCATTGTGAAATATCCACTGTTTTTCCAGTTTGTCCAAAAGGTTCACAATACAGAGTAAAAATATCTATTACTGTATTTATTAGCATGAAGCCAAGTCCACAATTTAAATAATTGTATGTATTCATCACAGTTTCTCAAGGAAATTTCTCAGAAATTGAAATTTAAGCAATGAACAAATATTTTTATAAGCAGACACATTTAAATATCATTTTCAGTTCAGTTCAGTTCAGTCACTCAGTCGTGTCTGACTCTTTGTGACCCCATGAATCACGCATGCCAGGCCTCCCTGTCCATCACCAACTCCCAGAGTTCACTCAAACTCACGTCCATCGAGTCAGTGATGCCATCCAGCCATCTCATCCTCGGTCGTCCCCTTCTCCTCCTGCTCCCAACCCCTCCCAGCATCAGAGTCTTTTCCAATGAGTCAACTCTTCACATGAGGTGGCCAAAGTACTGGAGTTTCAGCTTTAGCATCATTCCTTCCAAAGAAATCCCAGGGCTGATCTCCTTCAGAATGGACTGGTTGGATCTCCTTGCAGTCCAAGGGACTCTCAAGAGTCTTCTCCAACACCACACTTCAAAAGCATAAATTCTTCAGTGCTCAGCTTTCTTCACAGTCTAACTCACATCCATACATGACCAGTGGAAAAACCATAGCCTTGACTAGACAGAACTTTGTTGGCAAAGTAATGTTTCTGCTTTGAAAATGCTATCTAGGTTGGTCATAACTTTTCTTCCAAGGAGTAAGCATCTTTTAATTTCATGGCTGTAGTCACCATCTGCAGTGATTTGGGAGCCCCCCAAAATAAAGTCTGACAGTGTTTCCACTGTTTCCCCATCTATCGGATAAATCTGTTTTGAGGTCTGGCATTTTTGTATTATTTCACCAGTAAGATCGAGACTCAGTGTGTTAACTGGCAACATAGTTCAGGGACTACACTCTCACACTGAAATAATAATAATTTTGCAGAGTCAGTGTTCTTCAAAATGCATTTCCATCAGCATTTATTTGAGACCAAGTATGCACCAGTTACCAGAAATAGAAAAATCTCTGTAGGATATTAAGAATGCTAAGTAGTATTGCTTTGAGATAAATTATATAGGTGTGGTCAGCTCTTCAATGGGGTGAATCCAGAGCGAGAGTGACAGTGGGCCACTTTGTTGGGATCTCAGTAAAAATAGTGCCAATCCCACCCCATTGTGGAACGGTGTTGAACACTTTGGTGAGGTGTTGTAAGTAAGAAGCAGCAGCTGCAGGTTTAAAGCATCTGGGTTTCAGATGCTTACCTCTAAATTCTAGACCCTGAGAAAGATGGTGGGGGTCCAATAGCAGAGATAACTTTCATATGAGGACCAGGACATAGCTGAGACTTCAAGGAGCAACCAGTTTAATGTGCCACTCATCTTAACAGTGAACATAAGAATCAGGGTAAACTTCTTCATACCAAACTTGTTACTTCCCAGTTGAAATGCTAAGTTGTAAAACTCTGGAAAACACAGATGATTATTTTTTTTTTTTTCAGGACATTTCCCTCTGAAATTATATGCTTTTGGTTATATGTTATTGATATTTTTTAATTATATGATTTTTAGGACATATATTAACTATAAAAATACATTCTAATATACAGTTGTGACTGTTCAGTCGCTAAGTTGTGTCTGACTCTTCAAGACCCCATGAACTGTGGCACACCAGGCTTCCCTGTCTTTCACTATCTCCTGGAGTTTGCTCAAGTTCGTGTCCAGTGAGTCAGTGATATCATCTAACCAGCTCATCCTCTGTTGCCCCCTTCTCCTTTTGCCATTGATCTTTCCCAGCATCAGAGTTTATTTCAATGAGTCTGCTGTTTACATCAGGTGATCAGAGTATATACAGTAGATACTGAAAAATATTGTTTGGTTCCACGTATATGAAGTATCCAGACTAATCAAATTCATGGAGTCAGAAAGTACACTGATAGATGACAGGGGCTGAGGGTGGGATGGGGTGATGGGGAGAAGGAATAAGGAGTTGGTGTTTAATAGGGACAGAGTTTCAGTTTAGGAAGGTGAAAAATTTGGGAGATGGATGATGGTGAGAGTTGCACAACAGTATCACTGAAATAAACATAAATATGGTCAAAATAATATGTTTTACATCATGCAACTTTTACCACCATAGAAATCATTCAAAAATCATTTATATTTATTTTTGCTATTTATTTATTTTATTGATGTATATTGGATTTACAATGTTGCGTTAGTTTCAGGGATACAACAATATGCTATAGATATTCTCCCGCTGATTCTTGCATTAGTCCAAAGTGGTTGAATTGGCAGAAATAATTGTTTTTACTTTGCAGATAAATTGATGTGGACAAAACATTTACGACCAGTCGTGCAATAACCAACTCATCCATCAGGAGCAAAACCAAGTCTCTCCAACTTCTGACCTCACTCTCTCTTGACGGTGACACTCCAGTCTTGGAGAGGAGAGGTAGAGATAGACGTCCCAAACTGTGATTGTTTGTGGTAATTTAAGTTCCCAGTAGGTAGGAATGTGTGGGGGTAAGAATTAGTAAGGAAGTTCCACTTCCACTTGGGATGGTTCCGCCACCTATTCGTTGTATGACTTTTGTCACTGAGTCTCTCTGGGTTTCATTCTTCCTTGGTAGGTAAGGTGCTTGGGCCAAATCACATTATGTCTCACCTGGGATCCAGGAAGCCCTCCCGCCCCACCCTGGAAGTTGCATCATTTATGAAGAGTTGTTGGGTTTTTTACAAGTCTGAACTTCTGCAGGACACATGGAACACATGCAGTTTTCTAAGCAGAGAGTTCAGAGATAATGTCAGATTTCCAAAGAAGCCTGTATTAAAAAATCACTGACAACAAACAAATCAACAAAATTAGAATATATGATTTCAAAGGCCCTAATTGAGTTCAATATCTATGTATTGGGTTGCCTAAAAAGTTCATTTTGGTTTTTCCATAACATATGAAAAACTTGAATGAATTTTTTGGCCAATCAAATATTTAATGCTAGTATACCAGGAGGCAATGTCACCCCACTGCAGTACTCTTGCCTGGAAAATCCCATGGACAGAGGAGCCTGGTGGGCTGCAGTATCTGGGGTTGCACAGAGTCAGACACGACTGAGGAGACTTAGCAGCAGCAGCAGCAGCATACTAGGATTAGGGCTTCCCTGGTGGCTCAGTGGTAGAGAATTAGCCTGCAATGAAGGAGTTTGATCCCTGGGTCAGGAAGATCCCTTGGAGGAGGAAATGGCCACCCACTCCAGTATTCTTGCCTGGGAAATCCCATGGACAGAGGAGCCTGGCAGGCTACAGTCCATAGGGTACCAAGAGTTGGACATGACTTAGCAACTAAAACAACAACAAAATTCTAGGATTAAATGTGATATGGAATAAGAAAAACCTTTTCCCAGTATAATTTTGGAGCACTAATGGTTATAGGATTTCAAAACAAATAGCCTCAAAGCCAATCTTGGAATAAATATGAAAGGGTAGCCCATGATATCACTATACCTGAATGTGTCTGGAATTCTAACACATTGAAGTCTCTTCATGTGTTCTTATTTAATGTGATAAGCCTGCATTTCCTTTGTGAGAATGCTTGAGGAATGGTTGAATCATTTATTTTGCAGACAAATGGGTGTGTGCTCTCACTTCTCACAATATGTTAATATTTTTCAAAAAATGTTCCTGAGAAGACAAATTTGCTTGGAATGCCAATATGTTAGAGTTCATGCTTTTTGGTTGTAGATTCAATGCATCATGTTGAAATCATTTCAGAAGCTGTATGTGTTTTGTTTTGTTTTTGCGGGGAGTGGGGGAGAGTTTGGCAGCAAAGAAGGGAGTTTCCTCAAAGTTTCTGAATGCTTTATTATTCTCAGTGGGAGTTTGCCAGCAGGACACTTGAAATTTGTTTGGTTTTGGAAAGCTAGGGAATTCTTGTCCTTAGACACATGGGAAAATAGAACAAGTTGTTATTTGGAGGTTAAAAGGAAATGAATGGTGGTCGAGCTGGTTGGTATTCATGGACAGTTGAGTGATTCCCATGTTAGCTTTTCCTTTCAGCCCCAGAATGTCTTACACACACATTCCAATGCAAATGCCATCAAACCTATCTTTCTAATAGACAACAACAGTGCTAGAGACAGTATCACTATAAGCCTGAAGCCTTTTCTCCAAGGGCATGATTTTCTAGACTGTTAGTGGCAGCAGCTCCATCTCTTACATCTTTATTCTTACTTTTCACCTCATCACCATGTCTGACTCATTCTTTCCACAAATATCCTCAAGATTTATCTTTTTCTTTCCACAGTCACAATCTAGTTCTAATTCCATGTCACCTGTACTCTGTGAGTTCTCTAAATGCTCTACCATTTCCTGCCCCCTGACCTGCCATAATCTTTTCTCCTGTGAGCTAAGTTACACTGAGCAGTAAGTTATCCACCTCATGCAATTTTGATCTATTATCTATCTGTCTGTTTCAGGATCCTTTAATATTTATCAGTAAATTCAAGAAACCTGCTAGTAAGTTGTATTTTTTTTTCTATCACAGTAAATATATAAAACACATATGTTCTATGAGGTGCTTGATTGTAAAAAGAGGAAGATGATAGGCAAGAGTCTTTAACATTGCAGGGAATCACAGTTTTGTAGATTACATCAGTTCAGTTCAGTCGCTTAGTCACGTCTGATTCTGTGACCCCATGGACTATAGCATACCAGGCTTCCCTGTCCAAAACCAATTCCCATATTTACTCAAACTCATGTCCATCAAGTCAGTGATGCCATCCAACCATCTCATCCTTTGCCATCCCCTTCTCCTCCAGCCTTCAATCTTTCTCAGCATCAGTGTCTTTTCCAGTGAGTCAGTTCTTTGCATCAGGTGGCCAAAGTATTGGAGCATCAGCTTCAGCATCAGTCCTTCCAATGAATATTCAGAAATGATTTCCTTTAGGATTGACTAGTTGGGTCTCCTTTCAGTCCAAGGGAATCTCAAGTGTCTTCTCTAACACCACAGTTCAAAAACATCATTTCTTCGGTGCTCAGCTTTCTTTATTGTCCAACTCTCACATCCATACATGACTGCTGGAAAAACCATAGCTTTGACTAAACAGACCTTTGTTGGCAAAGTAACATCTCTCTTTTTTTAATATGCTCTCTAGGTTGGTCATAGCTTTTCTTCTAAGGAGAGAGCGTCATTTAATTTCATGGCTGAAGTTACGATCTGCAGTGATTTTGGAGCCCCCCAAAATAAAGTCTGTCACTGCTTCCATTGCTTTCCCATCTTATTTGCCTTGAAGTGATAGGACAGAATGCCATGATCTTAGTTTTCTGAATGTTGAGTTTTAAGCCAACTTTTTCACTCTCCTTTTCACTTTCATCAACAGGCTCTTTAGTTCTTCTTCACTTTCTGCCATAAGTGTGGTGTCATCTGCATATCTGAGGTTATTAATATTTCTCCTGGTAATCTTGATTCCAGCTTGTGCTTCCTCCAGCCCAGCATTTCTCATGATGTACTCTACTGCTGCTGCTACTGCTGCTACATCGCTTCAGTCGTGTCTGACTCTGTGCAACCCCATAGACGGCCTCTTACCAGGCTCCTCTGTCCCTGGGATTCTCCAGGCAAGAACACTGGAGTGAGTTGCCATTTCCTTCTCCAATGCATGAAAGTGAAAAGTGAAAGTAAAGTCACTCAGTCATGTCTGACTCTTAGTGACCTCATGGACTGCAACCAACCAGGCTCCTCGGTCCATGGATTTTCCAGGCAAGAGTACTAGAGTAGGGTGGCATTGCCTTCTCCAGATGTACTCTGAATATAAGCTAAAAAAGCAGGGTGACAGTATACAGCATTGATGTACTTCTTTCCCGATTTGGAACCAGTCTGTTGATCATGGACTGCAACCTACCAGGCTCCTCGGTCCATGGATTTTCCAGGCAAGAGTACTAGAGTAGGGTGGCATTGCCTTCTCCAGATGTACTCTGAATATAAGCTAAAAAAGCAGGGTGACAGTATACAGCATTGATGTACTTCTTTCCCGATTTGGAACCAGTCTGTTGTTCCATGTCCAGTTCTAACTATTGCTTCTTTCCCTGCACACATATTTCTCAGGAGGCGGGTCAGGTGGTCTCGTATTCCCATCTCTTTAAGAATTTTCCATAGATAACATAGACATTAGACAATTATGCTTTCAAAATGAGAAGTCACTGATTTAGTGTTTAATTTTTATCTCTGTCTCCAAGAAATGGACCTCAGCTGTCAGTTCAATCTTATACTCACCACCTAGTCCACAGAATGGACACTATACTATGCCTTCTCTATTTGTATAATTCTAATAGTGTTTGGTGCAGAATTCCATCAAGTGTTTGACCATAAAAATGCTCTATTTCTATCCTAAGAAAGAAGTGATTATAGGGAAGAGGTAACAGACACCTTCAAAATGCTCTAGTTTTGTTTCCAATATATACAAGCTTGTTGACTAGAACTAGAAGCCAAGATTTTGGCAGGACCTGGATAATGATTCTGAATCTATATAATGGTTAGCTAGAGCATAGAGCTGACTGTTGCTCTCTTATTTGTCCTCTGAACTTACCTTTGGAAGCATGCCAAAAAAACAAACAAAAGAACCTTTACTTTCTATCTACTTTTTAATCTCTTCCTCCTCCTCCTTCCCCTTGTTTTTCCTTCTCCTCCCCTATATTCTCTTTTTTTCCCTTCCCCCTCTTTTTCCTACTTCTACTATTATTACCACCCCTTTCTTTTTCTTCATCAAGTTCAGGGTTGTTATTTCATTGCTAAATCATATCTGACACATTTTGGTGACCCAAGGACTCTAACCCGTCAGGGTCTTCTGTCCATGGGATTTCCCAGGTAAGAATTTTGGAGTGGATTGTCATTTCCTTCTCCAGGGTACTTCCTGATCCAGGGATTGAACCCATGTCTCCTGCTTGGCAGACAGATTCTTTAGTATTGAGCTACCTGGGAAGCCAATTCCAGGGTTGCAGTAAATAATTTTGCAATTTCTGTCATATCCTGGGAGTTATAGAAATAGTTCTGTTAACTTTAGAAATGTACAGTGGACTTAAAAAATAAAACTGAATTCATTTTTTGCTTTGGCCACTTTTCTTTCTTTTTATTTTCCTAGAAATTTGAGAAACATGGCAGGTAGTTCTATAGCTCCCAGTCTTGCCTAAACTCTTAGAAAGGCAGACAATCTTTTTTCTGTAATGTTCTTGTGCTTAATAATGCTATAGAAGATTGGGATTGATGTATGTGCACTCCCATGTGAAATAGATAGTGGGAACCTACTACATAAGGTAGGGAGCACAGCTTGCTGCTCTGTGATGACCTAGATGGGTGAGGTGGGGGAGTGGGAGGGAGGTCCAAGAAGGAGCGGATGTATGTATATACACAGCTGATTCACTTTGTTATACAGCAGAAACTAACCCAACATTTTAAAGCAACAATACTCCTCTATAAAAAATGTTATGGAGAAATAATCTAACTTGTTGAGATTTGCATGCTTTCATGTTGTTGATGTCTATTATATGTGGCTGTGAGGGAGGCTGAGAGATACCATCCGGTGAGTGTAAAACTAAGGCAGTGCAACCCAATGGCTTGAAACCAAAATGGGGTTGTTAGGACAGGTGAAAGGGTTCGTTTTGAAAATGGGAGCAGGATATTTGTGACAAACCTGGAAAAGTGAATAAGAAGAAATAAGGTAATATTTTCAGATTAGAAGAGAAAGTCAACAAAGCTTACTATTAATGACTTAAATCTTTTCAATGAAATAGCCTCTGCGTTTGGGTGTAGAAGACACATTAGGAGTTTGAGGAATATTAAAATGATTTAAACTAGCTTTTAGAGGAAATAATGAAGAAAAGGTTGCTAACTAGTTCAAGCTTTGTTGAATTCAGTCAGCATGGTCTTGAATGCTACAATCAACAGTACTGGGTACAAGAACAGAGAACATGGAAACCATAGGATTAACCCAAAAGACGAGATTATCATTGCTGGTATAAAAAAATGCCAGGGAAATGAATAAGTCTATGTTTGTTTATGAACATCACTGAATTGACTTACTCTATAAGCTAGGCTGAGACAATAGAAAAAAATGGGCCTGAGATACAAAACAACTGTGGAAGCAAAATAAAAATGGAGTTGAAATTGCAAAAAGACTCTCTAAAATGGAGCCAAGAGGCCATTTATGATATGGTGCTTTTAAATATCTTGTAATCTAAAATAACTTGCAACATCCTATCTACTTAACAGATCTCTATCCTAAAGTAACTTGTGATTCCTTAGACAAATATTTTCTGACTCACATCAGAGTCAATCACAAGTTTCACTGGCAACTTTTTTATGTGGACCATTATTAAAGTCTTTAATGAATTTGATACAATATTGCTTATGTTTTATGTTTTGTTTTTTTCCACCCTGAGGTGTGTGGGATCTTAGTTCCCTGACCAGGGATTGAACCCATACCATTTGTGTTGGAAGGCAAAGTCACTAAAGTATTACTCTGTTCATCAACTAGCCACTCGTATTTCTTGACACACGACCTATTCATCTTCAAGCCAGAAAGGAAGCATTGAAATCTTTTTCCTGCTTACCTCTGACTTGTTCTGCCCATAACCTTCTTTCATAAATATAAAGTATGACGGGGATTGTGAACCAGCTGAAAGTCCTACAATACATTCTAAAGTCCAGAATAAGTCATTTGAAATTACATACAGCTTTTTTTTTGAAAAAGGGGTTTATAACTTAAAAAAAAAATGTTTTTATTGAAGGATAATTGCTTTACAGAATTTTGTTTTTTCTGTCGAACTTCAAGATGAATCAGCCATACGTGTACATATATCCCCTCCCTTTTGAACCTCCCTCCCATCTCCCTCCCCATCTCACCCCTCTAAGTTGATACAGAGCCTCTGTTTGAGTTTCCTGAGCCATACAGCAATTCCCACTGGTTATCTATTTTATATTTAGTAATGTAATTTCCATATCACTCTTTCCATACATCTCACCCTCTCCTGCCCTCTCCCCATGTCCATAAGTCTATTCTCTGTGTCTGTTTCTCCATTACTGCCCTGTAAATGAATTCTTCAGTACCATTTTTTCTAGATTCCGTATATGTGTGTTAGAATATGATATTTATCTTACTCTTTCTGACTCAGTTCACTCTGAGTCAGGTTCATCCACCTCATCAGAACTGACTCAAGTGCATTCCTTTTTATGGCTGAGTAATATTCCATTGTGTATATGTACCACAACTTCTTTATCCGTTTATCTATTGATGAACATCTAGGTTGCTTCCATGTTCTAGATACTGTAAATAGTGCTGCAATGAACAATGGGATACACGTGTCTTTTTCAACATTGGTTTCCTCAGGGTATATGCCTAGGAATGCGATTGCTGGGTCATATGGTGGTTTTATTTCTAGCTTTTTAAGGAATCTCCATACCATCTTCCATATTGGCTGTATCAATTTACATTCCCATCAACAGTGTAAGAGCGTTCCCTTTTCTCCACACCCTCTACATCATTTATTGTTTGTAGACTTTTTAATGAGGGTCATTCTGACCAGTGTGAAGTGATATCTCATTGTGGTTTTGATTTGCATTTCTCTAATAATGAGTGATGCTGAGCATCTCTTCATGTATTTTTTAGCCATCTGTGTGTCTTCTTTGGAGAGATGTCTGTTTAGATCTTTTCCCCACTTTTTAATTGGGCTGTTTGTTTTTCTGGCTTTGAGTTTTGTGAGCTGCTTGTATGTTTTGGAAATTAATCTTTTGTCAATTGTTTCATTTGCTATTATTTTCTTCCATTCTGAGGATTGTTTTTTCACCTTGCTTATTATAGTTTCCTTTGCTGTGCAAAACCTTTTAAGTTTAATCAGGCCCCACTTGCTTACTTTTGTTTTTATTTCCGTTACTCTAGGAGGTGGCTCATAGAGGATCTTGCTTTGATTTATGTCATCGGTGTTCTGCTGATGTTTTCCTCCAAGAGTTTTATACTTCCTGGTCTTACATTTAGGTCTTTAATCCATTTTGAATTTATCTTTGTGTATGGTGTTAAGAAGTGTTCTAATTTCATTCTTTTACATGTAGCTGTCCAGTCTTCCCAGCACCATTTATTGAAGAGGCTGTCTTTGCCCTATTGTATATTCTTGCCTCCTTTGTCAAAAATATGGTACCCATAGGTGCATGGGTTTATTTCTGGGCTTTCTGTCTTGTTCCATTGGTCTATATTTCTGTTTTTGTGCCAGTACTGTACTGTCTTGATGACAGTAGGTTTGTAGTATAATCTGAACTCAGGAAGATTGATTCCTCCAGCTCTGTTCTTTCTCAAGACTGCTTTGGCTATTTGGGGTCTTTTGTGTTTCCATATGAATTGTGAAATTTCTTGTTCTAGTTCTGTGAAAAATGCCGTTGGTAATTTGATAGGGATCACATTGAATCTGTATATTGCATTTGGTAGTATAGTTATTTTCACAATATTGATTCTTCCTACCAAGGAACATGGAATATCTCTCCATCTGTTTATGTCATCTTTGATTTCTTTCATCAGTGTCTTATAATTTTGTGTGTACAGTCCTTTTGTCTCCTTAGTTAAGTTTATTCCTAGATATTTAATTATTTTTCTTACATTGGTGAATGGGATTGATTCCTTAATTTCTTTTTCTGATTTTTCATTGTTAGTATATAGAAATGCAAGTGATTTCTATGTATTGATTTTGTATCCTGCAACTTTGCTAAATTCACTGATTAGCTCTAGTAATTTTCTGATACTATCTTTAGGGTTTTCTATGTACAGTATCATGTCATCTGCAAACAGTGAGAGCTTTACTTCTCCTTTTCTGATGTGGGTACTTTTTATTTCTTTTTCTTCTTTGATTGCTGTAGCTAGGATTTGCTGAACCAAGTTGAATAACAGTGGTGAAATTGGACACCTTTGTCTTATTCCTAATTAGGGCGAATGCTTTCAGATTTTCACCATTGAGCTAATGTTTGCTGTAAGCTTATTGTATATGGCCTTTACTACAGATTCCTTCTATGCCCCTTTTTTCAAGAGTTTTTATGATAAATGGGTGCTGAATTTTGTCGAAGGCTTTTTCTGCATCTATTGAGATTATCACATGGTTTTTATCTTTCAGTTTGTTAATATGGTGTATCACATTGATTAATTTGAATATACTGAAGAATCTTTGCATTCCTGGAATAGACCCAACTTGATCACGGAGTATGAGCCTTTTTGATATGTTGCTGAATTTTGTTTGCTAAAATTTTGTTGAGGATTTTTGCATCTATGTTCGTCAGTGATATTGACCTGTAGTTTTCATTTTTTGTTTTGTCTTTGTCTGGCTTTGGTATCAGGGTGATGGTGGCCTCGTAGAATGAGTTTGGAAGTGTTCCTTCCTCTGCAAGTTTTTGAAAGAGTTTTAGAGGGATAGGCATTAGCTCTTCTCTAAATGTTTGATAGAATTCTCCTGTGAAGCCATCTGGTCCTGGGCTTTTGTCTTCTAGGAGATTTTTATCACAGCTTCAATTTCAGTGCTTGTAATTGGATTGTTCATAATTTCTATTTCTTCCTGGTTCAGTCTTGGAAGATTGAACTTTTCTAAGAATATGTCTATTTCTTCCAGGTTATCCATTTTATTGCTATATAGCTGTTCATAATAATCTCTTATAATCCTTTGTGTTTCTGCATTGTCTGTTGTAACCTCTCCTTTTTCATTTCTAATTTTGTTGATTTGATTCTTTTCTCTTTTTTCTTAATGAGTCTGGCCAAAGGCTTGTCAATTTTGTTTATCTTCTCAAAGAACCAACTTTTAGTTTTATTAATATTTACTATTGTTTCTTTCATTTATTTTTCAATTATTTCTGCTCAGATCTTTATGATTTCTTTCCTTCTACTAATATCGGGACTTTTTTGTTTTTCTTTTTCCAGTTGCTTTAGGTGTAAAGTTAGGTTGTCTATTCAGTGTCTTTCCTGTTTCTTGAGGTAGGATTTTATTGTTATAAATCTTTGGATTTCTTTTGCTACATCTCACAGATTTTGAGTTGTCATGTTTTCATTGTCATTTGTTTCTAGAAATTTTTTTGATTTCCCTTTTGATTTCTTCAGTAACCTGTTGCTTATTTAGAAACGTGTTGTTCAATCTCCATGTGTTTGTGTTTTTTACAGTTTTTTCTTGTAATTGATATCTAGACTCTCATAGCGTTGTGGTTGGAGAAGATGCTTGATATGATTTCAATTTTCTTAAATTTACTGAGGTTTGATTTGTGACTCAAGATGTGGTCTATCCTGGAGAGTGTTCCATGTGCACTTGAGAAGATGTATTCTTTTGCATTTGGATGGAATGTCCTGAAGATGTGAATGAGATCAATCTCATCTAATATATCATTTAAGACTTGTGTTTCCTTATTAATTTTCTGTTTGGATGATCTGTCCATTGGTGTGAGTGGGGTGTTAAAGTTTCCTACTATTATTGTGTTACTGTCAATTTCTTCTTTTATGTCTGTTAGGGCTTGTCTTATGTATTGAAGTGCTTCTATGTTGGGTGCATACATATTTATAGTTGTTATGCCTTCCTCTTGGATTGATCCCTTGATCATTATGTAGTGTCCTTCCTTATCTCTTGTAATCTTCTTTATTTTAAGGTCTATTTTGTCTGATAAGAAGATTGCTACTCCATGTTTCTTTTATTCCCATTTGCAGGGAATATTTTTTCCCATCCTCTCACTTTCTGTCTATATGTGTCTTTAGGTCTGAAGTGGGTTTCTTGTAGACAGCATATATGTGCGTCTTGTTTTTGTATCCATTCAGC
Source organism: Aepyceros melampus (assembly GCA_006408695.1). Lineage (NCBI taxonomy): Eukaryota > Metazoa > Chordata > Mammalia > Artiodactyla > Bovidae > Aepyceros > Aepyceros melampus. The sequence goes on from SJXQ01010085.1 coordinate 364,432, forward strand.
CAGTCTGTGTCTTTTGGTTGGAGTATTTAATCCATTTTCATTTAAAGTAATTATTAATATATATGTTCCTATTGCCATTTTCTTAATTTGGGGGGATGATTTTGTAGATCTTTTTTCTTCTCTTGTTTTTTTGACTATATAAGTCCCTTTAACATTTGTTATAAAGCTGGTTTGGTGGTACTGAATTCTCTTAACTTTTGCTTGTGTGAAAAGCTTTTATTTCTTCATTAATTTTCAATGAGAGCCTTTCTAGGTACAATAATCTTGGTTATAGATTTTCCCCTTTCAGTACTTTAAATATATCCTGCCATTCCCTTCTGGCCTACAGAGTTTCTGCTGAAAGATCAGCTGTTAAAAAAACATATGGGGTTTCCCTTGTATGTTACTTGTTGCTTCTCCCTTGCTGCTTTTAATATTCTTTCTTTGTTTTTAGTCTTTGTTAGTTTACTAGTATGTGTCTTTGCATGTTTCTCCTTGAGTTTATCCTGTATGGGACTCTTTGTGCCTTTTGGACTTGATTGACTATTTCCTTTTCCATGTTGGGGAAAGGAAACTATAATCTCTTCAAAAATTTTCTCATACCCTTTCTTTTCCTCTTCTTCTGGGACCCCTATAATTCAAATGTTGGAGCATTTGATATTGCCCCAGAGGTCTCTGAGACTGTCCTCAGTTCTTTTCATTCTTTTTACTTTATTTTGTTCTTCAGAAGTTATTTCCACCATTTTATCTTCCAGCTGACTGATGCATTCTTCTGCTTCAGATATTCTGCTATTGATTCCTTCTAGAGTAGTTTTAATTTCACCAATTGTGTTGTTTGTCTCTGCATCATTACTCATTAATTCTTCTAGGTCTTTGTTAATTGATTCTTACATTTTCTCCATTTTGTTTTCAAGGTTTTGATCATCTTTACTATCATTATTCTGAATTCTTTTTCAGGCAGTTTGCCTATTTCCTCTTCATTTATTTGGATGTATGTGTTTCTAGTTTGTTCTTTCATTTGTGTAGTATTTCTCTGCCTTTTCATTATTTATTTTTTTTAAACTTATTATGTTTGAGGTCTCTTTTTCCTAGACTTCAAGGCTGAATTCTTTTTTCCTTCTGGTTTCGTCCCTCCTACGGTTGGTCCAGTGGTTTGTGTAAGCTTTGTATAGGGTGAGATTTGTGCTGAGTTTTGTTTGTTTGTTTTTTCTCTGAAGGGCAATGCTGAGTGAGGTGGTAATCCTGTTTACTGATTGGATTGTGTTTTTGTTTTGTTTCTTGTTTAGATGAGGCATCCTACACAAGGTGCTACTGGTGGTTGGGTGTTGCTGGGTTTTATATTCCAGTGGTTTCCTTTGTGTGAGTTCTCACTATGTGATACCTCCTAGGGTTATTTCTCTGGTAGTCTAGGGTCTTGGAGTCAGTGTTTCCACTCCAAAGGCTCAGGGATTGATCTCTGGTAAGGAATGAAGATTCCACAAGTGGCTTGTTATGGCATTAAGTGAGATTAAAACACATATCCAAAAATGAGAAACCAAAGAGAACCCCAGAAAAATGGCAGTTACAAAATCAGGCAAATAATAATTAAAATAATGTAATATACACATATACATATACACCCATAAGCAAAATCAAAGCAGTCCAACAAAAATAAAGTACAATGAATTGGCCTGGCGAACAAATGAAACCCAAAATTATTTCTACCAGAATACAACTAAGTAAAGCACAAACTCAAAAACAAAATTAAAGCATGGTGCCAACTGGGGAATAAAACAATGAAAATAAAACTAACAAATATGTTGAGAGGAAAGGAAAGGAAAAAAAAAAGAAAGAATAAGTAGATATGCAAAGTTAAATAGAGGTAGATGAAGAAGATTTATATACATTAAAGATTAACTGCCAGGGGGAAAGAACAGTAAGAAAAAGAAACAAAGGAATAAATGTAGAAAAATATAATAGGTTAAAAAAATTAAAACAAAATTATAAAAAAGAGAAAAAAAAATGGAAGAAGAAAGAGAAAAGGAGAAAAAGGAGAACTCCACAGAACTACAGAAGCCCAGCATAGGGGCAGAGGTTTAGAACAACAATAAAAAGTGTAACTGAATATACACATATACATATACACTCATAAACAAAATCAAAACTGTCCAACAAAAATAAAAGACAATAGATTTACCCAGCAAACAAAGGGAACAAAAAATTATGTCTACCAGAACAAAACTAGCTAAAGCATAAACTGGAACACAAAACTAAAGCAAGGTGCCAACTGGGGAGTAAAGCAAGAAAATAAAAATAATAAATATGTTGAGAGGAAAGGAAAGAAAGAAAGAATAGATATGCAAAGTCAAACAGAGATAGATGAAGATTTCTATATATGAAAGATTAACTGCAAGGGGAAAAGAACAGTAGGAAAAGCAAACAAAGGAATAAATGTAGAAAAAGTACTAATAGGTTTTAAAAATTTAAATTAAAAAAAGAGAAAAGAAAAAAAAAAAAGGAAAACTCCTAGAAATGCAAAAGCCCAATGTAGAGGCAGAGGTTAATAACAACAATAAAAATGTGACTAAAGAAAAAGAGAAAAAAGCTCAAAAGCTTAATTAGATTTCATAGTGCCAATAAAATCAACAACTACAATGAGGCGGGGGGGGGGGGAGTGGGGAGGAAAAGAAAAAGAAGAAAATCCAAAAGAATCTACAGAACAAGCCAAAATATAAGAATAATAACTGTTTCTCTTGAGTCACTGCTGTCAGCATCCTTTCCCTCGCTGGGGGTCACAGTCCTCCTCACCTCCCTAGGATGCCCTCTAACATTGTGCTGGTCTCTGGACCTGCTGTGGGGACAGCTCAGTTTCTAATCTGCTCTTACTTGCTCTTGCCTCCAGTGTCCACAGTTATCAGAACTAGTGTGTTTCCTTTTGTGGGAGTTCTGAGTGACCTTTTATATATTCCATAGACACAGAGTCTGCCTAGTTGATAATGTGGATTTAATCTGCAGCTTGTACAGCTGGTGGGAAGCCTTTGGGTCTTCTTCCTTAGTCACACTGCCCTTGGGTTTCAACTGTGGTTTTATTTCCACCTCTGCACTTGGGTTGTCCACTGGGGTTTGCTCCTGAGGCTGCCCTGGAGAACTTGGGTTTGCCCCTGTGAGGGCCAGGTGTGGAGGTGGTGCAGCTGCTTGGGTGGCAGGGGTTCTGGCAGCACCAGGTACTCAGGGGAGTTGGTGGCTAGGGCAGCAGGAAATATAGTGCTTTAGAAGGGTATGGTAACAAATATTGGCCAATATGCTCCAGTATTCTTGCCTGGAGAACCTGCCCTCCCTGACAGAGAAGCCTGGCAGGCCACAGTCTACAGGGTCGCAAAGAGTTGAACACTACAAAAGTGACCCTGTGTGCATAGAAGCAAGACTTTATTTGCCTGTGGCAGCTCTTGCCCCTGTGAGAGTTGAATGTGAAGATGGTACAGCTGCCTGGCTTGTGGGGACCCTGGTGGCCCCAAGTGTGCAGAGACATGGGCTGCCTCTGCCGCATGGGAGTTATTGTCTTATCCGTCTTTTTTTGAGCATCTTGTGATCAGAAGACCTCTTTGGCCAGTCTTTCTCCATAGCTCTGCCCATTCAGGCACTTAGAGGGCTTCTTTGCCTGGGGTCCTTCTCTGTTGTTCGGCAGTCGGGCACATAGAGGGGGTCCCTCTGGCTGGGGTCCTACTCTGTAGATAGGTGGGACAGGCACTTAAAGGGGCACCCTGGGTGGGTTCCTACTCTGTAGTTCAGTGTGTCAGGCGTTTGATGGGCCAGCCTCTCTACTGTTCAGCTGCCAACGCTGGTGTGTGGTGGAAGAGAGGCTATGGTGATGGCTCCACCCCCTATGCATGACTCAGCAGTATTGCCTTGCTTCCAGGGCTGCTCAACCTTCCTCCACAGGCATTTTCCACCACAATCTCCTCTCTTGAACATCCCCTCGATCTGTCTCTCTTCAGTCAACAGCAGTCCTCACCCAGGGATTGCTCTATAACCCCTAAACTCCAGCTCCCAGCTGCTGCGTTTTCTAGGAGATCTGCATCCCTGTCTGGGGTATGTATGGCTGTGGCAAGGACTGCCTGATTCTCATTCCGTTTAGGCTGCTAGAGATCAGCTGTTTCACTCTCAGCCTTAAACGTTTCTCCTGGACTCAGACAATTGCCCCAATGTGGAAATTGGACCCCTGCTTCAGTTCCCCCACCTGCCAAGAGAAGGTCCAGTCCTACTAACACTCCTGTTTCCCCCCCCTAGTTCCTTCATCCTACCGAGTTTTGCATGGGTCTATATATTCTTTTCCACTCATCAGGTACTCCAGTCCGCTTCTCTGCGTGCACTTCCATGTCTGAGGTGTATTCCTGATGTATCCATGGAGAGAGATGTACTCCATGTCCACCTACTCCTCTGCCATCTTATTCTCCCCTGAAATTACGTATAGCTTTGGTTGCCCTATTACTGTGTAAATTTGTAGCTTAAGTGCAGCTATTCCAGTGTAATGATACTGAAGGATATAAGAATCATCCAAACTGGCATTTTGTTAAAAAAAATAGATGGAATATTAATATAATCTATAGTTTGTGCCACAACCTTTGGATGGCTAAATTCAAATCCCTTGAAAAATAATGACCATCTTTTTCCTTTTTGTTATATAACATGTTTCTCTGTCTATCGCATAAGTTCTAGATGCATCATAGAAGAAATATCCTTCTTTATACACACTAGTTCATCTATTTTGACTTTGTACTTACAACTCATAATTTCAGTCATTATTTATGCCAACTATGTCAAACGGCATTCATGTTTCTTTTCAATTTTTTTCTATTTGGTGTGGCTTATGAATATGCAATTATATTTCCCCATTTCTGTTGTTTTTCTTAACCTGTTTTTCCAGAACAAATTTTCTTCATTTAGTAAAAATGCCACATTGAGTTAAGCTGGATCTTACTGATGACCTTGTGAGTGCTTTACTAATATATGCTGTCACTTTCTACAACAAAGATGTTAGTTAAAAGCATCAATTGTAAAACTAGTGGGATTTAACAATTTAATAACATTTTATTTTATTTGCTTTTGCATGGATTGATAAAATAAGAAGTAATGTTAACTTTTTGCTTTCATTTTAGAAAAGGGATGAATTTCTAATTTTTAACTTAGAATGTCCCATCATTGGATACCTTTAAGAATTTGATTTGTGTAACTAAAATTTGTCACTTTGCCATGTATATAATCCAATCACCTAGACACTGTGCAAACATCTCTGGAACTTGGCGACAGAGCATGACTTTCCATAACCAGTGTATCAGCCAAGTCCCCAAATTCTCATTGTTTACAGATATCTGTCCTTATGAGACAACTCTGAGAAAAATGAAACATTTTGTGGTAAATAACTTTTCAAGCTTGAAGAATCTGTGCACTCTGTTTCTTTCATCTCAATCAGTAATTCAAAGGAATTAGAATTAGGAAAATTATTGTAAAACAGCAAAATCATATATTAAAAATGTTTTTTTAAGCTGCCACAAAATGGCACTATCTGTGCAAGTGAACATACGGTTTAATCTACCTGCCAAATACCTAAATGTTTACCTCTTGGAAAATAGAATGAATAAGTTAAATAAATTTTCAAATATTTTTGTCTTGTAATGTCATTGACCCAGTATTGGGGGGGGGGGAGTGGGGGTTGTTTCTCTTCCAGGTGAAGATGTTCTTGAGTAGTCTCTCCCTGTTTCGTTGCTAGACAATGCATCTTCCACTGGTCTTCCCCGGATTTTTATTCTTCTGGATCACTACCTAGATGTTTGTCCCTGTCTCAGTCTCAGAGATGAGGGATGTGTGTGTGATATGATTGTGGGTGTGTTGGGGGGTGTAGGTAAAATTTCCAGAAGCAATTTTGTTTCGCAAAATGGATGCAATTGTCAAGTGCAATAGGCTAAATATCTCTGAAAATGTGTGACATTACAATTTCCCAAGAATCAGATTGATTTTATTCCACTGATTTTCTAAGGAAACAATCACATCTCCACTGCTCAAGTTTTACATCATCATTCCCTGCAAAATTGTGCTTTCACTTTCCGGCTGAGAAACAAAAAATACACCACTCACTTAATTAGATTAGATAATAACTGGAGGAGTGGATGTGTTGCTACCTCCAGAAGGGAATGTGGTAACCAGAAGTTGAGCAGATGAGGAGCTAAAGTGACTCTCCAGCTTTTCTGAGTTAGGTTTCTATGGTCTTTTTATTACTTTGTCTGAAATGCAAATTCCCAGAATGCCAGACACACCCATATTCCAATGCAAGTACAAAAACAAAATCGAAAGCCAGCCCCTGTTGAGTTTATTGCTAGTCATTTTGATTGGACTTATTCCCTCCCTGCTGCTTCTCACCTCTACTAATTTTGATTATCAAAAGCTGTCTCTGTTTATTGAGGATAACGCATATATTAAGACGGTAACACACAAGGGGCATTCCTCCGTAGAGATACTCAACTGACAAGAGTTCCCTCTTCTTGCTAATGACTGTGAACAATACCAGATATTACTGATGTGTTTTTTTCTTTTTTGGGGGTGGGGGGGAGCAGCTGACTTTTGTTGGGAAAAGTAATAGAAATCCAGCCCTTGTTGCTCTTGGGCTTGTTTTCTTTTCTCACACAGGATTAAAGGGTACGTTTACTTGAGATTCTACATTCTGGCAAGCTTGTTGCTGAATTTGGCAGGAGCATTAAATATCTTTATTAGAAGCCATGAATCAAGTCCCATCACAGAATTCATAACCTTCCAAACCTGGTTACCTTCTTTTGTCAAACTTCACAGAAAGATGTGGCTTAAACTAACGCTAATTTTCATATGCAGACATCCAATGATAATGGTAAATCTTCTATAGCATATGTGGGAAGTCTTCGTTTAAGTGAAAACACATCTACCCGTGGTTTAAATATCTGTCTATGGAAGTTCTGAATATAAGCCAGATAACTTTGCCTATGAAAAGAGTTGGGTTGTAAAGGAACTCTGATGGATTTTGAAAAGCGCCAATATTTTCTTTGAATCTGATGAAAATCCATTGGCTTTGGTTCTTTAAAGATGCATGTTGGAATTGTTATAATGGGAAATTTTGTCAGTTCTTGCTTAGAGCAAAGGTTTGAAATTGCTTTCTCAAAATTGTTTCCAAGTTCTAGAAATCTAGCCTGAGGGAGCCTAAAATCTCAGAGATCTACAAGACTTAACCTGCCACTCAGGCATGAGTCCAGCTATCAAGGGAAGCTACAACAATCAGGGGATTTTTAAAATACTGGCAAGAGATTTTAGCATGTGTTGAGGCTCCTCTAAACTTGAGCCTTTTTTTTTTTTTTCAACACCAGAACTGCAGCCACAAGGCTTTTCACAAGTGAAAAGTGACATAAAACATATAAATCTGCAGAATGGGCCCAGAGAATCCCAAAGCCTTCTTTGATGCTAGAAATGGTGGTGAGAGAAAAGCAGAGCAAAAACCAGTCTCTTGATCAAGGTTAAAAGTGGGAAAATATAGTCTATCTGTCCAAGAGGTCAAGAGAAGCATCTTCAAGGTGAGTTTTGTGTGCACTGTTATTCTATATGAGTGACGGTAGGTAGACTAGAGTAATAATTCTGGCTCGACTCTAAGAATCATAGAATTGTTCATATAATAGAGTTGAATGACATTTTTAGAAGACCACTAAGTAGCAGATCCGGAGAAGGCAATGGCACCCCACTCCAGTACTCTTGCCTGGAAATCCCATGGACGGAGGAGCCTGGTGGGCTTCAGTCCATGGGGTCGTTAAGAGTCGGACATGATTGAGCGACTTCACTTTCACTTTTCACTTTCATGCATTGGAGAAGGAAATGGCAACCCACTCCAGTGTTCTTGCCTGGAAAATCCCAGGGACGGCGGAGCCTGGTGGGCTGCCGTCTATGGGGTCGCACAGAGTTGGTCACAACTGAAGCAACTCAGCAGCAGTGGCAGCAGGCAGCAGATCACTGTTCATGTATGCTACAGTCGTGGACATCAATGCTTTATACACCTATTACTTTGTACAAAGTAAAACTACTCTGATTGTTTATGAAAACACTGTTCATGAGTTGGAGGCATTAGCTTTATATTTTTAAAATGCTGTGTTTTTAAGATTGGATGTGATTATTTCATAGAGAATAATTCTATGTTAACACAGACTAGCAATAATTCTATGTTAACAAAAACTGAAATAGCACTCTCTCTTTCAGCTCCTATGACTGCTTTTATAATACCTCGATAGTTGAGCTGTGGATTTAGTGGCTAAACAATTCAGGTACATTATGTCCCTTTAAAAGGTCTCAGATGACCCAAGAATGCATTTTTTTCAGTTGTGTAATTTTTCAGCTCACTGAATACACTGTAATAGGTTGAATCTTGTTACCGCCAGTGTCTGTCTATTGTTTTTAATTGTTCAGAGCACTACACCAGTGTGTGACCCTGTTACTTTGAGACACATAGATTAGGAAATGGAACACCTTAGCTAAGTGTGAGTGCATTTAACACACCAGCTGGCACATCTCACAGCCACTGACTGTTGTAAACATTTTTCTTGTATATAAAGTCTTATAGTACAAACTTGACTACGGCTGAGGAAACAACATGCCATTGTTTCTCCTGCAGTTGGCATCTATTAAGAATGTTTGGCTTGGAAGTTTATCCTTCTCTTTCTATATAGCTAAACCCTCTGTCAAAAATTAAATGGAGTTTGAGCAAACTCTCCAGGAACTAGGAGGTATTTGAGAAACTCTGTTTTGTTTTCCAAGGTAATTGCTGTGCCTTTCTTCTCTGGTACAGACTGCCTGTCACAGAAATTCCCATAAATTAAACTAATTTCCATGAGGTGGGGAGATGAGGAAAGAACACCTCTGTTTTAGTTTCCTCCGTGGAATAATACATATTTGCTTTATATCATGAGAGGGTGACAGGTTTAGATTCTGCTTCCAGATGTCCACATGGTTTAATGAAAAAGAATAATACGTAACTTATTTTCTTTTTCTGATCCATAAAGAAACAGCTTCATGTCAATTTGTAAGTTTTGAGTCAAAGGAAACTGTTATGTAAATAAAGAAGACTGATAGAAGAGAAGAAAACAGGACAAGTTAAAGGCACTCTGCCCAGAAAAAAAAAAAGAAGCATATAATAAAAATGACTTAAAAAAAAAACAAAACCAAAGGCTGAAATGTTTATATGCTTTAGCACAGTCTGAATTATATGTAGCTCTAGCCGCTGAGATCTTCTCCAATCCAATGTATTTGCACACAGCTCATGTCCAAGAGTCTTTGCTATACATTTCAATAAAACTCTTTAAAGTTGAAACTAAAAAAGAAAAGAGAAACAGTATGAATAAGCAGGTTAAGACTATGATGGCTTACCTAAGGCAGATATTCATCAATCCAGACATACACTACTTGGAGTAAATTTAATTTATAAACATAAAATTCCATAATCCCTAAAAATTAAGATTTTCCTTTTCAGTATGAAGTTTGGTATTTTTAAAGCCTCTTGACTTTATCTTTAAGCAAAAGCATGTATAAGAATTTCATAGACTTGCTGTTTTGTTTTACAAAATCCATTTTAAATAAGGAAGATTGAAAAAGTCTTTAAAGATCTTGCAATTCCATCTTGTCTCTATCAACAGTTTAAAAACAACAAGCTAATGTTTTCAGAGAATAAAATAGAGTAGAAAATATTAAATACATGGATTTTAGATGGAGAACTAAAAAGTTCAGTATCACACAGTATACATTACATGTGAGGCCATATTTAAAACTGAAATACTGAAAGGAAATCCATTTAATCTTTTTGGAAAAATGCTTCTTTTCTTTTATAATCATCTGCATGCAGTAATTTAAGCATACTCATTATCTTATTACTGAATATTCTTAATGTTTGATAATTTAATACATGGAGATTTCTTGCATGTTTTTATTGAATATATTACACACACACACACATATACACATGTGGTACATATACACATATTATATATATATCCATATATATATACACACCTAATCTATAAACATCAATATTTTGAAAAATGCTGAATATTCTGAGAGTTCAATTGAAAAACTTCATGAATGAGTTTTAAAACAATTTGTATATATTTAGATTCAGGAACAACCAGGCTATTCAAATAATTTCAGCTTTGAGTAATTGTGCTTGGATGACCAAAGTAATCCTGTTGAATTTTCCTAGTCATTTTTCTGGGAGGGGTGGGGTGCGGGTGGAAGTAAAACTGTGCAGGCTGCACTGAGGCCTTGACAGACCGTAATCTTCTGGTCAGCTGGTGTTTCTGAGCTCAATATTGGACCTGTTGGGTTACTTACTAATAGAGTAAAGATAAAAATAATAACACAATTCAAACAATAAAATAAAATTACTTGAGCACTTAGTTAACACGTACATAGATAATTATAGGTAATCTATTAGGCTTCCCTAGTGGTTCAGATGGTAAAGAATCTGCCTGGAATATGGGAGACCTGGGCTTAATCCCTGTGTCAGGAAGATCCCCTGGAGAAGGGAATGGCTACCCACTCCAATATTTTTGTTTGCAGAATTCCATGGCCAGAGGAGCCTAGCGAGCTACATTTCATAGGGTTGCAAAGAGTCAGACATGACTTAGGTGACTAGCAATTTCACTTTCATATATGATATATTAAATACATAATTTCTCTTTAAAACTCACAGGAATCCAGTGATATAATCACTATTAATTTTGTTAACCCAATTTTCTATTAAAAAAAATTTAAAGTAGAAAGAAGTTAGTTACTTAGTGAATGGAGATTCTTAGTAAATGGAGTTAGTAAATGGCGATTCTTCCATTTATGGCTAATCAGACCTGGCTTCCTGGCCTGGATGATGTTAAGGTCCTCTTTCTAATCAGTGCAGGAAGAAATGGCCTAAGATTTATTTGGCATGTGGCAGACCTGAAGTTAGACCCGAAGGTAACAGCTCAGACAGTTTTTTCTTTAGATAATGATTATTCAGGGAAAAGCAAGGAGTTGATTTTAAACATCAAAATTAGTTCTGTCACAAAAGAACAGAGCTCATACCCAAAGGGAAGAAAAGTAACCTTAATTGGTGTGACCTTCTGCTGTTACTCAGAAGCCTTTGGAGTCTGTCCCTGAGGTGGGTACCTTATGAATTAGCCAATATGTAACTAACATATAAAAGAGTAGAGCTTTAGATGTACACTGGGGAGGCTGAGACTCTAAACTCCTAATTTCTAACCCTCTACCAGTGAGTGAAATGGCTTAAAGTATGTCATGGGAACACTGGGTAACCTATTAACAGCGCAAACAAAAACAATATGCTCAAATGCTTTCAAAGAAAGACATTTTAAACACAAGATATTATCCTTATTGTACTTAGAATAAGAAAAAACAGTCCCATTGCTATAGTCCTAAAATATTTCCTCTGGAGCTTAATTTTCTCAGTATTTAATGAATGTTTTGGTTCATTTCCTTGCAAATGTGTGAGAAGGCCAGAGGAGAAGTAGAAAAAGGTGGGGCCCTGGATTATCCGAGAATAACACAGTAGGAAAATATAGGAGCATTTAAATATTCAAAATCTAAAGTTTGCCACTGAACTATATTTATTATTTATAGATTCTTTTTAAGACTTAGAAGTTGTCTTCTGATGTTTGGGTAGCTAGAAAGATAAGAATAATAAATTATTTTTTTAAAGTGTAGACATATTCAGTATTTTCTCTATATAGAATCTCATAACTTCTGTAGTTTCATTTGTTTTTGTTTTTCCCCTCTAGGAAATATGCCAGTATACTGAAGGTTAGATGTCATACTGAAGAATTTACCTCTCTAAGATTTTAGCAAATGTCACATCTAAGGCTGTGATTTACACAATCAAAACCTCTATCTTTAAGGCAGACATTTTCAGAGGAAAATAAAACCTAAGCTCCCAAGTTTGCCTTTTGCCATTATTTCAAATTCCTTCTGATAAGTATTTCATGTATTTTTTAGAAGTTGGATTCAGACTCTTTGGCTATAAGAATAAATTATATTATCACCTGATCCTGATGACCATCGTGAGAATGGTGTGCTAATGGACTTCACTAATTTTCATTTTTCAGCACCACAGTTAGAAATTTTTTTTTAGAGATTTATAAATCCATTCACTTTGGCCACTTGAGGCAAAGAGACAATTCACGGAAAAGACCCTTATGCTGGGAAAGATTGAAGGCAGGAGGAGAAGAGGGCAACAGAGGATGAGATATTTGGATGGCATCACCAATTCAATGGACCTAAGGGAGATCAGCCCTGGGATGTCTTTGGAAGGAATGATGCTAAAACTGAAACTCCAGTATTTTGGCCACCTCGTGCGAAGAGTTGACTCATTGGAAAAGACTCTGATGCTGGGAGGGATTGGGGGCAGGAGGAGAAGGGGACGACAGAGGATGAGATGGCTGGATGGCATCACTGACTCGATGGACGTGAGTCTGAGTGACCTCCGGGAGTTGGTGATGGACAGGAAGGCCTGGCGTGCTGCGATTCATGGGGTCGCAAAGAGTCGGACACGACTGAGCAACTGAACTGAACTAAAGTTTGAACAAACTCTGGGAAATAGTAAAGGATAGAGGAGCCTTGTGTGCTGCCATCCATGGGGTAGCAAAGAGTCAGACAGGATTTAGGACTGAACGACAGCAAACCCATTTAAATAGATCTCTCCACCGAGTCTAGGATTCTCTGCTAGACTCTATTTGGTTTAGCAACTCCAAAGTTCCCTTCTGGATTGCATTACTAATTTCTAGGGTGGAACTGGGTGTGTGGGTTGAGGAGTAATGAGGAAAAGTTAAGACTGTGGATCATATGGTTTGATAAAACTTTAATATCTAGGCATAGACAGCTTCTACCAGAAACCCTATGGAGGAGGACAGGCTACTGGCAAAAGAGCTGCTGTGAAACCTAGAAGCTGAACCTAAGCACTGTAATTTTAAACATTTCCTGATTAAACAAAAATGAAAGGTCAGAATCTCAAAAATAACAGGATATGACAGTAATTTACTTGTAAATTGGTACCATGGTTCAAATGAGGCTTGAATGGTGCTCCTTTTTACCTGAAAGCAAACCATAAACCAGATATACAGGACAGAAGTTTTCACTTTGTACATGACATTAGTTTCTCTTAATTTGCAATTTTATACACCAGAGAATTTTATTAGTATTATTAGTTTTTTCCTTTATAAAATAATTCAATACCAGGTGGTCATGTTGTAGTTTTATACCTTAATATAATACCTGTGTGTGTGCGAGACAGTAATTTACTTGTAAATTGGTACCATGGTTCAAATGAGGCTTGAATGGTGCTCCTTTTTACCTGAAAGCAAACCATAAACCAGATATACAGGACAGAAGTTTTCACTTTGTACATGACATTAGTTTCTCTTAATTTGCAATTTTATACACCAGATAATTTTATTAGTATTATTAGTTTTTTCCTTTATAAAATAATTCAATACCAGGTGGTCATGTTGTAGTTTTATACCTTAATATAATACCTGTGTGTGTGCGCATGTGTGTGCGCGCGCGTGCGCACGCGTGTGTGTGTGTGTGTGTGTGTGTGTGTGTGTGAGTGTCTCTGTCTTTCTTTCTCTCTTTTGGTTAAAAAGAAATTAAAACATATTTTTAAGATCTTATTTTTTTCTGTAGGGTAAAAAAATATGTTCTTCCCAAACTGATGATATAGACATTACTCCTTCAAGCCACTCCATAAATATTTGGACGCCTCCCTTAAATCAAATGACTTTTTATTTGATATGTTAGGGAAAAGGCAGTTAAAGATGGAGTGAATAGATAACAAATGGAAAGAAAAAGAAGGACCCCATTTTTTTTTTGAAAAAGCAAAGTTCATTGAATGAAAGCTGAGCCAGCTTTTAGCTACGTCTGGATGCAATTCTAGTAGTTAATCATTGCCTTTTTTCCAGTGAGACAAGTAGAAGTTTGTCATAAAACTGGTTCCTTTCCAGTTTGGATGGAAAGTGCAGCAGAGAAATCATGTAAATATCTTGTAAGGACACACTGCCAAGAAAATCACTGACTGGCAGGATCCTGTGAAGTGAGGGGGTGGAGAGAGGGAGGAGGTAAATCCTAAGATTTAGAATGTGGCATCTATTCAGTTTGCTTGCAGTAGATTTCTAGCTTGAACCCTCTTCTAGTTCAAGGACAAGTTCTTAGGACTTTGCCAATTGTTGGTTTCAAGATTCATATTCAGATATAGTCATGCATAGTCCAAATATTAAGATATAATTTATGAATGTTCTCTACATAGACTGGCCCTGGAGAAAAGAACAGAAAGTGAACTTAGGTTTTTGAATAATCTTCTGTCTCTTTACTACTCTTTTCTCATTCCTACCTTATGATCTGGTCTCCACTGAGCTTTGCCTTCCTCTTTAGTCAAGAATGATCCAGAACTCTCTTCCACCCCATTCCTCCACTTAAGAATGTTTGTATTCTATTTCCTGAGGGTTGTTTCTCTGCTCGAGCTTCTGATAAACTAGTGCCTGCTGAGTTGTTAGGTAATAAATAATTGCTCCTTCTTTGCCCATCTAAGATTATAATTTTGAATAATAAGATCTTTCAAACCTTTATCTTGTAAGCATGACTAATGTTGGGCATTTTATATAATAGAGTAACTGGTTAGTAGAGAAAACATTTTCAATTAAGCAATCTCCCAAAGGCTCATTCACCTTTCTGGGCACGTTTTTCAAACAGGACTTTCAAAGTTGGCATCCAACATTTATCAAAAAAGCACTTGAATTGATGACCATATGTATATTCTTAAAGGAGTGCTTGGTCCTGATAAACTTAGTACTTGTTTTTTTTTCCATAAAATACTTTGAATCCATGAAATCCTGTAGTGAGTGAAAATAAACAGTAGTGAGTCATTTAACCTTTGCTACAGTCTAGTATTCACTCCCTAGATAAATTCACCTTCCCAGATGATTTATATATTAGTTGGGATGTTTTTGGTTTTAAATAACAGACCTCCAACACAAATTAGCATAAATTATAAACCAGATATACTGGCTCCCATGTCTGAAAAGTCTGGGCATGTTTTGATTGAGGCAGTCTCCCAGTTTTTTGTGATTCCTTTGGCTATGCCCTCTTT
Source organism: Aepyceros melampus (assembly GCA_006408695.1). Classification (NCBI taxonomy): domain Eukaryota; kingdom Metazoa; phylum Chordata; class Mammalia; order Artiodactyla; family Bovidae; genus Aepyceros; species Aepyceros melampus. Next base: position 379,571 of record SJXQ01010085.1, read on the forward strand.
TGCATTCTGGCTTCACCTCATTCTCACTCTGGTTCTCATCGCATTCTCAAAATGGCTGCCAGTAGCAACCAGGGTAACGTGTATACTTGTTTCATAGCCAAGGAGAGAGTGTCACTTTCTATAACCATTTAATAAAAGTCTTGTGATTTACTCTGACTGGGCCAATCACTGTGGCCAGGAAGAAACCAAATGCTGATTGACTGAGGTTTGGGTGAAAGGTTCTATTGAACCAATCTTTGTTTTAAGTGAGGAAAAATAATATAGCTTGGGGCTGAAATGGAGTCAGTCCATCTGGAGCTCATGGTGGTTGGCACATTGTGGGAGGGGCTAAATGGCTGCCAGTAGCAACCAGGGTAACGTGTATACTTGTTTCATAGCCAAGGAGAGAGTGTCACTTTCTATAACCATTTAATAAAAGTCTTGTGATTTACTCTGACTGGGCCAATCACTGTGGCCAGGAAGAAACCAAATGCTGATTGACTGAGGTTTGGGTGAAAGGTTCTATTGAACCAATCTTTGTTTTAAGTGAGGAAAAATAATATAGCTTGGGGCTGAAATGGAGTCAGTCCATCTGGAGCTCATGGTGGTTGGCACATTGTGGGAGGGGCTTTTGTAAGGACAATATGAGTGCCATTTGCCAAAGGGGAAAAAATTCTAGTGTTCGTCCCTCAGCCATGTCTGACTCTTTGAGACCCCATAGACTGTAACCCACAAGGCTCCTCTGAACATTTAATTTTCCAAGCAAGTATACTGGAGTGGGTAGGCATTCCCTTCTCCAGGGGATCTTCTTGACCCAGGGATCAAACCCGAGTCTCTTGCATTGGCAGGAGGATGGTGTTATCTGCATATCTGAGGTTGTTGATATTTCTCTTTGCAATCTTGATTCCAGCTTATGCTTCTTCCAGCCCAGCATTTCGCATGATGTACTCTGCATCTAAGTTAAACAGGATGGTGATATACAGCCTTGACATACTCCTTTCCCAATTTGGAACCAGTCTGTCCTTCCATGTCTGCTTCTAACTGTTGCTTCTTAACTTACATACAGGTTTCTTAGGAGGCACATAAGGTGGTCTGGTAGTCCCATCTCTTTAAGAGTTTTCAACAGTTTGTTGTGATCTATACAGTCAAGTTCACCACTAGTTATCTATTTAACACATGGTAGTGAACATACGTCAGCACTACTCTGTCAGTTTATCCCACCCTTTCCGTTCCCCTTGTGTCAACTCTAAAATTACAATTAAAGAATTGATTTGAACTTGTGGTGTATGTGGCCAAATAGTGAGGGAGTCAATTCCTAGGTAGGTTGATAAGAAGTCCAGGGGTCCCCAAGGAGAGACGGGCTGGAATTCTTAAGGAGGAAGAAAGGACAAATTTTTTTTTCCCTCTACTTTCCTTATGATTATATATCAATAATGTATCCTTCTTGAGGACAGTCTCTGGAAAAAAACCTTCTGGTTAATCCTGTTATCTTAAAATGTAAATTATGGGAGTGGGTCTAGTGAGGTCTTTACAACCTCCAGACATTCTTTTGATTCACTGTAATAAGTAATTAAAAAGTATATAACTCCACTGCTCACACTAGCGAGGGAGTACTCTTTCTGCCCCCTTCTGATGTCTATGTCAGAAGCTTTCTCTATCTCCTTTATACTTTAATAAAACTTTATTACACAAAAGCTCTGAGCGATCAAGCTTCGTCTCTGGCCCCAGATTGAATTCTTCTCCTCTAGAGGCCAAGAATCCTGGTGTCTTTCGTGGTTCAACAGCAACTTTCAATAGGAAAGGCTTTTTTCTAAAACTTTAAAGACTTCTGAAATGCTTGAGGGAATTTCAGGTTTGTCATATTTATGAGTTTGATATAGTATTGGGTTTACTAAAGTAGTTTAAACACTTGAGAAAGTACCTGGAGGAAATTTCACTTGTCAAGTCAGGTTGGATTGGGCAACAAATATACCAATCTTATGAATGTTGTCTAAAATGATAAAGGCAACTAGTTGCAAATCAGGAAAGGAGTACATCAAGGCTGTATATGGTCATCCTGCTTATTTAACTAATATTCAGAGTACATCATGAGAAATGCCGGGCTGGATGAAGCACAAGCTGGAATCAAGATTGCTGGGAGAAATATCAATAACCTCAGATATGCAGATGACACCACCCTAATGGTAGAAAGTGAAGAAGAACTAAAGAGCCTCTTGATGAAAGTGAAAGAAGAGAGTGAAAAAGTTGGCTTAAAACTCAACATTTAGAAAACTAAGATCATGGCATCCGGTCTCATCACTTCATGGGAAATAGATGGGGAAACTGTGAGAGACTTTCTTTTGGGGGGCTCCAAAATCACTGCAGATGGTGACTTCAGCCATGAATTAAAAGACATTTGCTCCTTGGAAGAAAAGCTATGACTAACCAAGACAGCATATTGAAAAGCAGAGATATTACTTTGCCGACAAAGGTCCATTTAGTCAAAGCTATGGCTTCCCCAGTAGTCACGTATGGATGTGAGAGTTGGACTATAAAGAGAGCTGAGCACTGAAGAACTGATGCTTTTGAACTGTGGTATTGGAGAAGACTCTTGAGAGTTCCTTGGACTGCAAGGAGATCCAACCTGTCCATCTTAAAGGAAATTATTTCTGAATATTCATTGTAAGGACCAGTGCTGAAGCTGAAGCTCCAATACTTCGGCCACCTGATGCAAAGAATGGACTCATTGGAAAAGATTCTGATGCTGGGAAAGATTGGAGGCAGGAGGAGAAGAGAATGACAGAGGATGAGATGGTTGGATGCCATCACCGACTCAACGGACATGAGTTTGAGTAAACTCTGGCAATTGGTGATGGACAGGGAGGCCTGGTGTGCTGGAATCCACAGGGTCACAAAGAGTCAGACACGACTGAGCAACTGAACTGAACTGAACTGGATTTGTAAGAAAGCTTGTTGTTTAGTAAGTTCTGTAACTTGAGTGATCCAAACATCAATCACAGGCCAGTTTGGAAGTCAGTGTTAACTTCTGAAGGTATAAATACAAATTTATGATGTATATCTATATATCTGTTTCTCTATGTCTATCTATCTAAAAACAATAAGATTAAGAGCCTAAGGGAAACTAAATTTTAGAATATTTACTTTTTTGGGGGCAGCACCACAAGCTTGTACGATCTTATTTCCCCAACCAGGGATCAAGCCCACACTATCTGCATTAGAAGCACAGAGTCTTAACCACTGGACTGCCAGGGAATTTCCCTAGGATTTTTTACTTTAATAAATTAAATATCAATTTAAGAAAATCCCAGTAGTTACTATTTGTTCTTTATTAAAAAAAAATTAATGCTCTCAGAGAAAATGAAGTCTGACATTCATAAAAGCAAATTTTCAGAGAGAGAGAGAGAAGAAGATTCAAATAGATGAGAAGAAAAGGGCAGTGCTAATACTTTGAGGTCTTGATCCCAAATGCTCCTGCCATCAGCTGCCCATGAGTTATGAAATTCATCTTAGTGTCCTTATAATTTTTTTCTCTTGAAAAAAATATGGGTTATGAAATACATCTTAGTGTCCTTATAATTTTTTTTCTTGAAAAAATATATGAGTTGTGAAATACATCTTAGTGTCCTTATAATTTTTTCCTCTTGAAAAAATATGTGAGTTATGAAATACATCTTAGTGTCCTTATAATTTTTTTCTCTTGAAACCAAGAGGGTGAACTCATGTTTTTCCCTAGAATCTCTTGTGAAGAAATGTAATTTGTGAAATACAGACTAGAGACACTCTCATCTCTAACAATACTAACTATGAGAGACAAAGGACTTCCCTGATGGCTCAGCAGTAAAGAATCTGCTGCAAAACTGGAGATGAGGTTTTGCTCTTTGGGTCAGGAAGATCCCCTGCAGGAAGAAATGGCAAGCCACTCCAGTTTTCTTGCCTATAAAATCCATGGACGGAGAAGCCTGGCAGGCTACAGTCCATGGAGTGGCAAAAGAGTTGGACAACTGGGCATGCGCTGGTGCAAACACATCCACGCACACACATACACACAGGAGAGTTAGAAAAACTCTCCAGGATGGGAGGGATGAGACTGAGAGTTTTATTCCTGACCTGCCATGCTTTTATCACAGATGTGTCAACTTCTCTGTTTATTAAAAACAAATAGATTTGATATTTGAGCCCTGCCTCAGGTGGCTGTGGAGGAAATAACTTCAAAATGTGTCGAAAAAAAGTGATTCTGGTTCAAGGTTGCTAATAATACTGTTGCATTTTAATGATGCTGTTGATGCTTTCTTAAACTTAATGGTCTTTTAAAATTTTGAGTTGTCCCCCTTGTCACAGCTCCCTTCCCACATGGCACCACTATTCTGATTCCCAACTGTGCCCTGTCTGTGTTTATATCTTCATCTCCATGGTTACTGGACGTACTGGTTTGCTATCATCTATCCTATGGAGTTTTCCCACTTAGGTTTCCCACTTAGTTACCCAGGCTTTCAGGTCAACTTTTATCTATTCCATTCTGAAGTCATCTCAAAATCATCTTCCAAAATGCAAAAACACCTGCACTATTTCTTTTTAAATATTTAAGAATAGTTGCTTTACAATATTGCATTGCTTTCTGCCATACATCAGCATGAATCAGCCATATGTGTACATACTTCCCCTCCCTCCTGAAGCCCTCTCCCATCTCCTACCCCATCCCACCTCTCTTGGTTGTCAAAGAGCACTGGGTTGAGCTCCTTGTGTCACACAGCAAGTTGCCACTTGTCAGACATCCTCGTGTGCAAAGTCAAGTGGCCCTTAGGAAGCATTACTACAAACAAGGCTAGTGGAGGTGATGGAACTCCAGTTGAGCTATTTCAAATCCTAAAAGATGATGATGTTCTGCATTTAATATGCCAACAAATTTGGAAAACTCAGAAGTGGCCAAGGACTGGAAAAGGTCAGCTTCATTCCAATCCTCCAAAAAGGCAGTGTCAAAGAATTTTCAAACTACTGTACCATTGCACACCTATCACATGCTAGCAAAGTAATGCTCAAAATTCTCCAAGCCAGGCTTCAACAGTACGTGAACTGAGAACTTCCAGATGATCAAGCTGGATTTAGAAAGGCAGAGGAACCAGAAATCAAATTGCCAGCATCTGTCAGATCATAGAAAAAGCAAGAGAATTCCAGAAAAACATCTACTTCTGCTCCACTGACTAAGCTAAAGCCTTTGACTGTGTGGATCACAACAAACTGTGGAAAACTCTGAAAGAGATGGGAATACCAGACCACCTTACCTGCTTCCTAAGAAACCTGTATGTGAATCAAGAAGCAACACTTAGAACCGGAACAACAGACTGATTCCAAATTGGGAATGGATTATGTCAAGGCTGTATATTGTCACCCTGCTTATTTATATACAGAGTACATCATGTGAAATGCCAGGGAATGAAGCACAAGCTGGAATTAAGACTGCAAGGAGAAATATCAATAACCTCAGATATGCATATGACACCACCCTAGTGGCAGAAAGCAAAGAGGAACTGAAGAGCCTCTTGATGAAAGTGAAAGAGGAAAGTCAAAAAACTGGCTTAAAACTCAACATTCAAAAAACGAAGATCATAGCATCCAGTCCCATTCAGTTCAGTTCAGTTCAGTCACTCAGTCGTGTCCAACTCTTTGTGATCCCATGAATTGCAGCACGCCAGGCCTCCCTGTCCATCACCAACTCCCAGAGTTCACTCAAACTCACGTCCATCGAGTTGGTGATACCATCCAGCCATCTCATCCTCTGTCGTCCCCTTCTCCTCCTGCCCCCAATCCCTTCCAGCATCAGAGTCTTTTCCAGTGAGTCAACTCTTCGCATAAGGTGGCCAAAGTACTGAAGTTTCAGCTTCANAATGTATAGCAAAATGAATACAGTATTGTAAAGCAAAACAAACTAAAAAATAAAAATTAATTAAAAAAATAAAATAAAAAAATTGTTATTCTCAAATTGAAGACTGCAGTAAAATCAAGAAAGTTCCCCACTTTGGGGCAGAGATTTCACAGTGCCTGCTTGCAGGGTTTACCATGGCTAGTGACCAGTGATCCCATTCTTCCCTTTTCTAAATGAGAGATTTGACTGTAGATTTTCTCTCTGCTCATGACTATAGAGTGTGTGCACAGGTCAGATAAATTGTCCCAGGATCATGAGAGGCCACAGAATCTTAATGGAGAGGTCAGTGCAGCTACTGGAGATATGGATTCGAGTTGGGTGCAGTAACTGAATAGAATTTTAGGATGTTTCTCTGGAATGGGAGTGAATGTATTCAATATGAGGAACAAGGGGTTTACAGACATAACAGATGTGGCAAAGACAAAAGGTGTATTTGTCTCTTAAAAACTCATGCTCCCTTTCTATGGTGTAGAGTTGTTTCTGGGAGGCATGTGTATGTCTGCATCTCCCAGCATCTTCCACTTTCAGGTAGGGCTTTTACACTAGCTCTCACCAAGGGGCTATGAGTAAAAATAATGACTGTTATTTCCAGGCTGAAATGCGACTCTGTGCGACCCCATAGATGGCCCACCAGGCTCTGCCATCCCTGGGATTCTCCAGGTAGGAAAGAACACTGGAGTGGATCGCCATTTCCTTCTCCAATGCATGAAAGTGAAAAGGGAAAGTGAAGTCACTCAGTCGTGTCCTGACTCTTCGCGACCCCATGGACTGAAGCCCACCAGGCTCCTCCATCTATGGGATTTTCCAGGCAAGAGTACTGGAGTGGGCTGCCATTGTCTTCTCCTAAGAAGCAAGTATACCTTCTTCATTTTTTTCTACTCCAGTTCACTGGCTGGATTTGAATGACTCCAGAGTCCTACACGGTGGGGCTACAAGGCAGAAGCAGTCTAAACCACCTTTTGGAAACATGCTTACTGAAAACCGCATTGGACTCTTGTGTGACCAAAGGAAAACAATTCTATTATGTTAAATCATGAGTTTCAAGGTTTATCTGAATCCTCTGCTACTCATACTAGATAATTACAATGGACACATAGTTCTAAAAATTATTTTGTGGCTATAGGAGCAAATATATATTTATATGTCTCTCTCTGTATATTTCACACACATATGAATTTAAGGACAAAGAAATAAAACTTTACTTAAATTTATACATTTAGATTTTAGAAAACGGTGCCTGACTAGCATGCAATTACTTCAGGGCAACCTAAATCTAGGAATTTACCAGTTTATCCTTTTAATTTAAATCCAAGAGGTTAAACACAAAAAATGTGATAGGATTTAATAAGGCCGGCAATGTGTTTTAATACTGTATCCTTGGGGGCTTCCCTGGTGGCTCAGATGGTAAAAAATCCACCTGCAATGCAGGAGATCTGGGGTCAGTTCCTGGGTTGGGAAGATCCCCTGGAGGAGGGCATGGCAACCCACTCCAATATTCTTTCCTGGAGAATCCCCACGGACAAAGGAGCCTGGCAGGCTGTAGTCCATGGGGTCACAAAGAGTCTGACATGACTGAGAAATTAAGCACAGCATAGCACATCCTTCACAGCATATATACAGTGATGGAGAGACAGTATTTTTTGAGTATAAGATAAAGAAGACAAATGCTTTTACGGATTGGTGATAGGAATTAGTAGTAAATCTATACATCATGCAAGATGACTGCAGGGTCACTAGCTATTGTGGAGCTAGACCCCAGAACATCACATCATTATAGTATTATAGAGTTAGTGATATCTTTGGGCTTCTCCGATGGCTCAGATGATAAAGAATCTGCCTGAAATGCAGGAGACCCAGGTTCTATCCCTGGGTTCGGAAGATTCCCTGGAGGACGGCACGGCAAACGGCTCTAGTATGCTTGCCAGGAGAATTCCACGGCCAGAGGAGCCTGGTGGGCTACAGTACATGGGGTCGCAAAGAGTCAGACATGACTGAGCAACTAACATTTCACTTTCACTTTATGGCTCTTAAAAACAACTTTTAGTTGGTGCTAAGTGACAAGCTCAAGTCTACAGCAGGGACAATATCAGGGAAAATATCAAATGTATGTCATGCCTGTCATTTGTCTATTTATTCTCAAATCCATTCCTTTCCACCACACTGCTCAGTTCTGTATCACCAGGGGCTGACCCTGCAAACTACATGCAAGAAAAAGCTATTCATAAATGATACTTAATTTGTGAAATGACTTAAATTTTTATTAAATATGTACACTGTCAGACCTCTTCAGTGTCCTAAATTTATACACAGGGCAAAATTAGAAATTATCATATAATCACTTCTATTTTAAATGTCATTACAAGTATATAAAATTATTCATATGAGACAACTAAGTGTGTGAGACATTTCAGTGTCATTATCAGATCTTTTCATCTTTTTTCAGTACCCATACATTTTTAGTTTTGCTACCTTGGGAGCCCTACTTCACTTAATAAGAAAATTTTGTTCAAAAAATTATTTACATTAGGGTTTTCACTGAAAAATTCCATTTAAGATTTCACCACTCCCTTCCCTGCAAATTTAATATTTAGTTTTCTTAACCAGTATATACAGCAGCATATAACATTATGATTTATTTAAAGTTTTTTATAGAATAAACATTTTAATGTAAAAATAATCTTAAAAAATAGAACACATTCTTTTCAGTTTTACTCAGTATTTGGGTTTAAATGTCTGCATACTTTATTGATTTAAAAACAATAATTCAAAGCACAATGTATAGTGAAGGCCACCAGTACAAAGACTTCTCCATAAATTAAAAGCTTAAGCTATAGCTTTGAGCATTACAGTGGAAGACAGAATAAGATAAATGATATTCCTCATACCTACATCACTAACTGGTTTGTTACCACCGCAAGTTATGAACACGCTTGTGCCTAATTATACAACTTAACTTTTCTCAGATTTTCACTGATGTTCACTTCTTGGTGTTTTTCAAGTATGTGGACATCTAGACAACAGTTCCTCTATTCAATCCACTCCTTAAAAGTGAAGGCAATAGATCTCTATGGCAGAATCAAAACAGCCATAATCTGACAACTCACCAATATCTCTATGAAATCCATACTAATCTCACATAGATGGATTTTGCTCCACCTGGGAGCTTAGGAGCGAGCAGGCAGAATGAGTTACTTGTCAATATTTCTACAAGGAAATGATTGATTTGGAAATCTTGCATGTCATTATTATTAGCATTAATTACTGCTTGCAAATAGCATTACCTGAAGCAGGTGCATTTAATGATCCTGTCTTAAAATACCTGACAGGGAAAATGGCAAAATACCCCAGCTATTTTTACTTCTTGTTATTATGGCTTTGAAAACACAAAAACATCTTCAGTTGAAGCTGTCACAAAATTGGTTCCCTCTCTACATCTATACATAGAACACTGAGTAACTCATGAAGATTAAAAAAAAAAATAGTTTTACTGAAAAGCATACATTTTTGAAATTGGCACAAATGAAGGAATCTGAAAAAAATTACATTTTGTATTTCTTTCTTAACAAGTGTGTCTTAAATACAACATTTTAGGAGTACTAACTATGCCTTTTTGCTGTAGCTATTAAAAATTTCATTCCTGAGATTTTTGGAGTCAATATTTTTAAAGCAGGAGGAAAAGATGTTTTTACCAGATGGAAGGATGAACTGTAGATCAACACTTCAGCCAGTTATTTTTGGTCATTTTTCCATGAATTAGCTTTTTCATTTGGGATATATTCATACAATAATTTACTCCTTACCTACTGGGCCCTAAATATGCCATGTTCTCACAGAGCTGAAATAGTCAGTTGAAAGATGGTGCATAAGTAAAAGTTATTGTTACTAAATATTTGCCGTTGTAGGTAGCTTCCTTCTTTTAAAGTGTGAACATAGAGACAAAATGAGCTTTTTACATCTGCTTTGAGTTAAATAACAATTCAAGTATCTCTTTTAAAATGAAGTTCTGAAGAAATGAACATTTATGAATCACAAATTTAAATACATCTTCTAAAGGCAGAATATTCCTGGAATATCCCTTGTTTAGACCATAAAGATCAAAATCTAGCTTTGGTCTATGTCATAGTTTTGATAGTTCCTCATTTTTTAAAGTCTATATACTTAACTAATCAGTTAGAGAAAATGAACATCACATGCGTGAAAGGAAGGCTTAAAACAGTAACATTTCACTTAAAAAGCTATATTCAATAGAAGATGGAGTATGTCATTTGTGCTTATTTTCAGTTAAAGCTGACATATAAGATGTTCACTGCATTTTCATGTGAAATGGAGTTGTTTCATAATCTTGAAAATGAATTCCCTTAGAAGTTGTGATCTTCATAATAGCACCATTCAAAGCATCATCCTCAATGAGTGTTATTAATCCATTGGCAATCATCGAAGGGCTAAATATAAAGGGAAAATCAATATTTTAAAATTAAAGAATAAGACATAATTGTCACATCACTTTGACTTATTTTTGAACTATCTATTACCTTTCACAAATAATTGGGAAATGTATGTTATGCAGCACTGCTACCTGAGTTTTTAATTCAATGAGATATTCACTGAATTATAAATTTGCTGTAGATGTCCACACCTAACCTTCTGTTATTTTGATAGGAAGGATTCATAAATTTATCCTTATTATTTACATTGAGTAAATGATTATTTCCCCACCTTTAGCCTATCAGCAGAATTTAGACCTATCAGAAATATTCTTAGAGTAGAAATTTAAAGAATTGTCAGTTTAGTTACTCAGTCGTGTCTGACTCTTTGCCGTCCCATGGACTGCAGAATGCCAGGCCTCCCTGTCCATCACCAACTCCCAGAGCCTACTCAAACTCATGTCCATCGATTCAGTGATGCCATCCAACCATCTCATCCTCTGTCATCCCCTTCTCCTCCTGCCTTCAATCTTTCCCAGCATCAGGGTCTTTTCCAATGAGTCAGTTCTTCGCATCAGGTGGCCAAAGTATTGGAGTTTCAGCTTCAGCATCAGTCCTTCCAATGACTATTCAGGACTGATTTCCTTAGGATGGACTGGTTGGATCTCCTTGCTGTCCCAGGGACTCTCAAAGAGTCTTCTCCAACACCACAGTTCAAAACATCAATTCTTCAGTGCTCAGCTTTCTTTATAGTCCAACTCTCACATCCATACATGACTACTGGCAAAACTATAGCCTTGACTTGATGGACCTTTGTTGGCAAAGTAATGTCTCTGCTTTTTAATATGCTGTCTAGGTTGATTAGAGTTCTTCCAAGGAGTGTCTTTTATTTTGGAGCCCAAGAAAATAGTTTCTCACTGTTTCTATTGCTTCCCCATCCATTTGGCATGAAGTGATGAGACTAGATGCCATGATCTTCATTTTCTGAATGTTGAGTTTTAAGCCAACTTTTTCACTCTCCTCTCTCACTTTCATCAAGAGGCTTTTTAGTTCTTCTTCACTTTCTGCTGTAAGGTTAGTGTCATTGCATATCTGAGGTTATTGATGTTTCTACCAGCAATCTTCATTCCAGTTTGTGCTTCATCCAGTCCAGTGTTTCTCATGATGTACTCTGCATATAAGTTAAATAAGCAGGGTGACAATATACAGCCTTAACATACTCCTTTCCTGATTTGGAACCAGTCTGTTGTTCCATGTCCAGTTCTAACTGTTGCTTCTTGACCTGCGTACTGATTTCTCAGGAGGCAGAATTGTAGAAGGAGAAAGAATTGTAGCCAACATTTATTGAATGTCTATTATTTATCTGCTGCTGTTTTAAGTACCTTCCATTTATCAACTTGTTTGTAGACTTTTCAAAGTCCTGTAAGATTCTTTTACTCTCACTCCCATTCTACACGTGAGAAAACTGAGGTACCCAGAGGTTGACAGATAAGTCTGTGGTCAGTGGTGGAGTCAGGATTTGATATCAATGACTCCATCTTGTGAAATGTCAACTGCTCTAACTCAGACATGGTTAGGAAAGTGGATGAAGTTAGGGGCCACATGAAATGTCACGAAGGGTATATTTAAACATTGCTTGGAATTTAGGCAGATAAGGTATCACTTCTTCAAAGACAATTAAACATCACCTTAAAAAAATACTTCCTTATGGCTGAAGGTATTAATAATGCATTCTCTACATGTAAAAACAAAATTCATGATATATAAATAGAGTCTATTCAGAAACCCAGAAAAAAAGTTTTTTTGCAGAGATTTTGCCAAACTAAAACTTTGAAGCTCGCATGAGTTTCTCAGATGTAAAAGCTAATTTTTTCCCTTTTGATTGCTTATGTCTAGATAGCCCTTTGTTTTGTCATATTAAAGGAAGATAGGTATAGCTTTACTTACTCCAAAATTCCATAGTATTTCATCATATCCTTGATAGGACCCATGTATTCTATATATTTCCCCATGTTTTCTTCATTGTCAATGGATTTGAGGATGGGTGTATCAACAAAGCCTGGGCAAATTGCATTCAGTCTCACACCACTGTTCATGAGATTAGCAGCCATCTGTCAATTGGAAGTAGAAGGTTGGAGGTTTCAGGAGGGTAAATGTATCATGTAGGGTAAACTGATAATTAAAGCTAGTTAAAAGACTCTGATGTGAAAATCACTAAACAGCTACCCTTCTAGCGCTATAAAGATGGCTATGGTAAGGCTGACTGATGGCAGAAAGTAAAGGAATACAAAACTAAAGTGGTAAACTAATTCCCAAAAGCCTCACGTGATTACTTCCTAAAAAATTCCGTATTGGGCACTTGTGAAAATACTTGATTATCTAAAGTACTCTTACCTACTGAACACTGCAGGAAGCTGAAGGTAAGAAGCTAAGGCTTAGGTGGAAAGATGTATATGTATGACTGAGCCCCTTCACTGTCCACCGGAAACTACCACAATGTTGCTAATCAGCTATACCCCACCACACACATAAGAAGTTTAAAATAAAACAAAAAAAGAAGCTAAGGCTTTAGAATTGATATCCCAAGTTTTCTTTGCAATGGGTTGTATTAAAGTATTCTTACTTGCTTAAAAATACTTTTAGTGGAAAATTTTAGGACTTTGATTATTCTAAAGACATTTAGTAATTGGCCTATCTGGAAGACAATTTTAAGTATTTTCAGACTAACATCTTTTGGCTTAATTTTCAACCTATAGATTTTATCTGAACTATTTGTAAAACAAAATGTAAGTCAATTGTTTGTAGATTCATTTTTCCTCCTTGCTAAAATTTACTCATAAGACCTCAAATCAATACTCATAGTGCTTTCAAGTTTCTCTGTGGACAAACCCAGAGTAATAAGAAATTTGAGTTGCCTGATGTGGACTAAGGTCAAACAAAATGATGCTCTGCTTTCTTGTTTCAGATCCTCCACCATAAACACACATCCTTTTCAGGGTATTTGCCCAGGTTTTTCTCATCTTTGTGCTTTTTGTTGGTGATTTTACTATTTGAAATGCCCTCAAGGCATAGTGCTGAAGTGCTGTCTAGTATTTCTAAGTGCAAGAAGGCTGCAAAGTGCCAGAAAATACATACATTGGAGGAGTTTCCTTCAGGTGTGAGGTATAAACGCTATTGGCCATGCTATTAATAATACAATACATATTACACACAATACATATTAAATAAGGTGTCTTTAAATAGAAATATACTTAAAACTATGCTATGTGTGGATTGGTTGAACAAGACATTGTGACAAGTTCCTTGCAGGAACTTAACCTCAAATTTCCCTTAAAAGAAATAGTTCAGTATCCTCTAATTCAGTGTTTGCAAGTGATTTTACAGAACATGGCTAATGAATAATGAGCATCAACTGTACAAGTTCCAGTCTTGTAACTGTAAATGCAACATTTCTGGTCTTTGCTTTGATTTACTTTGCTTCCCTGGTGGCTCAGCAGTAAAGGATCCACCTGCAATGCAGGAGCTGGAGGAGACATGGGTTTGATCCCTGGGTCGGGAAGATCCCCTGTAGCAGGGCATGGCAACCCAATCCAGTATTCTTGTCTGGAGAATCCCATGGACAGAGGAGCCTGGCGGGCTACAGCCCATGGGGCTGCAAAGTCTGACACCAGTGAAGCAACTTAGCATGCACGCATGATTGCACTTTGCTTTGTATAGTGTTATGTGTTCATTAAAAGCTGATTTAAAGATTAAGACTTTGCAAGTTAAAATTTTCAATCAGTTTCAATTATGAGTGTGACAGCTGTTCATCTTCCTTTTTGACTGAACATTTACCATTCACCATCTGCTTTCTCTATGCCTATCATTTCTTGCTATTAACGATTTCCTCGTCATCAGGCCCCTCTCTCTGTCTCAACTAGACTAACCACTGCAGAGGTCTCTCAACTGCTCTTTTGTCTTCTACTTTTGCCCTCTCTCATCCATTTTCTTTGTTTTGTCTTTGGCAGCACCACACGGCTTGAGGGATCTTAGTTCCCTGGCCAGGGGTTGAGCCCTCACCCTTGGCAGTGAGAGTGCAGAGTCATAACCACTGGATCACCAGGGAATTCCCATACGTTCTCTAAATAGTAGCAAGAATGGTCCTCTTCACATGGAAATATAATCTTGTCACTCCTGTGCAGAAAAGACCCAATGACGGCTATACTTAGAATAAAGTCCAAGTTCATGACCTTGACCCGTAAGTTGCCTTTGGTCTGGTTCTTGCTTACACCTCCAATCAATCATCCTTCTACTTTACCCTTGTTCATCAGGCTCTACTTAAGCTGTACTTTTTTTTCTGGTTATTATATTAAGGTATATCATACTATCAATGCACGTGGTCAGTTACGGCTAAAATATTTTTCTAAGCTCCGCACACATTTACCCTAGATCTCTATGGAGACAGAATCCTTGACAATACTACCAGGTAAAAGCTAGCCTCACCCCTTCCTCTATCCTCCAGGCTCTGACTCATTTTTACCATATCATCAGGATAAGTAATGCCTTGAGCATTTAAGGAAGTCTATAGTTAATGATTTTTAAATTTGGAGTCAATTTCAAAAATAAAGGCTATCTTTTTGTTTTTTTTAATCCTTAAAGATTTTTTCAGTAACCTGTGTTTAGAATCTACTTCATGTTAAAACAATCTACTCTATAGTTGGTCCTTTACGTTACCTGGAAACTATTTTTAATAATAATAAGGATGAGATGGTTAGCTAGTATCACCAACTCAAAGGACATTAATTTCAGCAAACTGGTCAATAGTGAAAGGCCAAGGAAGTCTGGCATGCTGCAGTCCATGGGATCACAGTCAGATGCGGCTTAGTGACTGAACAACGACTCTGAAGTATAGTTTATTTTTCTATCTTTAATCTAAATGTATCAAAAAATTTTAAAGCAAATTTTGGCTTTTTTTTTTCATAAAAATGTAAACATACAACGGACTCTACCTGCATTGTTTACTTTTCTGCTTTTTTTTTTTTTTGATCATACCATGTAGCATGTGTGATCTTAGTTCCTTGACCAAAGATTGAACTCATGCCCCCTGCATTGAAAGCAAGGAATCTCAACAACTGGACCACCAGGGAAGTCCCTAAATGTACTGAATTTTAACTCTGTTCCCCTCTACTGTATAGAGCTCATCTGTCACATTTGCCCAGAAAGAGAAAGAGATATTGTGGCTGTGTTCTCACCGCTGCTGAGCGTGTGAATCCAACTATGCCATGTTTTGAAGCACAATAAACAGGCTGCTGTGCAACAGGCATGAGCCCTGAAACAGACAAATAAAAACCGAAAACAATTTTATTAAAATAAAGCAGACAAACCCCAACAATTGCTATGAAAATAAATAATCTGTGCGTGCTCCATTTTAAGATTAATCTTAGAAAACACTCTAAGGTCATCACTGGACAACTTTGTAAAACTCACTAGTCCTAGCATCATATATTTCTAGCATGACCTCTGCTCTATTGTTCTGAATTTACAGTTGGTAAGTTATAGCCTAAGGATACAGGCAAGGGTGATATAAAAGTTTATCTGTCTCCTTGACAAAGTCAAGAAAAGTTGACCTCATCTAAAACACCAAAAGAATCATCTTGAAATCCAGTAAATTATTATCTAATTTTCAGTTTTTAAGCCTGGATTTTAAAAAGTGTATATTCTACATTCTTAAAGGCTGAAGGAATTTAGATAGCTTAAGCAGGATTTGGAGGGTTTTATTATCTTCATTTTAAGTTGGTCAGCATTTCTCTGCTCTGAACTGCCCTGAAAGATGCCTCTAAGTGTTGAAGAAAATTAAGAATTAACTTCTTTTGAGTCTGAGGTAGCAGATGCCAATATCTTCTCATTCCATGACTTAGGAAAAGAAAACCAGAAACAAAAATGTTTGACCCTATTTTATTTCCTTTCATAATTACATACTCAACAACAGAATTCAAGCAATTTTACAGTTGGCTTAATTTTCCACAGACATGCAATAGTAACTTTTTAAATATATGATTAAATTCACAGTCCAGGAAAAGGTAGTATTGTAGCATATACAGTATCTTTTCTCACCTACTTCCCAGCCCAACACAGCACCTCCCACCCAAAGAAACGAATCAAGAAAAAAAAAACTTTACCGTAGATACTATCAAGCTTATTTTTTTGAAATATTTTTTTTCTGTTTAATGGGAGTATAGCCAATTAACAATGTTGTGATAGTTTCAGGAGAACAGTGAAGGGTCTCAGCCATACATATACATATATCCATTCTTCCCCAAACTCCCCTGGATGGGAGGGGTTTTGGGGGGAGACAGTAGGTCCTTGTTGGTTATCCATTTCAAATATAGCAGTATGCACATGTCTATCACAAAGTCCCTAACTATCCCTTCTCCCATCGTTCCCCCAAGCAACTTTAAGTTCGTGCTCTATGTCTGTGAGTCTGTTTCTGTTTTGTAAGTAAGTTCACTTTTATTTCTCCTAATTGTCAATTCTCTATCTCAATCAACAGTGAAACTTTTAATTATAGCCGTTTTTCCATCTTGGCTTTTAACTTCCTGAGTTAACGTGCTCTATCATTTTTAAAATGTGTGCCTTCTCCAAATCAGGAAGCAGCAATCCCTGATTACTATAATGTTATTACTATCAAATATCATGCTAATACTACTAAATGATTCTGCTGAGATGTGCTCACCTCCACCCAGCTAACTAGTCCCAGAACACTACTTACGGATCATGAGCCAGTTATGCCAAAGTTCAGTAAACTTAACCACTTCCTGGGTGCCTGCCAGGTCTCAATTTATGAAGTATGTTTGCTCAAGAGCAGTTGAAATCCCTGGGATGGTAGATCACACAGAGTGCATCCACCCAGCGATCTCAAAGCATGGAACATGTGGTTCTCCTTTTCATTTTGTTTTTGTTCAGTAACATGCGCAAGTTAATTAAGGTCTTTAGTGTCAGTCAACAAGGAAGAACTAATGATTCTTTCAAAGATGTATTAGGTATACAGGTGTATTAAGAGATCAAGATAAAGCAAATAAACAGGTACAGTCAGACACTGCTGCTTCTTGTTCTTATAAGTTAGTTACTGTTCTACTGTCTCCTTCAATGTTTATGAGGCCAAGGCAATGGTTGAAGGTGGTGTTCACAGACAGCAGGAAATGCAGAGTCAACCTGAATCAGAGATGAGCTAGCTGACAGCACAAAACCCAGAAGGACACTGTTCACAGATGTTGTCAAAGATGAAGGTGGAATGAATTTCTGTTACATATGTGGGAGCAATGAACTTCTGAACCCAAACTAGTTCAAAGTGTCACAGCAGCGAAGGAGATCTACTATTGTTGTGTTGCTTCTAAGAAGCAAGCTGCAAAACGCACTTTCCTTTAAAGGTATATTGGAGATGCAATCAGAATTTATCTGCATCCTTAAAGTGGCGCTTGGTCTTGTAGTTCTCCTAGCATTCCAGTGATATTTTCACTGTGATCCTGCAAAATGTTTCCTCTTGCTCTGCTTTCACTTTCTGGTATTAGATCAAAGGCTGCATAAATCCGTTTCAGACATTCAAAAACCAAACATCCTTTTAAGATATTTTTACAGCTTGGTGGTATAACTGGCATAAAATAAACTGGCACATATTTAAAGTGTGTGGTTTGATAAGTTTTGACATACATCGACACTCACGAAACCATGACCACATCAAGATATGAACACAAACATCCCCCCAAAATTTCCTTGTGCGTACTCTGTCATCCCTTCCTTCTGCCTTTCCCTCCCCTCTAAGCAACACTGATCTGTTCTGTGTCACTATAGATTAGTTTGCCTCTTTTAGAAGTTTATGTAAATATAAGCATACAATGTAAACTTTTCTATCTGGATTCTTTCAGGATAATTCCTAAGGGATTCATCCCATGTTGTAATGTCTATCAATAAGTCATTTCTCTTTCTTTCTTTTTCTGAATAATATTACACTGTAAGGATATACCTATCAATTGCATATACCTTGCTCTTTTGATAGATATATTCAGTTTGGAGGATGATAAAAGAAAGAAAATTCTATTTTTCGATTATTTTATTTAGGCAAGTTATAGTTAATTTAGTTAAATTGTTTTTCTTTACCTCCCCACTACACACAGATTTTAACTATTGCTTCTTACATTTTGAACAGCTAAAGATCCTACAGGATTTTGTCCCCAGCTTGTCAACTGACTTTCAATGTAGACATTTGCTCTTTCTCCCTAAGTTTGCTGCTTTGGCAAGGAAGGCTAAAGGGAGAGAGGAAAGTGTTTTTGTTTTTTTGACAATGACTTTAACTGAGGTTGAAATGTTTCAGGTCTTGGATCTCACGATCCAAGTATAAACATTATTTCCATTGCAGTCAACTTAGACTCACAGTACTAACATATACTCATATATGGTTTCCACATGCTTCAGATAAAAATCTGTTCTGAGGCTGGAAATAAGGGTCAGCACAGAGAATTGCTCAGGGTGTGTCCAATACGACTCTGGGATCACCACTCACATGGTAGTTTGTAGAGACTGTGCCCCACAGAGTTCCTGCAGTTTATAACCTGCACAACCACACATGGAAGACCTCTGTGGTAGAGGAGGATGAACCAGTGGAGGCAGGAAGAAAACAAGTTAAGCATCATGTCATAGAAATTAAAGATGGAAATATTTTAAGAAGCCTACATTGGTTACTTTTATCAAGTGCAGAATCAAAAGAGAATCACTTTTCTTTGAGATATTAACAAGTCTCAAAATCTCTCATCTAAAAATTGTAGCTGTCACCCAAAAGTAAATAAAAATAAACACTGGTGCCAAAAAAATCCGTGATGAACAACAAAAAAAATCAAACTTAAAAAAAAAAATAAAAATAGTAGCCCTCTTGGTTTCACCTCTTTCTCCAGCTACCTCTGCATAGCTCCATAGTTCACCCTAATCAGGCTTTCATCTGACCAGTCCAGTCAAACAGATCTTGTGGAGGTTGCCAGTGTCTGCTAAGGCGAAGCCTTCATCTTGCTGGACACTATCCTCAGCAGCAACCAACACAGTGAATTAAGCTCTCCTTGAAATACTCCCCTCCTTTCGCTGGTGTCTTTCCACTTTATGCTTGCTAGCAGCTCCTTCTCCTCCTCAACCAGACCCCAGGAATAGGCTGGAGGATCCAAGAGCTGACCTTGGCCCTGTCTGCCTTTTTAAATAATTTAATTTATTTATTTATCTTTGGCTGTCCTGGGTCTTCTTGATGCATGGGCTTTCTCTAGACGCAGAGAGTGGGAGCTACCATCTAGTGTACAGGCTTCTCACCGCAGTATCTTTTCTTGTTGCAGAACTTTGGAGCTAGGTGTGTGAGCTCAAAAGTTGTGGTGCACAGCTTAGTTGCTCCAAGGCATGTGGGATTCTTCCTAGACCAGAGGTCAAACCCGTGTGCCCTGCATTGGCAGGAAGATGCTTTCCCACTCACTGAGCCACCAAGGAAGTCCCCTCTCTTTCTATGCACACTCTTTCCCTATGTGACTTTATCCAGTCTTGTGGATGCAATTCATTCTCTCAATGTCTCTTTCATTCTCTCCCTCTCACATAAACACACATGATTTTTAAATTTAAATTCCACATTTCCAGCCAGGATCTCTTCCTCTGTCTCGAGACTTCCCATTAGTTTTCTTCCCTTAAAATGCAGTGTGTGCTAATTCAAAAGCTTTTATAGGAGTGAATTCATTTTAGAAATATGTGTTTGGTACCAATTAGGTGCCAAATAGAATGAAAACATGTTTTAAATTGTTAGTTAAAAATGTATAAAACCAAGGGGAGGATCACCATTTGACCAGATGTCATCTCTTATATTATTTAACCATTTAAAAATGTCCTTTTAATTGAATTTGTTGAGAGGAATTACAGGAGTTTGGATCTGGGGTGCCAGACGAGCTGATCTCAAATCCTGAATCCACCACAGTGAGCTCTACCTTTGGAGGGGTTACTTCTGGATACCGTGGTGTTTTCCTTGTGTGAACTTGAGGGTAATAGCAGCTATTGCGCGTCTTAAATGAGCTAATTTACACAAAATACTTAAAACTGTGTGTACCACATAATAAGCTCTACCTATCATTTGCTGTTATTTTTCTATAAATGCAAATTAAACATTTTTCTTAAGATGAAACATCTCAAAGTCTTGTTTTATTAATTAGTTTACCTGTTTATCCACAGTGTACCTTTTTATGAAAATGTATCTTTTACACTAAAAATGCCACAAATCTGGTACAGCATCCTAACTCGATTTGGTTTCTGACCCTTGGCCAACTGCGGACTGTTGCTAATCCCAATTCAAAAGTCTTTACAGAGTGTCTTCATTTAAGAACTATGTGTTCAGCAACTTTAAATACAAAGGATAATGAAGTAGTATTTAAAATATGCTCTGTTGAAATGTGTAAACCAAACCGGAGGGCCCTTTGTGCAGGGGTAGGGTAGAACTTTGATATTCAACCAGCCAGATGACCCCATCTGACTTCACAAGGAATTCTGCCAGTATAATGACTGCAGGCGCAGTTGCTGGAATGAATTTAGATATTTTAAAATCTTGCAAATTAATTCCCATATGCACAGAGAAATTCTTTTGTCTTCATGTTAAAGGATTTAAGAATAACAGAACAAGGGTTGTGAATAGGAGAGAACAGTCTCTAAAGAAATGTCATTTTGTTGGATGTTGTGGGGAATCCTCAATTGTGCTTAAAAATAGATGTCTTAAATTATTAAAAAGTTAGGAAGTAACTTTTAATGCTTATTTATTCTAGGCCCAGCACTGTGCAAGTTTACTTAAAGAATTGCAAAATGGCTCTCTCCAAAATAGGACACACTAATTAGTAGCAGGTTTATGTCTGTCATAACTGAGATTAAGAAAAATAATATCAACAGAGCGAGACATTCTACCCATGAAACAGAGAAATATTTTCTACAACCACTCAGGATAATAACACAAAATGATGCAAACTGATGGAATAACTATCAAAAACTGCTTAAATATTTGAAAATTAAACATGCAATTAAAGAATAAAGTCATTCAGAAAGATAAAATATCATTTCCATTTCCATTAGTTCTTCTACCTTTAACATTCTTTCTATCCATATTTACAAAAGATAGCTTCAATAACTACATTTCAAAAAGTTTTGGTGCAAAAAACTGAAATACGCTCAGATGGCAATTTTACTGAATCCGTGAACATACTTGCTTTTAAGTGGATAGAAACCATGTAAAATAAACTATACAGAAGTGTTAAAGAAATTCGACTTAGGAAAGTAAATTGAGAGTCTAAACATACTGATTTCTTTGCATGATAAACTTGGGCTCAGCAGCTGTGCCCAAAAGTAGGAACTGGAACTCTTCACATTTTCTACCCATCTCACATTGTCTACCTATCTCTCTGCGTTTGACCACCACTTCTCTCATAGAAGGGGAAAAGAGAACTAGTGAGAACACATTTATCTGTGTTTATGCAGAAAGCTAACTGAAGTAACTGGTGGATGTTTTCATTATATGATCTTTCACACAGTAGAACACCTTATCTGATGCTGCTTTTTCCCCTCTAAGTCTCATGCCTGCCATTAACAAATTATGTTTTGAAATGTGCTGTGATGTAAAAAGTGGCATAAATTTTCAAAAAATGACTACATCTTCGTAATAAAAATCCTTCCAAAAGGTAACTTCAGTAGCACTTTCCAGGGACTGTTAATTCTCAGAAAGTTGACCCTAATATCCCATCAAAATATCCCTTCCTAAAAGTTCAGTTATTGCCTATGCTGGGTTTAGAGGAAACCAAGATGAGCTCTTTTAGCCACTCAAAGAATGTCCCTGTGCAAACTTTAGGGGCCTGCTCCTCAAGTTGGGGCCAAGGACTGGCATCATAATTGCAGGACCCGCCCCAGAGTAGAATTTACCTCTAAACAAAGGTAATATCTCTCATATTGAATTCTGAAAGACTATTCATTTCCTTAACAGTCTTCCCCACCCCCAACACGGGTAGGAAATGCTAATTTTTTTATCCATTTCTCAAAGGCCAATAAAATATTTGACCTTTCCTACTGACTCATTCTAGTGTGTGTCTTCTAAATAATTTTAAGTCATAAGACAGAAAAATGGCACCATGAAAACGTTCTTTGGTACTAAAGGAGGGAGGTGGCTCTTTGGACCAATGAAGATCCAGATAATGGAGAGTCATCCATTGTACAAGATACACTAAATCATTGTTCTTCAGTCTCTAAGTCATGTCCAATTCTGCAATCCCATGGACTGCAGCATGCCTAGCTTCTCTGTCCTTCACTGTCTCCCTAATTTTGCTCAAACTCATGTCCATTGCTTTCTTAACTAATTCTCACCACTTTACCCAAGTTATGCAACTTGTTCAAGATGAGCTGTTCAACTGTAAATTGGAGATCATTAAACAGACTTCTATTGTAGGGAACTGTGAAAGTTAAATGTGACATCATAAACCAGCCAATGGTTTATCACAATGCCTGGAACTTGGCATTTGCTAACCATGTTAGTCCCCCTTCTTTAAAGCAAGAAGAGTTACAGAGGGTTGTACCATGTGATAACCTGAAATTTCTGGTTTGTTGTGACATTGCAGCCCAAATGCTTCTCTTCAGGCCACATGAGTCTTAAAGACGTTCACTGCTTATTATGTTTCTGTTTCATCTATGCCATGATAACTAATGGGTTGGCCAAAAAAAGTTTATTTGGGTTTTTCCATAAGATGTAACAGAAAAACCCAAATGAACATTTTTGGCCAACCCAATATTTAGTGCTGCATACTTACAAGAGACACTGACATATAGCTCCTGGGGTAGAAAGTTTGTTTTCATACCCCAATTCCTTTCTGTAGATGTTCAACATGTTTGGTTAATTGAATGTGTTATTTAAAGTGGTAACCTTAGCACTTTTACTGTAACACAACAAATTATATTGTTCTAGATATGACATAGCTCAAACGAACATGTCACTGGGCTGGTATTCAACTACAAAAAATTCTAGGGTATCTAAATATTTTCACAGGACTCTTAATGCTTTCAATTCAGTGATATGACCTTCATAGTGTCACTCACAAAATGCCAGTGAATGCCTTATTTCTGAAGCACATAGATCACCTGCAGCAAACACCAATTCCACAGTAGCTGAGCAGCTGGGAGCAGGTTTGGTGGGCAGACTCCTTTTCCTATGACGACTTCTCCTCTTTTCCCCACTATTTGAGTAACTAAGTATAAAGAAGCATACTTGACTCCTATTGGATGTCTTGGGCTTCCCAGATGGCTCATTAGTAAAGACCCACCTCTCAATGCAGGAGGCATGAGTTTGATCCCTGGGTTGGGAAGACCCTCTGGAGGAGGAAATGGCAACCCACTCCAGTATTTTTGCCTGGAGAATCCCATGGACAGAGAAGCCTGGCAGGCTACAGCCCACGGTGTCACAAAGAGTCAGACACAACTGAGCACTCATGCACACACATATGGGATGTCTTATGGGAGCAGAGCTGTTTGATTATCTGCATTAAACCAGACTTTGCTCTTCTCTGTTGTTTAACTTTTTCTTGCTTAATAATTAAGGATGAATGTGCCAAACTGAGTGCAGGTTTATATATTACATTTACAGACAAAAGCTCATACAGAAGAGTCTATGTGGTTAACAGAGATTGGAACAACTTCCCTGGCTCCAGACTGGAGACACCCTTCCCTCAACACAGCAAAGAATCACTCTCTACTGTAACTACTCCTCTGTTTGTTAAACTTATTAATTGCATCTGATACTCTGTCTGCGTCAGTGGTCATTACTCATTAACTCCTCTGCCCAAACCAGTGTGTCAACTTGAGGTTTTACTATGACACTAAATGATTCCACTGGATCTGGGCACGAGATCATGGGATGGACTCTGTTGGACTGAATAGTACCCATGATTCCTTCAACAGAGAGAGCAGTAGGGGAAAAGAGGAAAGGTCTATAGGGAAGGAATATGTGGAAAACACAGGAAGCAAGCACTAGAACTACTTTTCCTATGATGTCATTTGTCAGTTACATCTCATATAAGCTGAGAAGTAAAAACAAACAAACAAAACTTTGACTCTGGTAATTCCCAAAGACTTTTTTGGTCATCTGGCATCTGCCAACATGCTCTGACTTCAAGGGTACAAAATTTTTGATATTATTTCTGAGGAAAGTAAAGATGTGAGACATCCACAATTTATTTTCTGCTATACTATTACAAAATCTTGTATTTTTATCAAACTGATTTCATTAAGGGAAGATCAGAGGCTTATAATGAGTGGATAAAACACAAAACAGTACATTTCAATATTCTTTCTGAGATGAGAGAACCTCCGCGTCAAAGCCAAGGGTCAGAAGAGGGCTAGCAGGGGTTGCCCAGATGAGCCAAAGGCAACAAGGAAATGGTGTTAGATGTTGTAGGTATGGAGGATGGGCATTATGAAGGTACCCAGTCAAGTGTAATGGACAGAGATAAACTAATGAACCATCATCAGTGGAATTACCCTGCTTATTGGGAAGAATATAAGAGGGAGAATCATTTTGGATTGCTCTGATTTTCACTAGATTGTAAGAGTGTCAGAAAGTAATTCAAAGCCAGAATGCTCTCCTCATTGAATTTCTATCCATTCATTGCTTTGTCTACATGACTAGCAAAAGATTCATGCATGGTTCCCAATATTAACTCTGGGATAATGAAGAAGAGCTAATTAACATTCAGGATGGGAAGTGTGACAAACCAAGCTCTTAGCCAAGAAAGGCGAGTGGACATCTAAGGTGAGTGGACATCTAAATTGCTCTTCTGTTTGGCATGTTTTGACTTGTGACATTGGTAATCTCCCCACATGGTTCCAGGGCTTTACTTTGTGTGTGTCAAACAGGGCAAAAGCTTAAGCTTTCACTGAAGGTTGAGTAGTAGTCCTGAGATTAAAATAGTGCCCAGGAGTCCTGAATATACTGGGACATCACACTGGCTTAATTAAGTTACAGGACTTCAGTTTCTCTTTCTTTATAGTTAGGCTAAGACAGACATGGAAACAGACACAGATTCAACAAACTCACAGACAGAAGATATAGAAAATCTTGCGGTGAAGGCGTAGGGGATCTCCTATCAGGCTGCTGTTATGAGAATTCCAACTCCCCAGCTTCCTTGCATGTAAGGTTGTGCAAGACACTTACTACACTCTCCAGACGAGGCTCCCTTATCTTCGAGAGGGATATTATAGAAACTACTGCACAGGGCTGTTGAGAGAATTAAATGAGATAAGGACTTCCCTGGTGACTTAGTCAGTAGAGAATCCACCTGCAATGTGGGAGACCTAGGTTCGATCCCTGGGTTGGGAAGATCCCCTGGAGAAGGGCATGGCAACCCACTCCAGTATGCTTGCTTGGAGAATCCCCATGGACAAGGGAGCCTAGGGGGCTACCATCCATGGAGTCACAAAGATTCGGACACGACTGAGTGACTAAGCACAACACAAGGTGTCCATAGTATTTGAGAGTATCCTGTGAATGGTGAGTGCTCAGTTAAAGTTAATTGCTGTTATCTGTTTAAATAATTTCATTGGATACGAGGCAGTACTACATTGCATTTCTCTATTCATGCTCTTGGGGGAAATTGAGCCTCTTCTGCTATAGAATCTCTCCCAGAGAATCCTATATTGATTCAACACTGAGGGCTTCTAGTCCTCTTGAGACTGAAATCAGTGCCTCCAATGATACAAGGTCAAGGGTCTCCCACTATATGGCATTCATGGTTCTCCAAGTGTTAGGAGACCTCTTAACTTTAAGAGGGAATTCATGGAATTACCTTTTGATTGCTGCCATAGGTTCTTTTTCACGTTTATATTTCAATAAACTATTAAACATTTTTCTTAATTCTCCAATCATTTATATATTTTTCTTAGGATTTTATTTCAAAGGTGTATAGATTTAGCTTGACAATTTCCCTTTAGGATTCCAGTCTCTGAGAATCTAAACTTCAGCCCTCTCTAGGATCAAATATGTCTTTTAAGTATTTCCCATGCTTTCACCTTTTTCTTGGACTTGAAATATTATAATTTGTAAGTAGATGTCACATTAGGAAAACTAACCAGATTACCCTGAACAGTTTATATAACTACATCTATAATAACTCTAGAGATGTCATGGATTCCAGTCTCTGAGAATCTAAACTTCAGCCCTCTCTAGGATCAAATATGTCTTTTAAGTATTTCCCATGCTTTCACCTTTTTCTTGGACTTGAAATATTATAATTTGTAAGTAGATGTCACATTAGGAAAACTAACCAGATTACCCTGAACAGTTTATATAACTACATCTATAATAACTCTAGAGATGTCATTTTTGTCTTGAAGCAACCCAGAAAATGAAATGCTAGTTTATTTTTGAGAACCTCTGTCCCATCACTTCATGGGAAATAGATGGGGGAAACAGTGGAAACAGTGTCAGACTTTATTTTTTGGGGCTCCAAAATCACTGTAGATGGTGATTGCAGCCATGAAATTAAAAGACGCTTACTCCTTGGAAGGAAAGTTATGACCAACCTAGATGGCATATTTAAAAGCAGAGACATTACTTTGCCAACAAAGGTCCATCTAGTCAAGGCTATGGTTTATCCTGTGGTCATGTATGGATGTGAGAGTTGGACTGTGAAGAAAGCTGAGCACTGAAGAATTGATGCTTTTGAACTGTGGTGTCGGAGAAGACTCTTGAGAGTCCCTTGGACTGCAAGGAGATCCAACCAGTCTATTCTGAAGGAGATCAACCCTGGGATTTCTTTGGAAGGAATGATGCTGACACTGAAACTCCAGTACTTTGGCCACCTCATGTGAAGAGTTGACTCACTGGAAAAGACTCTGATGCTTGGAGGGATTGGGGGCAGGAGGAGAAGGGGACCACAGAGGATCAGATGGCTGGATGGCATCACTGACTCGATGGATGTGAGTCTGAGTGAATTCCGGGAGTTGGTGATGGACAGGGAGGCCTGGTGTGCTGCGATTCATGGGGTCGCAAACAGTCAGACACGACTGAGTGACTGAACTGAACTGAACTGAAAGAAGGAGATGTCTACATTTCTACTCGGGTGAAGAGCACAGTGATTTAAGCACTATCTGACAATGATTCCCAATGGAATGAGAGAAACGCAGAGCCTCAGACATGTATGTAATTAAGGCACCTCTAATGCTGATGCCTGCAATGCTACTGGAGCTGAGAGGTGGAGACCAGGAAGTGGGCACACTGATTCTGCCATTACCACAACAACTGAAACCAATCTGATGACTGAAGAAAGTCTCATTGTTTTTGGACACAGATAGTTTAGACTTGGTGTCAATATTGGTCAGGTTTATAAAATTTCATGACTCCACTTGAACTATTCAAGAATCATTCATGATGATTTCCCTAGAATTTTCAAAGTGAAGTCTTTTGCTCCAAAAGTTCCTGCCTTTTGGATTATAGCTGCTGCTGTGATGTGCTCACCTCTTTGTAATCCTATGGACTGTAGTTTACCAGGCTCCTCTGTCCATGGAATCCTCCAGGCAATAATATTGGAGTGGGTTGCCATTTCTTCCTTCAGGGTATCTTCCCGACCCAAGGATCAAACCGGCATCTCTAGTGTTTCCTGCATTGGCAGTGGGTTCTTTACCACTGTGCCACCTGGAAACCCTAAAGGTTTATGGCTTATACCAAGCAAAATGATAGCAGCTGATTGCAAGTCACATAGCCCTGAATAGAACACAATTTGAATGGCATATTGTGGAAAGAATGATCAGTTCTCTGCTAATCATTGTGTGCAGGCTAGGCACACAACTAGCCTGCATTTCCCAGACTCCCAGCTTCAGCCAGCCTAGTTTCCCAAAAGGTTGCCTACAGAAAAGGTTTCCTGCAGCAAGCATCTTGCCCTAGGTTGACCCATGAGTGATGAACAAGTTTATGCTATATTTAAGCCACTACCCATTTGGGTCTATTCATGAAAGAAGTTTAGCACTGGAGGGAGTGGAGTATGGTACCTCAAAATATGTCACCTGGGCATAAGGGTGACTTTTTGAGCTAAAGGCACTTGTAAAACAGCAGGTGCAAGGGAACACTTTAATCTCTCTTTTCTTCCGAAAATAGGACACAGAACTTCCATGTAAAAGATGTTGTCCCAGTCCCAGGAAGAAGGAAACTTTATCATCAGAGACTGGTGTCAAGGAGAAGAGATGTCTATACAGATCTTGTTAAAATAACTCTTATCTTTCTTGAGTCTCCTCATATATTTTAGTTACTTTCCCACAAATGTCTCGCTTCACTCAACCTAGTTTACAAACACTGAGGTCTCACCATTTCTTTGGATCTTCATTTTCCCATGGAGGCTCTCATGGACATGTGAGAACCTGTATGCTTTGCTCCTCTGTTGATCTATCTTATGTCAATTTAATTCTCACACTGGGCTAGAGACACTGAGAAAGAGATAAAGTTTGGTTTCCCCTACATTATATCCCAACTAACTATATATGCCATATTTTAAAATTATATACTCTTACTACCATCACCCAAGAGTAGAGATACCTTAACTTCATTTTAGTCCTTTTTAGTTCATCAAAGGTGTCTCTTTTTACAAACTTTACTGTTTAGGAATCTCACAATAACCTTTGACAGCAATGCTAGGAAAATATATATGTATAGTCAAAGCTATAGCGTTGTCAGTAGTCATGTTTGTATGTAAGAATTGTACCATAAAGAAGGCCGAATGCCAAAGAATTGATGCTGTTGAATTAGGATTCCGGTCTCTGAGAATCTGAACTTCAGCCCTCTCTAGGATCAAATATGTCTTTTAAGTATTGCTCATGCTTTCACCCTTTTCTGGAGAAAAAGATCTTCTCCACCTTGTGCTGGAGAAGACTCTTGAGAGTCCCTTGGACTGCAAGGAGACCAATCCAGTTGATCCTAAAGGAAATCAACCCTGAAATTTCATTGCAAGGATTGCTGCTGAAGCTGAAACTGTACTACTTTGGCCACCTGATACAAAGACAACTATTGGAAGAGACCTTGATGCTGGAAAAGATTGAAGGCAAAAGAAGGGGGCAGCAGAGAATGAAACGGTTAGATAGCATCATTGACTCAATGGACATGAATTAGAGCAAACTCTGGGAGACAGCGGAGGTCAGAGGAGTCTGGTATGCTACAGTCCTTGGGTTTGAAAGAGTCAGATACGACTTAATGACTGAACAACAACATGTTTCTTGAAAACAGTACTGCATTAGGTAACTTTAAAGTCACAATTTAAAACAAAAGAAAGAAACTTTGGGTTCATACTTTTAATATTATGAAACAGAAAATCCCATAGAACCAGTAAAAAGAAAATTAAACCAAGTTGCCATTTCAAACCTGAGTTGGTAATAAATACACTTTGAAGAGATACTTCTGTGGTCCAAATGACCAATAAGCAATCATTATTAACATCATAATTGTCCTTACCTGCTAAAGAGGACATATTAATAATGATGCCACCTTCACCTCCATTTTGCTTGCTCATGTAGTCCAAGCCCAGGTAGGTTCCACTGATCACAGAAACCTAGTCCAGGGGCAGAAATAGGAAAAGCAACAGAACCATTATATTTTATGATATAGTCACACCCCAGCGTTTCTATTGCTCTCTTGGACACTGATGGAGATTCCTGCACAAATTATCAAGGAAAGGTTATGAAATGGCTGTTTTTTTTTTTGTTGTTTTAAGCCAGTCATTAACTCTTTTGTTTGCCTAAACTTGTAGAGCTCATCACATTTCTGCAAAACTTCACTTAGTCGCCCAATTTCCGAGATTTTATGATAAATGTTATATTGCAACCGTATCTTATTAACTTTCATTAACTCACAGCACCTTCAAGAATTCTATATATTCTTTTTCTCTTCTAAATACTGGATACAAAATTTATTCACCCTGTTTAGCCCATAGTTCTCTCGCCCAAGTATCCTACATCCATCTGCTGTGTTTCATTCTCGCGCCTCTTGGAATATGTCACAGTGGACACCCTATTGCCTGCACAGCTCTCATTTCTGCTTTTTTGCATTTGTGTCTACTTCTTCATGTAATACAAAGGAAGGCGATCACCCTTGCTTTAGTGCTGCTGCTGCTGCTAAGTCACTTCAGTTGTGTCTGACTCTGTGCGACCCCATAGACAGTAGCCCACCAGGCTCCCCCATCCCCAGGATTCTCCAGGCAAGAACACTGGAGGGGGTTGCCAGTTCCTTCTCCAATGCATGAAAGTGAAAAGTGAAAGTGAAGTTGCTCAGTTGTGTCCAACCCTCAGCAACCCCATGGACTGCAGCCCACCAGGCTCCTCCATCCCTGGGATTTTCCAGGCAAGAGTACTGGAGTGTGGTGCCATTGCCTTCTCCGATCTTCACTTAGAAAACATTTATTGAATATTTATGTACAGATACGTGCAAAAAATAAAGTCTAAAAAAATTCTCTAAAAGAGGAAAAGTTTAAGTAATTTTAAAATAACTTTAAAAAATATATTAATATAGAAAATCAATCAATAATCTTAAAACATAAAGACACTAAGAAATAAATAGACAAGAAGAAACTATAAAATTGAAAGCTGGGTCTTCAAAGAATTATCGACAAGTTTTTATTTATTAATCAAGTTTTAAATGAGATGATAGAAACAGTATTAAATGTATAAAGTGAAGTGAAGTCACTCAGTCATGTCCAGATAGTGGTTAATCTATTGAGTCACAGAAATCCCATTCCCCTGGCCTGTGTCTGGTTTAGCAGATGAAAGTGACCCATTTCCCAGCCAGTAAGACCAGAGAAGGAGTCAGCTGCAAGTCGGGTCCAGATTGGGGAGGGTGATGGAAGAGTATGCTACAGAGAAAATTTTCAGTGCTCTTAAGAAAATCAAATGATTGCATTACTCCCTTTTCATTGCTTTGTATGCAGGGAATGGCAGGGACATTACTTTGAAAAGCAGAGATATTATTTTGCCAACAAAGGTTCAGTTCAGTTGCTCAGTCATGTCCGACTCTTTGCAACCTCATGGATTGCAGTACGGAAGGCTTCCCTGTCCATCGCCATACCAAGAGCTTGCTCAAACTCATGTCCATCCAGTCAGTGATACCATCCAACCATCTCAGACTCTGTCATCCCCTTGTCCTCCCACCTTCTACCTTTCCCAGCATCAGGGTCTTTCCAATGAGTTAGTTCTTCGCATCAGGTGGCCAAAGTAATGGAGTTTCAGCTTCAGCATCATTCCTTCCAATGAATATTCAGCACTGATTTTCTTTAGGATGGACTGGTTGGATCTCCTTGCAGTCCAAGGGACTCTCAAGAGTCTTCTCCAACATCACAGTTCAAAAATATCAATTCTTCAGTGCTCACCTTTCTTTACAGTACAACTCTCCATCAATATATAACTACTGGAAAAACCACAGCTTTGACTAGATGAACATTTGTCAGCAAAGTAACGTCTCTGCTTTCCAATATGTTATCTAGAATGGTCATAGCTTTTCCTCCAAGGAGCAAGTGTCTTTTAATTTCATGGTTGCAGTCACCATCTGCAGTGGTTTTGGAGCCCCCAAAAAGAAAGTCTCTCACAGTTTCCATTGTTTCCCCATCTATTTGCCATGAAGTGATGGGACCAGATGCCATGATCTTAGTATTCTGAATGTTGAGTTTTAAGCCAATTTTTTCACTCTCCTCTTTCACTTTCATCAAGAGGCTCTTTAGTTCTTCACTTTCTGCCATAAGGGTGGTGTCATCTGCATATCTGAGGTTATTGATATTTCTCCTGGCAATCTAGATTCCAACGTGTACTTCATCCAGCCTGGCATTTCTCATGATGTACTCTGAATATCAGTTAAATAAGTAGGGTGACAATATACAGCCTTGACATACTCCTTTCTCGATTTGGAACCAGTCTGTTCTTCCAAGTTCGGTTCTAACTGTTGTTTCTTGACCTGCATACAGATTTCTCAAGGTGCAGGTCACGTGGTCTGGTATTCCCATCTCTTTCAGAATTTTCCACAGTTTATTGTGATCCACACAGTTAAAGGCTTTGTCATAGTCAATAAAGCAGAACTAGATGTTTTTCTGGAACCTCTTGCTTTTTTTATGATCCAACGGATGTTGGCAATTTGATCTCTGGTTCCTCTGCCTTTTCTAAATCCAGCTTGAACATCTGGAAGTTCACGGTTTACATACTACTGAAGCCTGGCTTGGAGAATTTTGAGCCTTATTTTGCTAGCATGTGAAATGAGTGCAATTGTGTGGTAGTTTGAGCATTCTTTGGCATTGCCTTTCTTTGGGATTAGAATGAATACTACATTTTACAGTAGTCATGTATGGATGTGAGAGTTGGGACATAAAGAAGGCTGAGTACTGAAGAATTGATGCTTTGAACTGTGGTGTTGGAAAAGACTCTTGAGAGTCCCTTGGATTGAAAAGAGATCAAACCAGTTAGTCCTAATGAAAATCAGTTCTGAATATTCATAGGAAGGACTGATGCTGAAGCTGAAGCTCCAATACTTTGGCCACTTGATGCAAAGAACCAACTAATTGGAAAAAAACCCTGATGCTGGGAAAGATTGTAGGCAGGAGGAGAAGGGAGTGACAGAGGATGAGATGATTGGATGACATCACCGACTCAATGAACATGAGTTTGAGCAAACTCTGAGAGTTGGTGACAGACAGGGAAGCCTGCCATGCTGTAGTCCACGAGGTGGCAAAGAGCTGGACATGACTGAGTGACTGAACAACAATGCTGGAATTAAGTTATAGAGATAGCTTCCTTAAAAGGGAACCACCATGAAGGATGGCAGATGGGAGAGATGACAGGGACTGTCCTGATGATATCACAGAGCTGCAGCATCAAGCAGCCCTGAACTCAGTGTCCTGTGAGGTCACATAGCTGTTTCACCTGGACTGAGTGGGGCATTATTGTTCCCTGGACACATGGTCTTCAGTAATGAAATCACTTAATTTTGTTCATCACTCTTGCAGCTACCTTTTTGATAGCTAATTCTGTTTTATTACTGACACCCACATATAGGCACCTTTTAGGTATTATTCTAACATTTAAGAATGAATTGGCACTTCCATGGTGGCCCAGTGGTTAAGAATTGCCTTGTAGTGCAGAAGACACTGGTCTGACCCCTGGTCCTGAAAGATCCCACACGCCACAGAGCAACTAAACCCATGTGCCACAGCTACTGAGCCTGTGCTCCACAAGAGAAGCCTGTGCATTGTAAGCTGAGATAGCCCCTGCTCTCCACAACCAGAGAAAGCCTGAGTGCAGCAACAAAAACCCAGCACAAGCAAAAATAAACAAATAAGAACTAACCACTATCAAAAGCAACTTGTGACATGCAACGTATTTGAAACCTTCCATTCCCTTTTAGAATTAAGAACGCCTCTCCCTTCCAACTCAGACTTTTAATAGAAAATTTCCTTTTGACATCTTCATTCTTATGGCTTTCATTTTTTACAGTACTGGAAAGAAAACAATATAACAGAGAATGAGATAACGAGTCTGAACCTGAGGGCATATATTGATGGTTACCTTCTTTTTATTTTAAAAATTCCTTTTGGAGTTTTCTTGACAAGCAGTCAGAGTTGCCTCTATACCTAACAGTAGTTTCAACACAAAGAAGTAAACTGAAGATTCTATTCACTCAAGCCATGTATCAGTGTGATCTTAAGCAAACTCAGGGAGAAGGAATAAAACTTGCAAATGATTCCCTTTTAAAAGGAAAAAAAAAGCCTTCAGTGGTTTATATAAGAAGGATTAAAGAACGTACACGGCTGGAATTACTGAAGTCAGATTCTGTGTGTTTCTGTCCAGGTCTCTAGCATGTCTGAACAGGATTTCTGTTTATGTGTATTGGCACCACTCTTTTATTCTCAGGTATTTACAGCTTTGCTGACACCTGTTTTGGGTTTTCAATGTCTACATGATGCAGCCAGATAGAAGACTGAGGAATGTTTCCAATTTTTTTTAAAGCTATATTTATTTCCTGGTTTTTTGGATTGAGGAGGAAAAATAATTGTCGTGCTATCTATTATCAGGTTAAGAATTGAGTAATTTTTCAAATGAAAGTATTCTTCAAATAAATCTACAAGAAAAAAAACTCTAATGTTTTAGCGAACATATATGATATTTTCACCTCTTTTCCTTTGCTATGACAATCTCTTCCACATCCCAGATCATATAGTAAGGAAAATTCAATGTCTAATTTTACGTGTGGTTAGTCACTCAGTTGTGTCCGACTCTTTGCAAGCCCATGGACTGCAGCCTGCCAGGTTCCCTCTCCATGGGAATTCTCCAGGCAAGAATACTGGGGTGGGTTGCCATGCCCTGCACAGGATCTTCCCAACCTAGGGATTGAACCCAGGTCTCCAGCATTGCAGGTGGATTCTTTACCGAGTGAGCCAGCAGGGAAGCCCGAATTTTATATAGTGAGAATAAATAAAAACTTGACTATTGACAAAACAATCTAATGAACACATGCTTACTCCATATTTTTGGTTATGAATAGAGAATGTTTATATGTATACTGAAATTTCAATTGTTTAGTATTCCAAATCTTAAAGTACTTTTTTTCATGAATTAAGGCATTCTGTAACATAAAAATCACTCTCATAAATTCCCCTATCCTGGAAATAATTCTCTAGTAATAAAGATAAATGGATAAATGAACTTAGCTCCTCTCATTAAGCATCATGTCTTCTATTATATACACATATATGTATAGATAGCCTTCTCTGGGGGCTCAGCAGAAAAATAAAAACCACCTATAATGCAGAAGACTCAGGATATGTGAGTTTAATCCCTGGCTTGGGAAGATCCCGTGGAGGAGAGGCTCATACAGTAAAGAAGAATCTGTCTGCAATGCAGGATACCTGGGTTTGATTGCCAGGTTGGGAAGATCCCTGGAGAAGAAAATGGCTACCCACTCCAGTATTCTTGTCTGGAGAATTCCATAGACAGAGGAACCACGGAGTCACAAAGAGTCAGACACAACAGAGCAACACACACACACATATATGTATATATGTTCTATTTATATGTGTGTGTGTGTGTGTGTTTACTACTGAAATTTTCTAATCTGTTATTTCCTTTATCTCATTTCCCTCCACTCTGGAGTTGCTTTCAGTTTATTTATGATCTTGTGCTACATAGTAACTAAAGCAATTATAAAAAATTCTGTCATATAATCATAAAACTCTACCTTTTATATTCTTGTTTTTCCTCCAGTCAGTTTTCAAGGGATACTAATAGAGATGATCATTTTTTCCTGAAATCTATTTTCATCTTTTTTTCCTTCCATGTTCAATCTTTCAACATTTCTGCTTATTTAGGGGGTAAATATGATTGTGTTCCCCCTTGCAGAAGCTACTTATAATTCAGGAAGCCTTGCCTAACTAACTAAAATAGTTCTATAGGGTCTTTAGATATGATAGAGTTGCAATAACAGAAAGTAGTTATTAATTTAAGTTGTAATCAGCATGCTTGGGAGCCAAGAAAAAGGAGTATGCTTGACAACAGTGTTTCTATCTGTCTCCTCAACTCTTCATTAGAGGCAGAGCAGCGCAGAAAAGTCTACCTCATTTAGAAATGGGATGGTGGGAATGAAGACAAAGTGACTTCATACAAATTATGCTTTATTGAAGCTTAACCAACCTTAGAGGTAAAAGGATTATTTTCATCTTTTCCCAATCTGGGAAATACAAAATCAGAAAAATGAAATAGAAATTCATAAACTTTAAAAAATGTTTTATTTATTTTACTTTTATTTATTTCTTCGGCTGTGCCGGGTCTCAGTTATGGCATGTGGGCTCCAGTTCCCTGACCAGGGATCAAACTTGGGCCCCCTGCATTGGGAGCATGGATGCTTACCTATTGGACCATCAGGGAAGTCCCAAAAGTTCATGAATTTTAAATTCAGGTACAGAACAAATCCTTTTAAAGAATCCCCAGTGATAGCCATCAATTTTATTTAATTTTTATTTGGATATACTAATGGAGTCAATACAAGTTAGTCATATGTCCAAATTAAGTCGTAAGTCCCACCCGAGTGTGAATGAGTTATTTAGGTTTATTAAAGTTTCAATAGTGAAATAAATACATTACCAAACAACTTTATCAGTATTCAAAGTTAAGTCTGCCTCTGCTCAATGGCCAGACCACCGATAGTTATGTAAAAATTATTTCTTTCCTGAATGTTCCTTGTGAGTCTAAGCAGCTATAAATAAGGCTCCTGTGGCTGATTTCAGACTGAAAAGGAAGGACAGAGAAGTCTAATGGGAAAAAAAAGACTGGGAAGAGGTTACTGGAGCTCTTGTGTGGGACACATGGTGAGAACCACTGTCTGAAGAATAAAGGAGGGATAAATTTGGTAAGGAATAAAAGTGGAAGGATAGATACTGTTTGCAACACTGATGTAATAGGAAACCATCCAAACATTGTACTGAAACAGTAAAACGAATATCCATGTTTGCAAAATATCACAGGATAGCAGTTTATTTTTCTAATACATTTTAATTGAACATCTACTAAGCATGCAAAACAAAAATGTTCTGCCTTGAAAGAACTTACAGCATATAAGCATAAGTTGTACAAGTATCAAAATAATTCTAATAAAATTTCAAAAACCGATAAGCCCTATGAGGATAAGTTATGTTATATAAGCTTTCAGAAGAGGGAATGATATGTGGTGAGGTTCTTTAACTAACTGGTGACTCTCTGACATGGACAAGAACATGGAAAAACATGGAAAAGACCACACACGGAATTATATAATTCAAGGAAGCAAATTATATCCAGAGCAGAATTGAAAAAAAAATATTATACACAAACCACACACAAATATTTGCATTCTACTACCAAAAATAATCAAGCTAGAAGGACAATGATTAGTCAGACTCTAATCTACTCTTGCAATGAGTATTGTAGGTAGCAGTGAAGGAACTTGTTTTTAAGTTATATATGGGTGACAAAGGTTATAGCTTGTTCTCTTTCTGTAATATTAAACAAATGTCATCAGTCTCTGGAGTTAAGCTAAGGAGTGGCCTCTGTCAGCAGAGTTCAAAGAAAAGTAAAGGCCGGCTGAGTTTCAATGAGGAAGAACCCTGGAGACTGAGCTATAACCAAAGAGGACAAATAAAATTCCCATCTTCCAGAATTCTCTATTTGAAGATAATGCAAGAACTCCCAGCTTGGAGCAGATGCTTATTCACCTGTGTATTTATTATAATAAAGCAAACATGCCCACTCTGCTGGATGAAAACAGATCATTGGACTCCAATCCTATTCCCCCTGTGGTATCTCTTCACTATTTTCATGTTTCTTTATATTAACTGTAATCATTGCACATGTTTTCTGACAGCTGATTTCTCAGAGAAAAGACACAGTAGGTGCCCATTATGAATGAACTGAACATGGAAAATTTACATCCTAGGGACCTCTGTCTATAAAATATCTGGAGTTTTACTGATGAAACTAAAATAATAGTGATACAAAAGGAAAAGAACTGTTGTGTGATTTTTTTTATTAGTATAGCTCAATTTAAAAAATCTGGTCAGTTTATGTGGTTTCAGAGAGTGGCATAAGTTCATAAAAATATATCTTCTTTAAATTCCTGAAGTTTCCAATTGGTTGCATGTTCAAAAACAATTTTTTTTTAAGTCTGGCAACCAAAGGATATACTGAAGTATGGTTCATAATCAGTCAGGGATAACCACCAAAAAGTACACATAAAATATACTATTTTCTTACCAGCCAAAGAAAATTAAGGCTATCCAATGGAATTTAAGGTAAGCATGGAAACAGAACATAGACAGAAAGAAAATTTAGTGAACATGAAGTATAAACTAAAGCAAAAGGAATAAATCCTAACAGAAGAGTGAAAATAAATATGAGTGGCTTAAATTCACAAGTATAAAAAGTAAAAAGTTCTAGGATGTGATTTGAAAAATGAGATTTTATATTATACTGTTAGCAAGAGACAAAATTAACATAAAAGGTTATTTTCATTTTCAAAATAAACAGAAAAAAGTATGCCTAGGTAAATGAGAATCAAAAGAAAACATGGATGCCAATTTTATATCTGGAAATAGAAAACAAATAAAAAAAAACCCAGGTTGCAATAGGGTTACAACTTTAAAAAGTCAATAGTCAATAAATTATGATCACCAGCCATTTATGCAGAATTAAAACTGACAGGATGACTGAAGAGGTAGGCAAATTGACAATTGTCATTTGAGATATAACTACATTCTATTCAGAAACAGACAAATGAAGGAGATAAAGTAAGCAAAGCAATAACTGGCAGCCAAATCAAATAGAAATATTTTAAGAAAATAAAAAGATCATATCATTCATAACAGAGACACAAATATAAAATTAAATTAGGTGTTAACTAAGCAAAATCAATGGTATTAGACATTGATATACTGTAATAAAGTAAGATTTAGCCAAGAGATGTAACTATGGTTCACAGAATGAAAATATTTCATTTTACTTAACTATACTATTTGTGTAAAGTAGAAGAAAATCAAAGAGTTGTCTCAACTCAGAAACAGCAGTTGTGAGGTCTCTAAACATACACACACACATCAGAAACATTTTGAGAGACACTTGACAAACACCTTTTAAAATTATTTTGAAATATGATACCCAGGAATCCTTGAGACAAATTTTAGATAGAATTAGAAGGAGGGTGTTTGCATTTTAAAATAGTACTTTTTGATTTGGATCAAAGGATTTTAGGTATCTGTCAAGCTTGGGGTGCAACTCTGTACCTTAAAAATAGTAGTGCTCACAGATTACCTTTTTTTGTGAGTTAGGGTAATTCTCACCAATTCTATCAAGTTATTACAGTCAAGTCATTACTCATTAGAATGTCAATTCAAGTCAAATATTTATTGACTAAGCACTATCTTCAGGACATCGTGTTGATTACTGAGAGAAGAAGAAAAACATCACATGGTACCTGTTTTTAAGAAGTTGGATATGGTGAAGTAGGGAGCACTCCCTATGTGTTTATATACACACGTAACCCCTCTGCACTTTACACATGCCTGCTTTGCAAGACTAATAAAAAAGATTACCAAATAAAAGAAATTACCAAGGGCATGGTGACCCCATGCCCAGCCCAGCTCTGACATCTGGCTTTAGCTAAAGTTTCAGTATTTCTAAACCCCAGTGGTTTATGTCATGTGTTTATAAAATGGAATAATCAGTAAGCTTGTAATCAATGCATAAACAAATTTTATTTCCTAATTCTACATTTTCACAATTCAAGAAAGAATTAAATAATCATCATATATTATAGAAATGACACACATATATGCATACACACACACATACACTGACATTAATAATAAAAATCTTAATTATTACAAAGTACAATGGTCACTTTAGCCTTGTTTTCTATTGTAGTCCTGGAACTAAATTTAGTTTTTAAATAAATAATGTAAGGCAGAAATTGGAAAGATTTTTTCTGAAAAAAGTCAAATGGTAAACAGTTTAGGCATTGTGTATCACAGGGCCACTGTCACAATTATTCAGCTCTATTGTAGCATAAAAGTAGCCAGAGGCAACATGTAAATAAACAACCTTGGCTGTGTGCCAATAAGGCTTTACAGACACTGAAATTTGAATTTCATATATTTATACATTGCATTTTTTTCTTTTCTTACTATTTTTTCAACTATTAAAACATGTAAAGCCCATTTTTAGCTTGCAGGTCATACAGAAACAAGTGGCAGGCTAGTTTGGCTGGAGATCATAGCTTGATAACTATTAAGTTATTCAATAAATAATGGTTTTTTTCCTATTTCCTTTAATATTTTAAGACAGATTTATTTTCATAATTGAAAATCTCAAATGTCTTCCTATTTGTGAAAGGAAGTGCTTTTTCCCCTAACTTTTTGTAAATTCCCTTTTTCTAAATTGTAGGTCATTATATTGTTTCCATAAAAAAAACTCTTTTTTCCTTTTAAGACATCCTTTTATGAAATAATTGTAGAGAGTGAACATGGTTTAGACGGCTTACCAAATTAATCTGCAGCGTTTTTTCCCAGTTTTTCTCATTATTCACTCCAGCATTATTGACCAAGATGTCCAGCTTTCCAAAGTGGTCTACAACTTTTCTAAAAGTATCTAGTAAAGAAAGAAGACATTATAATCCGTTCTTACTTTGCCCAGACACATTTATCATAGTGTATGCCCTGAAATGATGTTTTAACTTATGCAGTCTTCTGGTGAAAATTACCTTAGACTGTGGCTTACTGCTTTGCTTCTCAGTGTGGTTTGCAAGCCAGCACCATCAATCAGAATTACCTGGGAACCTGTCAAAAATGCAGAATCAGTGGTCACCACAGACCTACGGAATCAGAATCCTAACCTTAGTAAGATCCATAGACAATTTGTATGCACATTAAAGTTCTGTAAGCAGTACCTCAATGGAGTAAATTTTAGAGAGCTGAGCACCCTGTGCTAAGTGCTCTTGGAAGTCAGTTTGGGCAGCCAGC
Organism: Aepyceros melampus; assembly: GCA_006408695.1. NCBI lineage: Eukaryota > Metazoa > Chordata > Mammalia > Artiodactyla > Bovidae > Aepyceros > Aepyceros melampus. Next base: position 420,454 of record SJXQ01010085.1, read on the forward strand.
ATCTCTATCCTTGAGAAGTTACTAAAGTTCTGTGGCTTAGCCTATGACAAACATCCTTTTAAAAATGTCATATTATCTTCAGAAAGTGTCATATTAAACACTCGTGTATTCCGATCCATTATGACCTTTTCAGTGCATCTAGTACCCAGTTGGCTTCCCAGGTGGTGCTAGTGGTAAAGAACCTGCCTGCAAATACGGGAGGCACAAGAGATGCGGGTTCAATGGGTAGAAGGGCACGGCAGCACACCTCAGCATTCTTGCCTGGAGAATCCCATGGACAGAGGAGCCTGGAGGGCTACAGTCCACAGGGTCACAAAGAGTTGGACATGACTTAAGTGACTTAGCACGTACGCACACACTCTTCAGAACTCCACAACCACTTCACAGGAAATTAGGTTGTCAAATACTAATGGCTTCTCACTTTTGGGCTCAAGCAACTTACAATCTAGGTTTTGCTGACATTTAAATGCTGCGGCACCCTTAATAATTTGCCTAAACTCTTCCTGTTGCTTTTTTTTTCATCTGTAGGTCATCTCCAAGAACTTTTCCACCTCTCTATTTTTATGATTTCAATGACGTCTCTTGGGCCACGTGTCTACATAGTTTTAAAAGTTGTAGGCCACACTAAATCCTGAAGCTGGAAGAGCCAATGCCAAGTTTTCCTAAAATGCAAATAAACACTGATATCCAGAAAACATGTGGCTTTCTCATCGACCATCATGGCTTCCCCTGGTCACTCATTATGTGTCTGGTTTCCTCCTCCCAATCAGTTATCCTTAAGGAACGTGTTTACAGCCAAGGTACTAATTTTAAATACTGGGAAGCAAAACAATTAAGGTTAAATGCCACGTGCAAAACTACATAAATTCAGACAGAAATAGCTTTCAGATGACCTCTACTGTTCCCTACTCTATCAGCATGGCTGTTGGGATTTGACATGACTTTACCCTTGAAGAAAAATACCCTGTGCAATCAGCAAAACTTTATCCTCTGGCAAAACACATTCCTCTGGCACTGTGTTTACAGGTCTCTTCTGCTCACACTTATAATCCATGTTATGGGTCTTTATAAAATTTTCAGAGTTTAATTACATAATTTCCTATAAAACAATTTCTTGAACAATTTGTTTCCTTCTAACATACCACTCCATTTTCACTCTTTCACAGAACACTCCAACATTAAAAAAAAAAAAATCACACACAGACTCATCCATATTAAGAAGTACTAAAATGACTTTCATGAAAGTTTTTTGATCCGTTAATTAAAGATGTGCCTAGCAATTTTTTTCGCTTGGTCTTTCAAAAAAAAAAAACTTTGTGAAATACAAATGTTCTATTTTCTCATTTTTCCTCGAAATACATGTATTTTCTCATACAGATCTGTTGGACTTCTAAATGACCAAATCTGTTTTTTTGTCTACACCAATACTGTCTCTAGATTGGTCAAGTAGATCCGTCTGTCTTAAGTGGGTAGACAGAAACAGGAAAGCATTAAGGAAAGTCTGATAGGAACTTTTCTTCTGCAATACAACTATTACTGTTTTTAAAGCATTTCATAGGGGAAAAATCAGGGAAAACATCTGGTCAAAAGCATCCAGCACAGCTGTGATGACAACCCTTGACCTTGCATTCTAGCATGTTCCAAGGAGAAACACTGCCACATTTGATTGCCATTGGATTCTGCCGTCTTCCAGCTTTCTGGGAGAAGTAGTTTGCCGTAATCCCCTAGCCTACTTTATCTTTCTAAGTTTCATTTGTAAGTTCAATCATTTAATAACTACTGAAGAGCACTATCTTGGAATACACCGAGGAATTTTGATTACATTATGCGCTGCCAAATGACTAAAAGAAAAGGATTTCTCAGACATCCTTGGCTTTTCTTCCTCCTTAGTTGTTTTATGTCTATTGGGATGTCAGATATCCCTCCCTCCTAAGTTTTTTTTTTTTTTTTTTAATGTCTATTGGGATGTCAGGTAGCAGTCGGCTCTCTCTTGGAGCTCGGAGGTAGTTGCTCTGCAGGAGGTAGCCCCTCCGCCACCCCAAGCTAGCTCTCTGGCGCAGGCTGCCTTCAGGTTGCTACTTGCTCAAAGCGCGCTCCGCGCTGATGGATTGATTTTCCCCTCGCTTACCTCTCAGTTGTTCCTGATCGGCCACATCGCACTGAATAAACAGAGTCTTCTGAGGTTCAAACTGCTCATCCAGGGCAGCTTTACACTTGACACCTGCTTCGAGATTCCAATCGACCAGCGCTACCTACGGACAAAAGGAGAGGAATCGAGATCCTTCGCGCCTGGTAAAACAGGCAGACAGACCGACAATACAGAGACAACAGGAAGCTCCTTGTTTGGACCTGAGATCGGGCAGTTTACAGATCGGGTTCTCTGTCAGCGCATTCGAAGTCCGCTGGAGTGCGCCCGCCTGGACAGCTCTGGAGGCGGCAAGGAGAGCACCGGGGGCGCAGCCTGGGTCGCTCACTCCCCGGGGCCTCGACTGGAGAGCGGGTCTCGGGTGGGCCGTGCGCCTCGCCGCGCTTACCTTGGCGCCCTTGAGCAGCAGCGCCTCGGCGGAGGCTCGGCCGATGCCCTGGGCCGCGCCAGTCACCAGCGCCACTTTGCCGTTCACGTGCATGTCGCCGCCTGCGCTCGGTGGGCGAGCTCGGCGTCTCCGCGCGGCCGCGGCTTTTAAGGACCCTGCGCGCGCGCATGTGTGGCCGGGCCGCGCTCGCCTGCCAGTGGGCGGGGATGAAGCTGTCAAGCAGCGCCGGCACCCAGGACTGTGTCACCTGGTCCGGAGCGCTCCGGCCCGGCGTCTTTGCCTTCCTGACTCGTAGCCGAGCCTAGGAGCCTCCCCCTGCACTAGGGCATGAGACATACGGTAAATAAACATCTCTGCCTCTGTGGAGCTTGTAACCTAGGCTAGCTGGGGAGATGATGATTTGGACGCAGGCTGGCTGGTTAAAGAGCACGCAGAAAGGTTACTCCCCAAGAAGAGGTCCCTTCCGTGCGCTGAAGACCACCCCGTAAAAGGAGGACAGAGGAGAAGCTGAAGAGCTTGGATTCCTCCTCTGTGCCCAGGTCTTCCTC
>SJXQ01010086.1:0-23175 GCA_006408695.1 Aepyceros melampus
ACATATAAATGGAATGTAGAAAGATGGTAATGATAACTCTGTATGCGAGACAGCAAAAGAGACATAGATGTATAGAACGGACATTTAGATTCTGTGGGAGAGGGAGAGGGTGGGATGATTTGGAATAATGGCACTGAAACATGCCATTATACTATCATGTAAGAAATGAATGGCCAGTCTATGTTCCATATAGGATACAGGATGCTTGGGACTGGTGCACAGGGATGACCCAGAGAGATGATATGGGGTGGGAGGTGGGAAGTGGGTTCAGGATTGGGAACCCATGTACACCCGTGGTGGATTCATATCAATGTATGGCAAAACCAATACAGTATTGTAAAGTAAAATAAAGTAAAAATAAAAATTAAAAAAATAATAAAATAAATGTGAATCTTACTAAAATCAGTGATTTTTTAGGGTGAAAAGATAAATTAGAGGACAATGCTTAGGAACCTCTCATAAAGTTCATGGGACTTCCTGGGAGCTCAAACCATAAAGACTTCATTTGCAATGTGGGAGAGGGAGGTGGGAAGTGGGTTCAGGATTGGGAACCCATGTACACCCGTGGTGGATTCATATCAATGTATGGCAAAACCAATACAGTATTGTAAAGTAAAATAAAGTAAAAATAAAAATTAAAAAAATAATAAAATAAATGTGAATCTTACTAAAATCAGTGATTTTTTAGGGTGAAAAGATAAATTAGAGGACAATGCTTAGGAACCTCTCATAAAGTTCATGGGACTTCCTGGGAGCTCAAACCATAAAGACTTCATTTGCAATGTGGGAGACCTGGGTTTGATCCCTGGGTCAGGAAGATGCCCTGGAGAACGAGGGCATGGCAACCCACTCCAGTATTCTTGCCTGGAGAATCCCATGGACAGGAGCATCACAGCTACAGTCCAAGGAGTCGCGAAGAGTCAGACATGACTGAGCAACTAAGCACAGCACAGCACAGCACATAATATTAATGAGGGTTGGTAGTGACCTGGAGTGGGGCAGTAGTAGAGATTTGATAAAGAAGAATGAAAAAAAATCCAATAATTCTCAACATTAAGAATTACTATTATATTTGGATTTAGGTGACTGAATGTGATCTAAATTGTCTGCTTTAGGGGCTTCACTGAAGATATGGCAGTGACAGTTGAGAGAGAACTGGCACAGAACAATTTTTGTAAGAGGAAGATGACTCTTTCAGTCCATTGAGCCTTCTGAAACAAAACAGCATAGACTATAAACAACTGAAATTAATTGCACATCATTCTGGAGGCTGAATCCCAAAATCAGGATGCAATATAATTGGGTTCTAGTGAAAGCCTCTTTACTTGGCTGAAGATAACTATAGGCTGACATGATCTTAGTTTTCTGAATCTTGAGTTTTAAGCCAGCTTTTTCACTCTCCTCCTTCACCTTCATTAAGAGGCTCTTTAGTTCCTCTTCACGTTCTGCCATTAGGGTAGTGTCATCTGCATATCTGAGGTTATTGATATTTCTCCCAGCATTCTTGATTCCAACTTGTGCTTCATCCAGTCCAGCATTTCTCATGATGTACTCTGCATATAAATTAAATAAGCAGGGTGACAATATATAGCCTTGACATCAATTCAGTTCAATCACTCAGTCGTGTCCAACTCTTTGCAGCCCCATGAATTGCAGCACGCCAGGCCTCCCTGTCCATCACCAACTCCTGGAGTTCACTCAAACTCATGTTCATTAAGTTGGTGATGCCATCCAGCCATCTCATCCTTTGTTGTCCCCTTCTCCTCCTGACCTCAATCCCTCCCAGCATCAGGGTCTTTTCCAATGAGTCAACACTTCACATGAGGTGACCGAAGTATTGGAGTTTCAACTTTAGCATCAGTCCTTCCAATGAACACTCAGGACTGATCTCCTTTAGGATGGACTGGTTGGACCTCCTCACAGTCCAAGGGACTCTCAAGAATCTTCTCCAACAGCACAGTTCAAAAGCATCAACTATTTGGCACTCAGCTTTCTTTACAGCCCAGCTCTCACATCTATACATGACCACTGGAAAAACCATAGCCTTGACATACTCCTTTCCAAATTTTTAGCTAGTCCATTGTTCCATGTCTGGATCTAACTGTTGCTTCTTGGCATGCTTATAGGTTTCTCAGGTGGCAGGTAAAGGGGTCTGGTATTCCCACCTCTTGAAGAATTTTCCACAGTTTGTTGTAATCCACACAGTCAAGGCTTTAGCATAATCAATGAAGCAAAAGTAGATATTTTACTGGAATTTTCTTGCTTTTTCTATGATCCAGTGGATGTTGACAATTTGATCTCTCATTCCTCTGCCTTTTCTAAATTCACCTTGTATATCTGGAATTTGTCAGTTCATATACCGTTAAAGCCTAGTTGGAAGAATTTTGTGCATTACCTTGGTAGCATAAGAAATGAGTGCAATTGTGCAATACATTGAACATCCTTTGGCACTGCCCTTCCTTGGTGGGATTGGAATGAAAACTGATCTTTTCCAGTTCTGTGGCCACTGCTGAGCTTTCCACATTTGCTGGCATTTTGAATGCAACACTTTAAAAGCATCATCTTTTAGGATTTGAATTAGCTCAGCTGGAATTCCATCACCTCCACTAGCTTCATTTGCAGTGATGCTTCATAAGGCCCACTTAACTTTACATTCCATGATTTCTGGCTCTACATGAGCCAGTTACCTGGGTCATCAAGATCTTTTTTTGTATAGTTCTTCTGTGTATTCTTGCCACGTCTGCTTTACATCTTCTACTTCTGTTTAAGGCCAATAGGACTCGATTATAGAACTTCCACATATACATGTATTTATGTGTATTTACATGCATTCACACACAAATGCTAAAGACTATTTCAAGAATTATATATTGTCCAAAATTGTCAAATTAGAAAAGTCAAGAAAGTCAGTAGAAAAATTTTTAGATTCAACAGAGTTTCACAGTGTGATATCTAGATTTAATGGATTTAGGGATGAATGGAAGCAGAAAAAAAAGAGAATGAGTGCCGAAAAACCTAACTTAGTCCTAAAGCAGAAATAAGAGAAATTTCCACAACTAGAGTGGCATAAGGCAAAGGTTTCATAGAAAATGGGAGGACTTCATGTATATTTAAATGCCAATGAATAGAATAAAAATGAAAGACATATCCTGAATATCATAGAGAAGAAGGAATAACCAAATATATAGTGCTGACAGGTGGAAATTCAGTTTCAGACAGGGAGGTGTTCTGTTATTAGGAGAATATGCACTGCTTTCATTGTAACATCAAGAGTGCCGAAAAACCTAACTTAGTCCTAAAGCAGAAATAAGAGAAATTTCCACAACTAGAGTGGCATAAGGCAAAGGTTTCATAGAAAATGGGAGGACTTCATGTATATTTAAATGCCAATGAATAGAATAAAAATGAAAGACATATCCTGAATATCATAGAGAAGAAGGAATAACCAAATATATAGTGCTGACAGGTGGAAATTCAGTTTCAGACAGGGAGGTGTTCTGTTATTAGGAGAATATGCACTGCTTTCATTGTAACATCATTGAAGTAGGAAGGGATGGTGCAGAGTCACAGCAAAGTTTTCTTGGGTAGAAGACTTTCTGTCTGCTATACAAATTATCTCAACTGTATTGCTCGGGTCCCCATCACAACTTCTGTACAATATCCATCAAGAGATATGTAAATAAACATCATTGGGTCATTGAAACTGTAGCATTTTTTAAATTAAAATAAATTAGAAAGAAAGATGTTTTTTTCACACTTCATTCCAAAAACGTTTACATTAATCATGTAGAATTTAGAGACAGGATTAGTAATAAATTGCGGAAGTGTTTAGCAATCTGACAATTGTACCTTCAGGGCCTAATGAAATAAAAAGAGCATCTAATGCCTGCTGGTTTTATCTCACTACTCCACTCCTGCAACACCCAAGATTTATTCAGGCCTGAAATGAAGAGTCTTAGGTACTCAGCATCCATTATTTCCTTATCAAGACTATAATATTGATAATCCTATGGTTCGCTTGCATTTTTCTCCCTTCATGGAATAATGGGAGAGCAGTTACAAACATATATTTAGTAGTATTATATATCCTATACAAGTTGTAGATTTATATCTGAGGAGTGAGTACTCACTGATGAATTTTAAATAGACCAAGTATATAAGACTTCAATATATATGTGCTGGGAAGACAAACTGCTGCAATCAAGGGAAAAATACATCTTTTTGACAAGAAAAGAGTTACTGTGGGTTAAACTAAGTGACTGATAATGGAAATTAAGAGGAGAAGGTGAAATTAAAGGATATTTATAAAAAGGCATCAACTATTGCAATGGTGGAATTGATGCACACAAAGAAAATATTCCTGTTGGTATACCCATAGTTTTGTGTAATCCTATGGAAAGTGCTCATTGCTAATTGTAAATAAATAAGTTATCATAATCTTCAAAGAAGCCAGGCACTTCCCTCATTTACAACATGATAATGTGACTGAACTTCCTTCTTGATCTTACACGATCTACCTACAACTCATAAAATAATATACTGTCAGGGTTACTCAGTACAAGTGTTATGATGTCTTGAATTTGTAATTAACAATACGAAAAAGAACACTATATGTTTTGTGACTTTTGCAAAGACTTAAATAATAAAATATTATCAAATTGGTAGTATATTTAAAATAGTTAAAATAGACCCTGTGACCATATATTATGTGAAATTAATTCATCATCTTATAAATATATTTTACACTATCTAAACCTTACTTATAAAACACCATTTTTTTAGGGAAAATATTCTGCCTCACTGCCCTTTGTGAAGAAAATAAATTATTTGAATTTCAGTAAAAGATGCTTTTTTAAAACTTTTATTTTGTTAGAATAAATCTTTAGGGTATAATGTAATTGTTCTCCTATCTTTCATAAACTACTTGTATTGAACAATTTAAAATAGTTAAAATAGACCCTGTGACCATATATTATGTGAAATTAATTCATCATCTTATAAATATATTTTACACTATCTAAACCTTACTTATAAAACACCATTTTTTTAGGGAAAATATTCTGCCTCACTGCCCTTTGTGAAGAAAATAAATTATTTGAATTTCAGTAAAAGATGCTTTTTTAAAACTTTTATTTTGTTAGAATAAATCTTTAGGGTATAATGTAATTGTTCTCCTATCTTTCATAAACTACTTATATTGAACTCATATAATTTATTATGTCAGCAGAAATTAAATTATACCCTTGTGTTCAGTAGGGAGTCATTTAAAAAATAATTTGGCCTCAGAAAGTAAAAATCTTTTTCTAATATATGATAATTGTAGTTCATTATGAAAATGGAACAAACTGCTAACATTTTCATTTCAGAAAAAAAAAACAGAATGTAGAAGACTCAACTGATTTAATAAAATAAGTGTTTGAAAGGGGAAATTACCATAAATGTTCAATAAAATTTCCATTAAAATTATAAATAATCAAGTCTAAGCAGTTTGTAAATATACAGCTTCACCTGTTACTACTGTCATTAACACCCCAAACCATACAACAATCTCAATCAGAAAGTAAAAATCTTTTTCTAATATATGATAATTGTAGTTCATTATGAAAATGGAACAAACTGCTAACATTTTCATTTCAGAAAAAGAAAACAGAATGTAGAAGACTCAACTGATTTAATAAAATAAGTGAGTTTGAAAGGGGAAATTACCATAAATGTTCAATAAAATCTCCATTAAAATTATAAATAATCAAGTCTAAGCAGTTTATAAATATACAGCTTCACCTGTTACTACTGTCATTAACACCCCAAACCATACAACAATCTCAAAATAGTATTACATTTTCTTTGAAACCTTGTAAAGAGTATTGTGTCTTATTCTAGATAAAGTGCTTCAAAACTTAACTGACAAGTCTAATATTAAGCAACTTTAAACCAAACACCCACTTTTTCATTTCAAATTTAGTATTTGCACATTTTCCTTCAGTGATCCTGAAGGAGGAATCAATGAGTTGCCATTAAAGTGGAATGAATTTACAGCTTGCTCTTGCAAACAGCTGAAGACATTTACACTCATCGCTCTCTTGTCAGTTGTGATATGATGTCACTGTCACTCGTACAGAAGATGCTGTGATCATAATATATAGAGCATGATGAACGTGTAGATAATTTATCAATAAAAAAAATCAGACCAAAACATCACACTGGCAAAAAAAAAAAAAGAAGTACATTTCTCTTTATAAAATATGAGATGTGTTTTGATTGCAAATTAATGCCTCATATTTTTCCACAATTTTTTCTTGTTGTTCTGGCCTCCAATACCATCTGACCTCAACTACAGGTTCCCAAACACTGATGCCAATCTCTCTAGCCAACAGCAGTGCAGTAGTGTCTTTTGAAATGCTTATCTTCCCCCCACCCAATCAGAGAAAGTACTTTTGGCAAACTTATCTTGGACATATAATCTGAAAATCAAGTTTAAGAAATGCTTGGGGAAATTACTGGTCTTTTTCTGTTACTTCATTCTCATGATTATTCATGTCCAGAGTGGACTATAAGACCTGGAAGTCCCTTTCATAACTGATAGAAGGAAAAATCACTTCTGATAAACTAACCTTGCTGTTCAGAGAGAGCAGAATATTCTTGCGACTTTTGTCTAAAGAGGTCAGAACTATTCAAACTTTTTTTCTTTTAAAAATTATTACTTAGTGTGTCTAAATTAAAAACAATATCAATTAACCCATTTCTTCCACACCCCAACTCTTACCTCTAGCAACCATCGATCTGTTTTCTGTACCTATGAGCTTTACATATATATACAGTCAGCATTTGTCTTTCTCTGAATTATTTCACTTGGCATAATGCCCTCAAGTTTCAACTATGTTGTCCCAAATGGCAAGATCTCATTCTTTTTTATGAATGAATTATATATCCCACAATTTCTTTACCTGGGTTTCCTTGGTGGCTCAGATGGTAAAGAATCTCCCTGAATGCAAGACACTCGACTTTGATCCCTCAGTTGGGATGATGCCCTGGAAAAAGGAATAGCAGCCCACTCCAGTATCCTTCCTTTGAGAACTGGAGGATTCCATGGACAGAGGAGCCTGGCAGCTATAGTCCATGGGATTGCAAAGAGTTGGATACAACCGAGCGAGTAACACATATGTATATATACCAAAATTTATTTATCCAGTTGATAAAAATGTTTCCATATCTCAGCTGTCATAAATATTGCTGTAATGAACATGAGTGTGCATATATCTTTTCAAATAAGTATTTTGTGTGTGTGTGTGTGTGTGTGTGTGTGTGTTTTTCTCAGATCAATGCACAGAAGTTGACTTGCTGGATCAAATACTAGTTCTATGTCTATATCAAATAATTGCATCAAATACAATAAAATACCTAAGAATAACTTTAACCTAGGAAGTAAAAGACATGTATATTGCAATTAATGACAAAAAATAAATTGAAAATCACACAATAAGTAAGATATGAATTGGAAGAATTAATATTGCTAAAATGTTGGTTATCCAAAGAAATATATATATGTGAAAGTGAAAGTGAAGTTGCTCAGTCATGTCCAACTCTTTGCGACCCCATAGACTGTAGCCTACCAAGCTCCTCCACCCATGGGATTTTCAAGGCAAGAGTACTGGAGTGGGTTGCCATTTTCTTCTCCAGGGAACCTTCCCGACCCAGGGATGAAACCCTGGTCTTCCGGATTGTAGGCAGATGCTTTTACCATCTGAACCAATATATATATGTATATAGCAAATTCTATCAAAAGTAATGACATTTGTCACGTAAGTAGAACAAAGAATCTTAAAATTTGTATGGAAATAATCAATAGATGTATTTGGGTTGTTTCTATATTTTGGCTATCATGAACAATACTGCCATGAAAATGAGTGCAGAGATATCTCTTTAAGACTCTGTTTACAACTATTTTGAGTATATTCCCAGGAGTAGAATTGGTGTGTTAGGTGATTCTATTTTTAATTATTACACATTCCCACCAATAGTGCAGAGGAGTTCTATTTTTTCACATCCTCAGAAACACTTTTATCTGCTTTTTAAAAATAGTAGCCATCCAAAAGTTATGAGGTAGTATATCACTGGAGTTTTCATTTGCATTTCCCTAATGATTAATGATTGTTGAGTACATTTCCACATGCTTATTTGTCATTTGTATATATTCTTTGGAGAATTGTCTAATTAAAGTACCATTCTTGAATTGGGTTGTGTTCTACTTTTGTTGTTAAATTATAGGTGTTCTCTGTATATTTTGAATACTAATCACTTATCTAATCTATGATTTGCAAATATTTTCTGCCATTCTCTGTGTTCCATTTTTATTCTGTTGATAGTATCATTTGGTGCACAATTATTTAAAATAATTTTATGAAGTCTACTTTTTGCTAATACCTTTGATAACATATTCAAGAAATCATTGACAAATCCAGTGCTGTGACGTTTCAAAGGTTTAACATTTATTTTTAGTTCTTTGGTTCATTTTGAATGTTTTGTATATGGTATTAGGTAAAGATCCAAGTTTATTCTTTTTGCATGTGAATATCCAACTTTCCTAGCACAATTTGCTACAAGATTATCCTCTCCTCATTGAATGCTAGCATCCTTGTCAAATATTTGAGCATACATATTAGTGTTCATTTCTGGGTTCCTTATTGCAATCCACTGACCTATATTTCCATCTTTCTGTCAATACCATACTGTTTGGAGTCCTAAGTGTAGTAGTATGTTTTGAAATGAAAAAATGTCAGATTACCAGCTTTGTTCTTTTTCAAGCCTGTTTTAGCTACCCTGGTTTCCTTGAGATTCTGTATATATTTTAGGATGAATTTTTCTATTTCAAAGAAAAATACCATTAAGATTTTGATATGAATTGCATTGCTTGATATGATATGATATGATATGATTGCTTTGGGTAGTATTAACATTTTAATATTTAGTCTTCCAGTGCATGAATATAGTCTGTGTTTCCATTTATTTATATCTTTTTAAATTTCTTTCAGCAGTATTTTGAACTTTTCACTGTACAAGCCATACACCTCTGTAGTTGTTTATTATTCCCCTCATTGACAAAGAATTTTATTTACTTGATGCTATTAAAATTAGAGTTGTTTTCTTAGTTTTCTTTTTATATTGTTCATTGTTATTATACAGAAATGAAATGCAACTGATGTCATTTTCTGTTGACTTTGTATTCTGTTACTTTGCTGAATTTAGTAGTTCTAATAGTTTTGTGTGTGTGTGTGAGAGAGAGAGAGAGCTCTTCATGCTTTCTTCATTAAGATCACATTATTTCAAACTATTTCATTAGTATTATATTTGTTATGGTGAACTGTAATCAGAGATCTTTGACGTTACTGGTACAAAAAAATATGACTTGCTGAGGGCTCAGATGCTGCTTAGCACTTTTTACCAATGAGGTATTTTTAATTAACTTTTTAAGATATTATGATATTGTACACTTACTAGACTACAGTATAGTATGAATATAATTTTTACATGCACTTAGAAAAATATTATATGACTCACCTCATTGCAGTATTTACTTTATTTCAGGTGATTCAAATCTGAACCCTCAATATCTTCAAGGTACGTCTATGTGTTTCTGTTTTCATTCATCTCTAGGTATTTTCTAATTCCCTTTGTGATGTCTTCTCTTTCTATTCGTTATTATAAAGTGTGTTGTTTATACAATTTTTTAAAAATTTTCCAATTTTATTCTGTTATTATATCTAGCCTTATCCCATTGTCATCAGAATAAAATAGTCTATATGATACCTTTTTAAATCTACTGAGACTTAATTTATGGCTTAACATATGATCTATCCTAGACAATCTCCCTTGTGTACTTGAGAAAAGATGTGTATTCTGTTGATTTTGGGAAGAGTGTTCTGTGGAATTCTGTTGTATCTAATTGTTTTATTGCATTATCAAGTATCTATTTGTCTAGTTCTCATCCATCTGGTTGTTTTATCTAGCATTAACAGCATGAAGGCACTGGCCCTTTAAAGCCCTGAAGGCCATTTCAGATCTCCAATATTTGGATGACAACTTCCTTTGGTCCAGTTGTGCAAGCTGCTCTTGAAATGTGTGCAAGGATGCCTGTACAGGCCTAGGAGTGGGGAATGGGTTGCTGATACTGTGGTTGAGTTCTCAAATTGATCAAAATTAACCACAACTTATTGTCCAAGCCAACCTTCAAAGTTTAAAACCTTCAGGAGACTTCAGAGTTCCAAAATGGTTACATCAGACAGTCAGTGAGATTGCTGTCTAGGTGAAAAGAGAGTCCTGCTGCTTCTCATTCCACCATCTTCCCAGAATCCCTCACTGCCTAATATACTACATCCTCCTGGGGACTTCAGTTCAGTCTCTCAGTCGTGTCTGACACTTTACAACCCCATGAATCACAGCACGCCAGGCCTCCCTGTCCATCACCAACTCCCGGAGTTCACTCAGACTCACGTCCATCGAGTCCGTGATGCCATCCAGCCATCTCATCCTCGGTTGTCCCCTCTTCCTCCTGCCCCCAATCCCTCCCAGCATCAGAGTCTTTTCCAAGGAGTCAACTCTTCTCATGAGGTGGCCAGACTACTGGAGTTTCAGCTTTAGCATCATTCCTTCTAAAGAACACCCAAGACTGAGCTCCTTCAGAATGAACTGGTTGGATCTCCTTGCAGTCCAAGGGACTCTCAAGAGTCTTCTCCAACACCACGGTTCAAAAGCATCAATTCTTCGGTGCTCAGCCTTCTTCACAGTCCAACTCTCACATCTGTACATGACCACTGGAAAAACCATAGCCTTGACTAGACGGACCTTTATTGACAAAGTAATATCTCTGCTTTTCAATATGCTATCTAGGTTGGTCATAACATTTTTTCCAAGGAAAAGTGTCTTTTAATTTCATGGCTGCAATCACCATCTGCAGTGATTACTGCACCAAAAAACACTTCACTGAGATGCGGGTATTACCCATAATCCAAACTACATCCCCTTATTCTTAGTAACTCTAATAGTATACTCAATTTAATAAACTGCCAAGAGATTACACTAGAAACCTGGATTATGTTACACTTCTATTACTTTATGTAAGAAATTTTAAACATTTTATGTTAAGCCTGTATTGAATCATGCTATTATCCAATCAATGTAATTGTTTTAGAATATGCCTAAATTTGAAAACCAATTTCGTAATTGACATGGTCCTTTTTTAGAATTTTGGATTTTCAGTTGAATTTTAATATACAGAAAATGCATTATTTTTATGTTAATGTTTAGAGGCACAGATGCTATCAACTGAAGTTTTACTTTAAGTAGATACTTAATGTTGGTGAGAACCTCTTTCAGTTTGTGTTGGTCTGAATATATTTTTAGCAACTCTGTAGTGACAAAAATCTGGAAACAATAAAATCTTCCAGGAACAGTGATGTGTCTAAATATTCTGAAACAGTAACATCTTGAAAATAAGTAAAACATAAAAAATATTTTAAAATATGATTAATCTTTAAAATACAATATTAAGTGGAAAATACATTTCATAAATATTTCCTTACATTGAATTTAAAATGATTAATAATAAATGATATGTATTTCAGTAATCCTGTATACTTTATGAAACTGTATAGTGTGAGAAGAGTTGACTCATTGGAAAAGACTCTGAGGCTGGGAGGGATTGGGGGCAGGAGGAGAAGGGGATGACAGAGGATGAGATGGCTGGATGGCATCACCAACTCGATGGACGTTAGTTTGAGTGAACTCTGAGAGTTGATGTTGGACAGGGAGGCCTGGTGTGCTGTGATTCATGGGGTCGCAAATAGTCAGACACGACTGAGTGACTGAACTGAACTGATAGTGTGTATGTGCGTGTTGACACATACATGTATATAAAGCAAGGGCATGATAAACAAAACATTAAGGAAAACTAAAAAGTAGTTATTTCTTCAGTGAAGGAAGGCAGATTGAAAAGATTGGAGAGAAACACATTGATAGCTACAATTTAATGATGTGATTGTTTTAATTTTTATATTGGATGGTGGGTTATTGCTACTGATACCATTAAGATAAAATTAAAGATTATCATAATTGAACAATATCTAATGTTGAGATCAAAGTTTTAGAAATAGCTTAATTCTGTACATCTGTATTTAATTAAGGAAGATGCAAAAACCTAGACATTACAGGAAATCCCACAGGCTCTTGATTTCTAAATTATACACGTAAGACAGTAAGCTACTTGGGTCAGAGCAAGCAACTTACCAAAAAAGCCTAAATAAAAAACATACTCTCAGAAAGAATAATCCTTTGAGTATTGGAGAAAATGTAACACACAGTAAAACAATAATGAGGTTTTATAAACAATGACTTTGGAATCCCTAAAAGACTGATAAAACCAGGTTATGTAGGAGGAAAAGACAACTTCATGAATTGCTGTTCTATTGAACAATATCAACATCATGGAAAACTTTTTGACATAACTAGTGAGTGAATACTATATAACCTGTTCTTCCTCTAACCCAGAGATTATATACCTAAGCAAGCTCATGCTCAGTTTCTCAGCCATGTCCAACTCTTTGTGACCCTATGGACCACAGCCTGCCAGGCTCCTCTGTCCGTGGGATGGGTTGTCATTTCCTGCTTTAGGACATCTTCCCAACCCAGGGATTGAATTGGTGTCTCCTGCACTGGCAGGTGGATTCTTTACCCCTGAGCCACCTGAATGTCCCATTTCTAAGCATACAGACATGTTAAATTGCGTCCAGATCTCTGGGGCCGTGGGAAAGCCCTCCAAACAATTTCCAGGCATAAATACACACACACACACACGTTTCTAGACATTCAACTTTCCTATATACTCAGTTCTCAATTCTTTTGGCCTGATAAAAGGACAACACTACTCTCTCTGTGACCATCTGCTGGATTTTCTCCCCTCTTATCCCTACTCTTGACCCTTCAACAATAGCCATTTTCCCTTTGAAAAAGAAAGACACACTCCTCATCCACTTTAAATCTTACCATTGTACACTGCCAAGCACCAAAGTGACAATGAAAAGATTGATTCCAGAGAAGCTGTCTTTAATACTCACTCAAGAGAACCAGAATCCTCCTTTATAGCTTTCTATGAATCATTTTGAACAGCAAAAGTAATAATTGATAGTAAAGGTAATTACTATTGAAAGCATGAACTGAACTGACACAGTAAAGGAAAACCACACCTTAAGCACATTGCTTGATTGAACAATTTCATCTAATAGAGTATCAATTCAGTTCAGTTTAGTCTCTCAGTCGTGTCCGACTCTTTGTGACCCCATGAATTGCAGCACGCCAGGCCTCCCTGTCCATCACCAACTCCTGGAGTTCACTCAGACTCATGTCCATCAAGTCAGTGATACCATCCAGCCATCTCATCCTCTGCTGTCCCCTTTTCCTCCTGCCTGCAATCCCTCCCAGCATCAGAGTCTTTTCCAATGAGTCAACTCTTCTCATGAGGTGGCCAAAGTACTGGAGTTTCAGCTTTAGCATCATTCCTTCCAAAGAAATCCCAGGGCTGATCTCCTTTAGAATGGACTGGTTGAATCTCCCTGCAGTCCAAGGGACTCTCAAGAGTCTTCTCCAACACCACAGTTCAAAAGCATCAATTCTTCGGTGCTCAGCTTTCTTCACAGTCCAATATCACCTTATTGCAAATGAAGAGGAACAACATATTGATTTACATTTTTATTTTATAGTTTATTATAAAAATGTATACATTTATACATTGTAATTTATCTGAATATTAATTGCTATTCCAATTCCCCCTTAAAAAGTCTCATTTTCTCTGTGGCTTCCCTAATAATCTCTCAAATAGCAGGCAGTATATGCACCCTAACCTATACAAACTGAACCATGGTGAGGTGTACCTCATTTAATCATCCATTACTTATACCATGTTGCTTGCCCTGGTACTCTCTTAATGATAAGCCCTCATGTAGGTAACTATTATTCTTATAGGCATGGATACACAACCATCTGTACTCTCCACTCTCTATCACTCTGTTGTTTTGAGAGTGTACTTCTCACTACTTTCCTAAGGGGCTTGTAATGTCTCTTCTTTGCTGATCTAAATGCATAATGTCTTTCAGTTCCGCAGAAGTGGACTCTGAGACAAAGGTTCTAGTTAAAGCACTTTGTGTTTGAAGGAAAGAATCACTAGTTGGGGAGATGGCAGCAATTCAGGTTAGGGAAACATTCAATCAAAAGATACATAAACATTCAGTAAGGAGATAAGAACCCTTGACTGTTGTTCAAGGGTCAATATATACATACATATATATACATATATATATTATATATATACACACACACACACACATATATGTGTATGTGTGTGTATTTAGACAATTTCTATTGGAGGTGACTGCCCCTTAATCTTGATGAAATCTTATCAGTTAAAGACCACTAGAACCACCTGTAATCTGACAAAATGGTATTTATTGTTTCCATCCTGTACAGGAGGGAACTTGAGAAGAACCAAGGAGAATTGCTGAAGAAGAAAGCGTGTGTGTGTACTGACACTTGCCCTGTCTGACTCTTTGCCACCCTATGGCCTGTAGCCTGCCAGTCTCCTCTGTCCATGGGATTCTCTAGGCAAGAATACTGGAGTAGGCTGCCATGCCCTCCTCCAGGGGATCTTCCCAACCCAAGGATAGAACCTGTGTCTCTTGTATTGCAGGCAGATTCTTTACCCACCAAGCCACCTGGGAAGCCCCAGTGAAGGAGAGGCTATTTTGTCTGGTTCAGGTTCCAAAGAAGAACTCTGTGGTGAATTTGAGAACTAGGTGCCAGTTCAGGGTTGTTTGCTGTTTTTGCACAGGATTGGGAGAAGCAAGGATTAAGTAATGACTGTAAATGCAGAACAAAGTGGTATCGGTGCATCACTGGTTAGAAGCAAGCAGTCATGTCAAGAGGTTGCCTTTTAGTCTTCATTTTAATCAACATCCAGTATAGCTTCTGTCAAAACTTAGTGTTTTACATCTTATACTTAACATTTATCCCCCTCTTTCAATTCAGTGGAGAAAGTCAGATAAATAGTGCCATACTATATACCTTAGAACTACTTTCCCCAAGGCAGCTGTGAAATGGATTTACAGACCAACTCCCCTGAGCTATTAGTTGAAGGGTGGTGAGGTAATAATACCTGCCTGTCCTTTTAACTAACCACTCTTTTTTTCACATTTTAAAAGCTTCAGCCATAAAAAATGTAGATACTGGCAATTTAAAATCTGTAAGAGCATACTGAAAATGTCAGTGAAATACAGAAAGCATTTGTGTGGTGTGTGTGTGTGTGTGTGTGTGTGTGTGTGTGTTGGGCATATATATTGGTACAATGCTCTGGAAGTTGTCAAGTTCAAAGTTGAGTATATATACTCAATGATCCATCAATTCTAACACTAGTTATAAGACTAAGAAATGCCCCCCAAAATGTGCATAACAGCATGACTTCAATAATAGGAGTTGAAAACAATCAAAGAATTGATTTCAACATACAGTGGTATAAACATATATGGGAACCCTATACAGCAAAGCAAATAAATGAACTACAGTAATACCCAACAATGTGTATGAACCCTACAAAGAAAACATTGTGTAAATCAGCCAGACACAAAATAACATATACTGAATGATTTTACTTCTGTAAAGTTCAAAAATAGCAAATATATATATATATATATATATATATATCTCAATAAGAAAGTCAGAATGGGGGGAGTAGGTAGTGATCAAGAGATATGAGGTAGAAAGCTTAAGAGGTGCTTTTCATCTTCTAGTTTTAGATCTGATTGTGCTCAATTGGTGATAATTTATCAAGCTCTGCCTTGTGGTTTAGACACTTTCCTGTAGAAACAGTATACTAAAAATTTTACCAATAAATTCATTGCACTGAATTATATATCTTCTTCATTTGAGTGCATCTCAAGTCTTAAAGTCTGTAATTTTTTCCCCCACATCTAATCTTTCCAGTAACATGTTGAAGTATGCCTGCTTTGCGGAGCAAACCATTCTTTAAAAATTTTGCAACAAATTTCAAAGTAGCAGGAGAGGGTATTTATTTGCACTATCAAGCTTTGCTCCAACTTAACTTTCCTCCATATTAATGCTAATTCTATATACTTAACTTCTCTCTCTAAATCTCTATTGTTTCTGAACTTGAATGGAGAGGATTTTCTTTCAGGCCTACTCAGTCTCAGTGTAGCTTGCCAGTAATCTTAACAATCATCTTCGGTCTCCTTTGGGGACACTGGGTTCTTGCTTGTGGGTCTGCAATGAATACAACTCCTTTCTGTGGTATTGGCTTATTGTAGGGCATTGCCTCTACCTTCAGATCCCCAATGAATCACTGAACATGTACCTGCCTAAGAGAAAAATGTGTTTTGCTTGCTAGAATTAAATCTTTTTAGCTTTTAATGAAAATGGGCATAAGTTAAATCCTCACCAATATGTTATAGGTAATAGACTTGTGTGAGCTCTCAGGAATGCACTTTTTATGAGGGTGGAACTGAAACTCCTCTTCTTCCTCCTTCCTGCTAACTGGAGAACTTGCATAACAGTGGGAACTTCACCAGTCTTAGCTAAGGACACTCATGCAGCAGACAAAAGCATGATCTAATGTCTCCAATACTTTGGCCACCTGATGCAAAGAGCTGACTCATTGGAAAAGACCCTTATGCTCTTAAAGACTGAAAGTGAAAGTGAAAGTCACTCAGTCATGTCTGACTCTTTGAGACGTCATGGACTTTCCATGGAATTCTCCAGACCAGAATACTGGAGTGAGTAGCCTTTCCCTTCTCCAGGGGATCTTCCCAACCCAGACTGAAGGCAAAAGGAAAAGAGAGCAGCAGAGGATGAGATGGTTGGATGGCATCATTGACTCAATTGACATGAACAAACTCCGGCAGATAGTAAAGGGCAGAGAAGCCTGACATGCTGCAGTCCATGGAGTTGCAAAGAGTCGGACACAATTTAGTGACTAAACAACAACATGACAAAATGATCCCATGCCAGGCACGGAGTCCCTACACCAGTATTTTCTTTCATGAGAGAATAAACTCTTTCAGGTTAAAAATATTCAAGCCAAATGTGTGTGTGTTTGTGTGTGTGCATGTGTGTGTGTGTGTGTCCACTCAGTTGCTCAGTCATGCCCGACTCTTTGTGGCCCCATGGACTGTAGCCTACCAGGCTCCTCCATCCATCTGGTGGACCATAGTCGACCAGATTCTTCTGTCCATTGTATTTCCCAGACAAGAATACTGCAGTGGGTTGCCATTTCTTCCCCTAGGGGATCTTCCTGACCCAGGGATTGAACCTGTGTCACTTGAGACACCTGCATTGGCAGGTGGATTTTTTACCACTACTCTACCTGTGTGTGTGTGTGTGTGTGTGTGTGTGTGTGTTAGTTGCTTAGTCGTGTCCAACTCTTTGCAACTCCATAGACTGTAGACTACCAGGACCTTCCATCCATGGGATTCTCCAGGCAAGAACACTGGAGTGAGTTCCCATTTCCTTCTTCAAAAGGAACTATAGAAATAAAGAAAGTGAAGTCGCTCAGTCATGTCCGACTCTTTGCAACCCCATGGACTGTAGCCTACCAGGCTCCTTCATCCATGGAATTTTCCAGGTAAGAGTACTGGAGTGGGTTGCCATTGCCTTCTGGGAAGCCCATACTCTAGTCAAATATCTGTTACCAATAACTGAGGGCATTCCAAAATTTTTTTAATTTGAATGCTTCTTGGTTCCTAGACTTTCTAAATAGCTAACAATTAATAGAATTAATTGGGTTTATATCATAATAAAGATGCATTTAATTTAGGTATGAAGTTACAATAGGGAATAAACTATATGAAAGAGAAGAAAAAAATTATAATGCATTATCTGACAGTTTTTTTCCTTACTTTTTGCTGATCAAATTCTCCAACTTCTTTTCAGGTTTTAATCACCTATTACTGCATCCATTATCTTTTTTTCTCATTGAATATACAAAATACTTGTACTTTTGTCTGAATATCATTAGCATTTTTTATTTCTTCCAATTATATTCTAAATATTTCTATTTTGTATTATTATTTATATTGTAAGCACCTTGATGGTATGAATTAATACTATTTTTAAGTATCCCTACAGTCATATGCATAAAGTGTTCCACAAAAACTAGAAATTTAGGCATGTAAAAATCTTATCATAAAAATCAAGAAACTTGTACAGTATAGCTACTGCAATGTTGAGTAGCTCTAAGAGGGAATTTTCTTAATTTTGAGACTTCAGGAAAAAGCAAACAGAACATATCTACCAGATATACAACAGTTTGTTAAGAACGATTGAATTTCTCTTTGCTGTTGAAGCAATTGATCACACAATGTATTAAATATACTTATGTTCATCAGTGTGAAGAATCTGTGATATAGAACTCCAGTTCTTCAATAAGGGAATGTCACAGACATTTAACCAGTGTGAAAATGAAAGTTTCTGTGTCCTTGATTGGTGTAACTTCTGTCCTACATTGCTTTGATTCCACACCATTTTCCAGGTCTGAAATCCTTAGTTGTGTGCTGTGCTTTATAGCTTTGCTTTTTGACTTCTTCAAAATATATTGTGAGCAGTAGATCTTTATCAGTTGATTTATTCAGAATGCTAAGCTCCAATGTGTGATGCCAAATACAGTCTATGACTGTGTGATGTCTCACTAAATCAAATCTTCTAAATCTATATTCTCTTTGATCTTTTATTGAGGCAGAGGCTGCTGCATTTTTCTTCATGGATTCTCTTTCCTCTTTATTATATGTTATAGATATGAAAGTTCAAAACCTTTCTTTGTATAATGGAGGATAAGCAAAAAACAGACTTTGCAGGCCAAGGAATTCCATGCCGTACCATTATGCATCTCCTAGAAGTGGCCCAGGAATAGTTCAGGTTTTGTTCAAACACTACATACATGTAATTTTATGTTTCATATTGTATGTGCTATCTCAAAGGCCTGCAGATCCTGACATAGATGAGAGGAATGACAAATCGAATGCTGTTAAAATGACTTTTAAAATTACATGAAAGAATTTTCATTTTTCTGAAAAAGATAAATGCAGCTTGCTCATTGTGGTTTGGGGTATTATATACTTTGATAGCAAATCTAACATGATTCTGATTTACTTTCAGCAGTTTTGACTTACTCAACGTTAAGGCCAACAATGAATGTGAAAAAATCCCATAACCACTAAATCCTGACAACACTTCCTTTACCATAAAACTGATTTAGTAATAAAACTATAGCAAATAATATATGACCTCTCATTTTACTGTGTGGTATTAAATAATTTGAAACATGAAAAAAATATTAGATATGTAGCATGTTCTGATTTCAAAGAGTATAGTATATTAATATTGATTTGCAAAACCCAAAGATATTCAGTAGCTTTATGCATAGTACAGTCTTGGAAGAATCATATTATAATTTAGACATACAACTGAAATATTGTAAAACTTTATCACACACGATTCTGGGTACTAGAAATCAAGCCAATTTCAATTGACAAAAAAATGTGAAATATATTTTAATATCCTGTATATAGTTTGTCTTATTCAAGTAAGATACACTTTGCTTAGTCTATTTTTTTAAGAAACATGCAATATCACTTAGTACAAAACAAGCAGTTCCAATTTATGAATATCTAATGTTCTCAAAAGATGTAAAAATTAAAACTAGTCTTAAGTCTTTATTACAATATTAATATCAATTATCAATTAAGAAAATTGCTGACATTGCACTGTAACTGAGATCAAACCTCACAATAATGAAATAATGAATGGACTCTCAGTAGAAACTCTCCTGAGAATTTTACACTCTCCTGCTTTTTTCCCTTTGTTCTAGAGCCACCATTTCTCTTTGATTTCGAGGACAAGTGAAAGTATTCTACATGTACAAATCTTTCAAGGCTTTAGTGATTTGGCGCAGTTTCTTGTCAGGGATTCCCTGGTGGCTCAGACAATGAGTCTGCTTGTAATGCAGGAGACCCAGGTTCGATCCCTGGGTCAAGAAGATCCCCTGGAGAAGGAAATGGCAACCCACTGCAGTATTCTTGCCTAGAGAATTCCGTGGACAAAGGAGCCTAGCAGGCTATAGTCCATGGGGTCACAAAGAGTCAGACATAACTGAGTGACTTCATTTTCACTTATCAGGATAATTTGCCTGTTTATGCATCCGTCCATGGAATTCTCCAGGCAAGAGTATTGGAGTGAGTTGCCATCTCCTTCTCCAGGGGATCTTCCTGACCCAGGATCAAACCTGGGTCTCCTGCTTTGAAGGCAGACACTTTAGCGTCTGAGCCACCAGGGAAGCCTTGATTATGCACACTTGCACCTAAAAACAGTGCCTCACACAGGGCATAATCTTATTTCTGACTAATGGGACAATCACCTTGGATGGGCAGGTTGTGTGAACAAAGATCCAGGGACCCAGAGAAAGTAAGATTTAAACAGCTACAAGGAAGATAGCTTCCCTCATAGTCAGATGCTTCCGGAGGAAGAAACATGGAAGAGTATGTGCTGTGCAGATTCTGTTTAAAAACATAGTTTAGAAGCCGTTGAGCACATGTCTCCTCATGTCCCCATGGTGGGAAAATAGTCCCACTTGAAACCAGTGGAGAATGAAGTCTCAAGTTGAGAGGCTGTCCACCAAGAGCAGAGAAAGGAGCTAGGGGCTGCAGAACAGTCAAAAAGCTGGCCAGGGAGAGCAAATAGTCTCTCCCAAAAGTAGTGACAAACTAAGGGGCTGAGAGACATATCCTTCAGTGTCTACGAAGCACAGTTAAATAAGGACATTGCATTTTTAAAATAATTACAGTGATTATGAAGTCTAAAGACAAAGTTTTCTTTGGTAATAATAGCTCTCAATTTTATTCTGGAGAAACTCTGCTAAAAACAAATGAAGAAGTTGTGTTTGTATATAAATATACTCTTGTACTCAGTCTGTCAGTCATGCCCAACTCTTACAAACCCATGGTCTATAGCCCACCTGGCTCCTCTGTCCATGGGGTTTCCCCAGCAAGAACACTGGAGTGGGTTGCCATTTCCTCCTTCAGGGATCTTCCCCATCCAAGGAACAAGCCTGCCTCTCCTGTGTGTTCCGTACTGGCAGGAAGATTCCTTACCACTAGTGTCACCTGAGAAGTCCAAATACACTCTAAAACATCTAATAATTTATTATCAAGAATGCTTCTTTTAAGACATGCATTCTTATTTAATATAAATTATTTATTGTTACTATTTGGAATATATATATTTTAATGTCTATATACATTTTTACATTATATACTTAAGTACTAATTTTTAAAAAGTAAGCTCTACTTGAATGAATAGTATCACAATATATACCAAAAGTTGTGGAATTTTTTAAGTTTAGAGAAAATCGAGTTTTGAGATGGAAAGGTAATAATATCAGGAAACATGGGTTATATTTTGTTGTAATAAGGACTAACCCCAAATCTGTGTTGTAAGACAGTGATGGTTTATTTCTGGCTCATGCTGTGTACAGCTCATCAGGGACATAGTCATGTTGTCCTTTTTGTGGTAACTAGATTCTGGGAGAAACAGCCAGAGATTAGGAGGAAGGAAAGTCAAAAAATGGCCCACTCTGCACTCAATCTTCAAGATCCTGCCAGAAATGACCAAGCAGGCCTCCAATTTCATATTACCAGATAAAGTAAATCACTTTGCCAAAGTTAATATCTGGGGAGTTGGGAGGTACAATCCTACCCCATGCCTAGAACAAAGGAAAATGAAATGTCTGTCCCTAGTACAAATGTCTACAATGTCAAATTGTGGTGCTGGAGAAGACTCTTCAGAGTCCCTTGGGCTACAAGGAGATAAAAGCAGTCAACCCTAAAGGAAATCAACCCTGAATATTCATTGGAAGAACTGTTGCTGAAGCTGAAGCTCCACTACTTTGGCCACCTAATGCGAAGAACTGATTCACTGGAAAAGACCTTAATGCTGGGAAAGATTGAGGGCAGAAGGAGAACGGGATGCAGAGGACGAGATGGTTGGATGGCATCAAGAACTCAATGGACATGAGTCTGAGCAAGCTCTGGGAGATGAGGATAGGGGATCCTGGCGTGATACAGTCCATGGGGTTACAAAGAGTTAGATACAACTTAGCAACTGAAGAACAACAATCTCTCTTTCCATTAATTAACCACCTTTAAGTTCATTCTCCTTTTCCCATTAAAAATACACTTCTACTTCACAGTAGAAGAAAAGAATCCTTACAGTGATAGCATGTTAACATGATATTATGTGCAATATGGATTTCTGTATAATTAGAGAAAAATAAACTCTAAAATGACACCAGAAACTGCAATTTGAAGTGTAGGAGGCAGGTGCAAAACATGGCAGAATGGTCCTGAAATCCCAGGAGAGATAGTGAGTGGGTATCTTACCTAGGAATAGAAAACATTTCTTGAGTAGATTCTAGTTTTGTCTACTGAGAGAGAAATATTGTTCATTTACCTGTAGATTTTTTTTCCCATCCTCTTCAAGTGTTGTCTTTCATCATTATTACTTTTGCCATTAGTACTGTACACTGGAAAATTTGCCTTCCTTAGTGGCTGAATACTTTCTGAATTTGCTTCCTGCCTATAGGTAATTGGTGACTCTAGGGGCATTTTACACTTAAAAAACTGTAATGAAACTAGATCACTTTCTAACACCATACACAAAAATAAACTCAAAATGGATTAAAGATCTAAACGTAAGACAAGAAACTATAAAACTCCTAGAGGAGAACATAGGCAAAACACTCTCTGACATAAATCACAGCAGGATCCTCTATGATCCACCTCCCAGAATACTGAAAATAAAAGCAAAATAAACAAATGGGATTTAATTAAAATTAAAAGCTTCTGCACAACAAAGGAAACTATAAGCAAGGTGAAAAGACAGCCTTCTGAATGGGAGAACATAATAGCAAATGAAGCAATTGACAAACAACTAATCTCAAAAATATACAGCTTATGCAGCTCAATTCCAGAAAAATAAATGACCCAATCAAAAAATGGGCCAAAGAACTAAATAGACATTTCTCCAAAGAAGACATACGGATGGCTAACAAACACATGAAAAGATGCTCAACAT
>SJXQ01010086.1:24395-73658 GCA_006408695.1 Aepyceros melampus
GGTGGGGGTGGGAAGAGGTGGGAAGAGAGAAAAGGAAAGAAAAAAAGGAGAGGAGTGTAGAGGAGAGGGAGGGCATTTTAGTTAAAGAACAAAAGTCACCACACGTACAATGTAAACCCCTAAGAGAAGTGAATGTTGCTTTTTACAGTACAAAGAAAAAAGAATGATAGAAATCAATATTTGAAGAGAATGTCTGAGAATGTTCTTAAAATTTCAAAAAAGAGCAAATGGTAGATCTAAGAAATCCTATGAATTTTAAAATAGAATAAATTGTTTGTATTAGAATGTAAGTAAATTAATGCTAACAGCAATTATTGTTCAAAATAATTTCTTTAAAATTGAAATATCAATCCTTTCAAAGAATTTTTTTTTATTGTTAAGAGCACCTGTTTCTCTGAATATTTATTCTCTGAGTTACTGACAATTTTATGTATGTTTTGATGTGTTTTAATTATCTGTCTATATGTCAAATATCTGGCTTATTTTTCACTGGAAAATGAAAAAAAAAACTTTTAAATTAACATTCAGCAGGAGTAATTTATTTTGCTTAAGCATTCCTGCAACTTAATTGAAAAATCTGTAAAAAAAATAAGCCAGTGATGGATAATATTTTAATTTTTAGTCTTGGGGTATATTTCAATTGATTGCAAAAAAAACTTCTGGGAATAACTTCTGAATTAAATATAAAAAATTGAATAATGCTATTTGCATGCAAATAGCTTTTCATTTTTTATATATGTAACATAAAGATGAAAGTTGAAGACAAAAAAATCAAATAACAGTTTCTAATATTTCTTTTACTATTTTACCTCTTTGAAAGTTTAATGTATTTCTTTTTGATATAAAGATAACATGGGATTAATTTCTGTGAATATATTTAAAATTGACTGATATTTATACACTGGTAATTTAATATATCATTTGAATCAGTAAAGAAAAAACTCTTACAAAACTTTCAGTTATTCCTGTAAAGGGCATAACAGTAGTGAAGTATAACTGGACAGCTACATGGAAGAGAATGAAATTAGAATGTTTCTCACACCATATATAAAACTAAACACAAAATGGATTAAACAACTAAAAGTAAGACCTAAAATCATAAAACCCCTACAAGAGAACATAGGCAGAACACTTTTGACATAAATCTTAGAAACATTTTTTTAATCTGTCACTTAAAAAACAAAATAAAAGCAAAAATAAACAAATGGGATCCAATGAAATGTAAAAGTTTTTGCACAACAAAGGAAATTATGGATAAAATTTAAAAATAATCTATAGAATGCAAAAAATACAAATTATATTATTTATAAGGGATAATACCCAAAATATATAAACTCATACAATTAAACATAAAAGAACCCATAAATAAAATGATTTAAAAATGGGTAGAGGACATGAGTAGACACTTTTTCAAAGAAGTGCAAATGGCTAACAGGTACATAAAAAGATGCTCAGTATCGCTAATCATCAGAAAAATGCAAACCAAAACCACAATAAGATGTTACCTCACATATATCAGAATGGCTACCATCAAAAAATTTAAAAATGACAAATGTAGGTGAGGATGTAGTAAAAGGGAACTCTACTACACTGTTGGTAGGAATGTACATAGGTGCAGCCACTTTGGAAAGGAGTATGGAGGTTCCTCAAAAAACTTAAAGTAGAACTACCCTGCAAATGCACCAATTTCACCACTGGGTATAGCTCTGAGGAAAATGAAAACACTAATTCAAAAGATACATGCACCCCAGTGTTCAAAGTAGCATTGTTTATAATAGCTAAGATATGGAAGAAACCTATGTGTCTATCAAGAGATGAATGAAAAAGATGTGAGATATACATACATACATACACACACACAAACACACACACACACTCACACATAAATACATTCAGCCAAAAAAAAAGAATGAAACTCTGCCAGTTTCAACAATGTGTATGGACATAGAGGGTACTATGCTAAGTGAAATAAATCAGGCAGAGAAAGACAGATACTGCATGATATCCTTTATATGTGGAATCTAAAAAATAAAACCAATGAATGTATATAACAAAGCGAAACATATATATAGAAAACAAACTAGGGATTACCAGTGGGGAGAGGAATAGGGGATGGGGCAGGACAAGAGTATCGGATTCAGAGATACAAACCACTACATCTAAAATAATTAATCATTAAGGATATATTATACAGCACAAGAAAATATAGGCACTATTGGTAATAACTTCAAATGGACTGTATAAAAATATTGAATCATTATGTCGTGCACCTGAAACTAGTATAACACAGTAAATTGTGTACTTCAAAAAAATTTTTAAATACTCAAAATCAGAAAATAATTAGCAAATACTTCTGTTTTTGTTTGTTTGTTGTTGTTGTTGTTGTTGTTTTCTAAAGTAGTCCTGGAGAAGGAAATGGCAACTCATTCCAGTATCTTGCCTGGAGAATTCCATGGACAAAGGAGCCTGGCAGGCTACAGTCCATAGGGTGGCAAAGAGTCAGACACAACTGAGCAATTATCACTCACCCAGTCTAAAGGTATATAGTCATATATTCAAGGCTACACAACTACCTATGTGAAATATCTAATATAGCCTTTAAGTTACTTTAATTTGATGACTGCTGATACATTTTTAAATAAATAATGAGCATGTACTAACATATACTTTTTACTGTATAACTGAGGCCCTGATCAAAATCTTTCATAAAATATCTTTAAAAGCCAGATATGTCCTCAAAAATGCTTAAATTTTGTATGCAAAGATAATTCCAGCTGTCTATAAAAAGATACTATTTGCAAATTGGCAAAGAGAAGTGAACAGAGCTGCAGAATGTATTCATTTTCTAACTGCCATTGTGTGTCAGGGTTCGTGTGCTTTCAAAAATTTTCCTGACTTGCCAGGACTTTCAGATATGTTTGTTGGGGCTTGGAGAGGAAGCCAACCACATTTTCCATCCTTGGCACAGACATCTAGAAAGTTTTAAGTAATACATTTCCATCTACTGTATACATTTCAAGTTTCAGCAATAGCAATTTCAAGGAGAAACTTAACTTTAGATTAAAGTGATATAAGTATTGCATTTCAGTATCATTTCCTTTTAAGAAATTGCATTTCCTTTCCGCAAGCATACCCAACAGTTAAATATTATTTATTAACCCTACTGTTTTGTATTTGAATCATATCATTAAGTTATATTTCCTGGGTTCAAATATTGCAGTGTAAAAAAACATGTTGCTCAGTTCATATGGCATATGAAAGCAACTGTTGTGATGGAGTTACTAATGAATTTCATCACTGATGGATAAAATATATAATATTTTATTGTTTCACAATAGCATTTTCTTATTATTCCCAAAATGACCCTAGTCCTTTGAATTCAGAAAATTCAAAGGACTAGTAATAAAATAATATTCAATTAAATTAACCACTTAAATATAGGGTTAAAAGTCATAAATAATATATATATATATACAATTTAAAAATATATAATTAATTAATCACTTAATCATTTTGCCTGTTCAGGATGAGTTATGAGCTATGAAGTAAAATATATAGATGACAGAAATCTATGATTCTTGGAGTGTTAAAATTTGCCTAACATTCTTTTTCCATTAAAGATAAAATGAATTGCATAAGAGAGCTCTGGAGAAGGTCAAAATCATACATTTTGAAGAACTAAAACTAATTTTAACTTAGAGTGATATTATCACCAGCTGGATATTCAAATCTGTATTTCACATAGACATTTAGATTTTCATTTCTAGTTAAGCTTAGATATCAGTCCATTAACTGGGTCAAATCCATTAACTTGGCCAACTCACATAAAAACTACTGAGACTGAATTTTTCTGTATCTTAAAATTTTTAATGCAATAATGTATAAAATAGTCCACTAAGGAATAATCTATACCTTTCTGTTTTATCAATAAGAATGGATTTTTATAATTTATATTTTGTTGCTTAAAATAGATAGTCAATAGTAATTAATAAGGCTCTATCTTTTTAATCTAGCATTTATCTATTACCTATCCTTACATTTTCTACCATATGTGAGTATTGCTAGCAGATAGCTTTTAACCATCAACAACATCCAGAATTGCTCTTTTGAAAACAGTATCTTCACTCAAGGGCATGTGCCCTTCTCAGGGTGGCCTGTATCCAATGACTGATCTCTGTGAGTTAGAAATTCCTTGCCTCCTTTCCCCAGTTTGGGACAACTCTGTAGGATCATCTCCACTTCAGAGTTCCTTATAGAAACCTCCACTAGAAATTTTATCTCACAGATCCCAGGAAATCTAACCTGCAACAGGAGCCACAATTCTTCAGTGTAGTGTCAAGACTAGATCATAATAATTCTAGAACATAATATATAGGTTCTCAATGCTGTTTGCAAGTGATGGATTGAGTTGACCTACACACCTGAGAGCAAAGACACCAGTGCATGATTTCTATTCATTGTTTTTTTTTTGTTTTGTTTTTTTTTTTTTGGTGTGTGTGTGTGTGTGTGTGTGTGTGTGTGTGGGAGTGCATGATGCTGGATATATATTTAAAAGCCACCTAGTTTGCTTCCATGCCCTGGCTATTGTAAACAGTGCTGTAGTGAACGCTAGGATACATGTGTCTTTCGGAATTATGGCTTTCTCAGAATATACCCCCAGGAGTCAGGTTGCTGGATCATATGGTAGTTTCATTTCTTATTTCTTAAGGAATCCCCATACTGTTCTCCATGGTGACTGTCTGAATTTATATTCGCATCAATGGAGGGTTTCCTTTTCTCTACACCTTCTCCAGCATTTATTGTTTATAGATTTTTTTGATGATGCCATTCTGACTGGGGTGAGGCATACACATTGTACTTTTGATTTGCATTTATACACTCTGCTCAGTTCAGTCACTCAGTTGTGTCTGACTCTGTGTGATCCCATGAATAACAGCATGCCAGGCCTCCCTGTCCATCACCATCTCCCGGAGTTCACTCAGACTCATGTCCATCAAGTCAGTGATGCCATCCAGCCATCTCATCCTTTGTCGTCCCCTTCTCTTCCTGCCCCAATCCCTCCCAGCATCAGAGTCTTTTCCAATGAGTCAACACTTCGGATGAGGTGGCCAAAGTACTGGAGTTCAGCTTCAGCATCATTCCCTCCAAAGAAATTCCAGGGCTCGTCTCCTTCAGAATGGATTGGTTGGATCTCCTTGCAGTCCAAGGGAATCTCAAGAGTCTTCTCCAACACAGTTCAAAAGCATCAATTCGTTGGCGCTCAGCTTTCTTCACAGTCCAACTCTCACATTCATACATGACCACAGGAAAAACCATAGCCTTGACTAGACAGATCTTTGTTAGCAAAGTAATGTCTCTGCTTTTCAATATGCGATCTAAGTTGTTCATGACTTTTCTTCCAAGGAGTAAGTGTCTTTTAATTTCATGGCTGCAGTCACCATCTGCAGTGAGTTTGGAGCCCAAAAAAATAAAGTTTGACACTGTTTCCACTGTTTCCCCATCTATTTCCCTTGAAGTGATGGGACCAGACACCATGATCTTCGTTTTCTGAATGTTGAGCTTTAACCCAACTTTTTCACTCTCTTCTTTCACTTTCATCAAGAGGCTTTTTAGTTCCTCTTCACTTTCTGCCATAAAGGTGGTGTCATCTGCATATCTGAGGTGATTGATATTTCTCCTGGCAATCTTGATTCCAGCTTGTGCTTTTTCGAGCCCAGCATTTCTCATGATGTACTCTGCATAAAAGTTAAATAAGCAGGGTGACAATATACAGCCTTGACATACTCCTTTTCCTATTTGGAACCAGTCTGTTGTTCCATGTCCCATTCTAACTGTTGCTTCCTGACCTGCAGACAGATTTCTCAAGAGGCAGGTCAGGTGGTCTGGTATTCCCATCTCTTTCAGAATTTTCCACAGTTGATTGTGATCCACACAGTCAAAGGCTTTGGCATAGTCAATAAAGCAGAAATAGATGTTTTCCTGGAACTCTCTTGCTTTTTCCATGATCCAGCGGATGTTGGCAATTTGATCTCTGGTTCCTCTGCCTTTTCTAAAACCAGCTTGAACATCAGGGAGTTCACGGTTCACATATTGCTGAAGTCTGGCTTGGAGAATTTTGAGCATTACTTTACTAGCATGTGAGATGAAAAGGCTTTGGCATAGTCAATAAAGCAGAAATAGATATTTTTCTGGAACTCTCTTGTTTTTTCCATGATCCAGCAGATGTTGGCAATTTGATCTCTGATTCCTCTGCCTTTTCTAAAATCAGCTTGAACATCTAGAAGTTCACAGTTCATGTATTGCTGAAGCCTGGCTTGGAGAATTTTGAGCATTACTAGCATGTGAAATGAATGCAATTGTGCGGTAGTTTGAACATTCTTTGGCATTGCCTTTCTTTGGGATTGGAATGAAAACTGACCTTTTCCTGTCCTGTGGCCACTGCTGAGTTTTCCAAATTTGTTGGCATATTGAGTGCAGCACTTTCATAGCATCATCTTTCAGGATTTGAAATAGTTCAACTGGAATTCCATCACCTCCATTAGCTTTGTTCATAGTGATGTTTTCTAAGGCCCAGTTGACTTCACATACCAGGATGTCTGGTTCTAGGTGAATGATCACACCATCATGATTATTTTGGTCATAAAAATCTTTTCTGTACCAAGTGTAAAACAGATAGCTAGTAGGAAGCTGCTCTATAACATAGGGAGTTCAGCTTCCAGGGGTAGAATTGTGGGGAACGGAAGGAGGCTCAAAAGGGAAGGATGTGTGTGTGTGTGTGTGTATATATATATATATATATATATATATATACACACATATACACACATTTATTTAATTTAAATATATATGTATTTATTTATTTAATTTAAATATATATATATTTATAGTTAATTCATAGCAG
The DNA here is from genome assembly GCA_006408695.1 of Aepyceros melampus. Classification (NCBI taxonomy): domain Eukaryota; kingdom Metazoa; phylum Chordata; class Mammalia; order Artiodactyla; family Bovidae; genus Aepyceros; species Aepyceros melampus. Next base: position 31,297 of record SJXQ01010086.1, read on the forward strand.
AAACTAACACAACACTGTAAAGCAGTCATCCTCCAATTTAAAAAAAATTAAGTCACCTAAACTGTTAAAGAAACCAAACCAGATTGCTAGGCAATACTACATAGAGAGACACTATGTATTTTCTCTTGAATAGCAGTGAAATTACTGCCATAAAATGGAAAATGTCTTGATGTTTTGATTAATTTTCTTATAAAACTATGAATACATAGCTTTCTTTTTTTAAACATATGCCACCACAATCAGGTTGATCCTTTTAATAAGCACTTGAAAATGGCCTCATGACATGTAAGCATCCTTTAGATAAAAAGGCAAATTTATATTTTAGAAACTTTATTTTGCAGCTTTTCTCTGAGCACTCAAAATACTATTTGGCTGAGTCATTAAAGTGGTGGCAAGTTTTGATTATTCTAAAAAGTTACTCTTCTTTCTAGCTACATAAAGAATTTGCTAATGAATGTACATACTCATTTGCAAACTTCAGAGCATTTCTAGTTAGTACATAAGAATGCCTCTGTCTAGATAATTTCAAATTTTATACTACAAGTGCTGTAGATATTATTATTAGCTAACATAAAGCCAACTTATTTTCAATGAGTTAAAATCATGTCTTATATAAATAGAAAGGTCCGTCTAGTCAAGGCTATGGTTTTTCCAGTGGTCATGAATGGATGTGAGAGTTGGACTGTGAAGAAAGCTGAGTGCCAAAGAATTGATGCTTTTGAACTGTGGTGTTGGAGAAGACTCTTGAGAGTCCCTTGGACTGCAAGGAGATCCAACCAGCCCATTCTGAAGGAGATCAGCCCTGGGATTTCTTTGGAAGGAATGATGCTAAAGCTGAAACTCCAGTACTTTGGCCACCTCATGTGAAAAGTTGACTCATTGTAAAAGACTCTGATGCTGGGAGGGATATTGAGAGTCCCTTGGACTGCAAGGAGATCCAACCAGCCCATTCTGAAGGAGATCGGCCCTGGGATTTCTTTGGAAGGAATGATGCTGAAGCTGAAGCTCCAGTACTTTGGCCACCTCATGTGAAGAGTTGACTCATTGGAAAAGACTCTGATGCTGGGAGGGATTGGGGGCAGGAGGAGAAGGGGACGACCGAGGGTGAGATGGCTGGATGGCATCACGGACTTGATGGACATGAGTCTGAGTGAACTCCGGGAGTTGGTGATGGACAAGGAGGCCTGGCGTGCTGCGATTCATGGGGTCACAAAGAGTCGGACACGACTAAGTGACTGAAGTGACTGACTGACTGTCGAACATCAACATGAATCAGCCATAGGTGTACCTATGTCCCTTCCATCTGTAGCCTTCCTCCCGTCTCCTTCCCCACCCCACCCCTCTAGTTGACACAGAGCCCCTGTGTGAGTTCCCTGAGGCATACAGTAAATTCCCATTGGCTATCTATTTTACATATGGTGGCTCAGACAGTAAAGCGTCTGTCTACAATGCGGGAGACCTGGGTTCGAGCCCTGGGTTGGGAAGATCCCTTGGAGAAGGAAATGGCAATCCACTCCAGTACTGTTGCCTGGAAAATCCATGGACAGAGGAGCCTGGTACGCTACAGTCTATGAGGTCGCAAAGAGTTGGACATGACTGAGTGACTTCACTTCACTTCACTTCACTTCACATGTTAGCTTCCATGTTACTCTCTCCATGCATCTCCACCTGTCCTCTCCTCTCTCCACATCCATAAGTCTGTTGTCTATGTCTGTTTCTCCACTGCTGCCTTACAGATAAATTCATCAGTACCATCTTTCTAGATTCCATATATATGCATTAGTATATGTTATTTATCTTTCTTTCTTATTTACTTCACTGTGTATAATAGGCTCTAGGTTTAACAACCTCATTAGAACTGACTCAAATCTGTTCCTCTTTTTATGACTAAGCAATATACCATTGTGTATATTACCACAGCTTCTTTATCCTTCATCTGTTGAAGGATATCTCAGCTGCTTCCATGTTCTAGCTTTTGTAAACTGTGCTGCGATGAACATTGGGGAACATGTGTCTTTTTCAATTTTGGTTTCCTCAGGGTATATGCCTAGGAGTGGGGTTGCTGGGTCATATGGTGGCTTTATTCCTAGTTTTTTAAGGAATCTCTATACCGTCCTCCATAGTGGCTGTATCAGTTCACATTCCCACAGAAGAGACATTTTAAAGACATCTGAGGTTCAAGAGTGGTGATGCTGTTGCAGAACCAAGTTCTCTGATAGAAATGGAAACGATAGGATCCAAAAATAACAGAAACTAGGTGGAGGTGCTGAACTGCCCAAGTTAAGGTGGGTGCAATTATCACAATGAACAATGAGGTTGGGATGGCAGACACGGGGATCTGGCCAGCAGAGGGCTTTGGGGTCGGCAAATTACGGCCTATGAGCCAAATCCAGCCCACCATCTGTTTTTGTAAATAACAGTAGAACACAGTCACTCCCATTATTTGCATATTGCCTATGTCTGCTTTGTGCTATGCCAGCAAAGGTGAATAGTTGCAACAGAGATCACGTAGCCTGAAAAGCCAAAAATACACACATGCTAGACCTTTACAGAAAAAGTTTGTTGACCCCTGTGCTAATCCTTTCCCAAACTGACTTGTGACACTTCATTCAGTTAACTCTAGGGGAAAAGAGAAGACCATGCCATTTTAAAGACTTTGGGACCCAGGACCTGAGTTGACATTAATAACCAAAATCTGACGCATCTTTATGACCTTCGTATCAGAGTGGAAATATCTGGTAAACAAATGAACTCCTGCCCCAAGTCAGTCTCACGATGGGTCCACTGGGCCTGCAAATCCATTTGGTAGGCATTTCACAAGTCCCTGAAGGTGTGATTTTGAAATGGATGGTTGGAAGAATTTTCACAATAGGTCCTTGGTCTGTGGTATAAGACCTATCACGTTGAGGAAGGCCAAGTAGAATCATCCCCTGTTTCAGTGAAGAGAGTGGTAAGTTAAACAGTATCACATCCTGGGGAAAATGATAGATACCTAGAAGATGCAAAAATGGTGATCACTAAGCACATCCCCATTTACCAGTCATGCCCAACAACCATCAAACTGCTTCTGGGGAATGCCAGAGGAACATTCCAATATCTACCAAATAGTAGCCTTAGTTGAAACTGCTGTGCCAAACTGAGTATATTTGAAAAAATATATTGAAATGGACTCAGGTACATAGTATGCAGCCACTATTCTGATGGATGCATTCTTTTCCATTCCTATTAGGAAGGAAGGTCAGAAGCAATTTCCATTCACATGGGATGAACAATAGGACACATAAACAGTGTTTCCTTATGGCTGTTAGCTTTCCTTCTCTCAGTCATAATATAGTCTAAAGTGACAAAGACCATCAAAACATTCTGTGACCTTGCACTGGCCTACTATATGAGCAGCATCCTGTTAACCAGACTAGATGAGCAAGAAGTGACAAATACGCCCGAGACCTCAGCAAGACACATGTGCTCCATGGGATGAAATAAATGCAGCGAGGATTCAAAGACCCACTGCCGAGTAAGATATTTTGGGTTCTGAAAGACTGGGATAAGCCAAGACATCTGTTTAAAGTAGCCAAGTCATTGATTCTTGAACTTTTCAGCACAAAGAAGGAACCACAATGTCTGGTATCCTCAAGACCTTCTGACAGAAGCACATGCCATATCGTGGAAGGATTTTCTAGCCCATAGGCTGCCAGTTTTGAGTGAGGTCCAAAGCCGAAAAGATCTCTGCAGCAGGTTCAGGATGGGGTGAAAATGGGCTGAAGCATATGCCACATAGCACTCCATGTAGGTGTATTTGTGGTGGGAAAAGACATCTTGTGTCAAGAGATACATAGACCCCCTAGGGTGTTGGAGCAAGATCATGCCTCTTACAGAAGAGGATAATATGTCATTCAAAAACCAGCTCCTAAGATGCTGGGTGACCCTGGTAGGGGTGAAGTGCTACCTTATAATATGGTCAGCACTGTCCGCCATTACTTGGTTCTGTCCAACTGACCACATCAGTGGTTGGGTGGGCCAAACAGCATTCCACCATGACATGAATGTGATGTTTCTGGAACTGGAGACAGGCTTGGATGAAGAGCAAAGTAAGCAACATGAATATTCATCTCAGGTCCTCGTGTTACCCCTAACTGCTGCACCCATATCTCTCCCTCAGCTCACACCTACCACCAAATGGGAGACTCAGCTCATGGAGGAAGAAGCATTTGATTCATGAATAGAAACCAATAGATTGGTCTGTGAGTTCAAGGCCAAAAATGGGCTTCGACTACACTGCAGCTTCACCTGGAAATACAATGGTGCCTGGCAGTTCTTCAAGGGGTCAGAGTTTTGAGTAATTTCCTTGGAAATTTGCCTTACAAGGAGAAAGAAGTAACTTATAAGAATATATTTGGAATCATGGGCGGTTTTATATGACTTGGCTTTTGATGAGGAGCCTAAAGAGAGTGATTAAAAGACTGGGCATGAGGAAGTCTGGAAGGTAGACAGGTGTACAGATCTATGGGTGTGATCATGAGGTGTGAAAAACTCTGAGTTATGTACTGACACCCACCAAAGAGCACTTGTCACACAAAGAACAAAATGACCAATTAGAAGATTGGCCAGTTGGCATCAACCAGCCTTTGATATGAGCCACCTTCATGTTGGCACACTTGTGGTACTGAGCCTAAGCTGGTAATGCTCACTGCCAAACAGGGCAACAACCAAGAGATGAGTTGTTGAGGCAAGGAATGGTGACTTTATTCAGAAAGTCAGTGAACCAAGAGGATGGTGAACTCATGCCCCAAAGAACCATCTTACTTGAGTTAGAATTCAGTTTGTATCAGAAGGGGAAGCAGTAAGGTCAAGCACTTCCTAGTTCCCATCAGCCTCTGGAGGGGATGTGTTAATTTCTTCCTTTCTGCCGTCATTCATAGGTGAGCCTGGTTAGGGTGTTTCCTGTAAGCTAAACAAAGGTATTTTAGCTTAATTCTCATTACCTGGGAAGCAAGGTTCCAGAGATGGGCCATTATGTATAATTTAAGCTTATAGGCAATTTTTCTTTAGCGATTAACTTGTAGTAGAATACAAAAGTTTCTTCCCTGTTACAGTGAGCACACAGAGAGCGTAGCAGTGGTGTTAGGAGCGAGCTCATGAATGAGTCTCACGGAACTGGCTCCACTAACCAGGACTGACCTAGCTTCTGCTGCTGTCAGAATACCAACCTGATACATGAACATAGTCAGCCCTCAATAAACCAACTAGCCACTTGATGATGAGTTGATTACATTGGACCCCTTCCACCCAAGAAGGGAAGAAATTTATGGTAACTAAAATTGATTTAAATTCTAGTTAAGGGTTTGACTTTCCTGCTTGTAAAGCCTCAGCCTTTGATGACTTACAAATAATACCACACCATGTCCTTTCAGACAAAGGAACCCGCTTTATAGCAGAAGAGGTATGGGGCAGTGGACACATGTCCATGGCATCCTCTGATCTTACTGATTATCATATCAACCAGAAACCTATGACCTGATGGGACTGTTAAAAAGACTTGAGTCTGCCTGAAACTAGTGTAACATTGTTAATCGGCCACACTCCAATGCAAAATAAATGTTTAATAAAAAATGACTTGAGAAGGCCCAGTATAGTGCCAATTTAGAAACAGACTCTGCCATTTCTTGGCACTGAGTCTCCAATATGGTGCTTAGGAATGCAAGTCTAGGAACCAAGGGGAGAAAGTGGGCAGGCACCTGCTTACCATCATTCCTATGATTCATTTGGGGAATAATCTGTGTTTCTCCTTTCAGTAGCTCTAAGTTCTGTGGCTCTAGAGATCTTATTCCCAGAGGGGATGCTTCCACCAGGAGTCATAGCAAGAGTCTTATTAAACTTAAGTGTTGTTTTTTGCCCAGTCACTTTGAATTCTTCTTGCCAAGAGGTTGGCATCCTGACAGGGGCATTGGTCCTGGCTGTCAGAAGGAAACAGGACTGCTTTGCTTGGTAAGAGTGGGATGTGTACACCCAGGTGGTCCAAGGGTACTTGCCTGACTTTGATGGTAAATAGACTTTGTTGCAACCATAGTCTGAGAAGGGCTTGGTGAGTGAAAGCCTGGATCCTCAAGGAGGACCAGTACGTGCTGTGTCACCAGCAGAGGTGCTAGCCCACCGTGAGCAGAATCTTGGATGGATAGTGGAGGAGGGAGATGGTATTGGTTGTGGCCTGAAGACAAGTTGTAGTGACTGGGGCTGTGGTCCCTCCAGCAATTTTCTTAGCTTGTTTCCCTGGGAAGAAGACAAAGCAGAATACTGGAGGAGATGTTCCCCAGGAAGTGAACTTAGAACACGAAGCTGCTGACTCTGAGCAGTGCAGGGACATACTGTAGTAGGGGCAGTGTGATGGTCAGACAGCCCTTTCAGGACTCAGGCGCTCTTCCCCTGGCTGTTAGTGGTCCTGCTGCCGATGGCTCACAGCTGAATCCCTCCTAGGAAAGGGGTCTCATAGCAGGTGATGCCTGCTCCCCACAGACAGCCCACACAGTGACCAGATGCAAGAGGAAAATACTCCAGTTCCTGAGTCCCTTTTGGAGTTGCCTCAGAGCAGCTATCTCAGTCCCACAGTGATCACTGTGTTAGCAGAGGTCTTCATGTAGACCACTCTACCAGTGAACTTCTCTTTCAACCTAGTCCTACTTCATTCACTTCCTTATAGTTGTCACTCCCAAGAAAACCCCTCAATAAATCACCTGAACGTGAAACTCCATCTCTGAGGGTTTTTCTTTTTTTTTCTGGAACCCCATGGCAGCCATAAATTCTACCCAGACACATCCCTAAGTGAAGATCTCCCTAATCCAGCCAGATAGAATTGGGTCATATGGCCATTCCTCTACCTGTAACCAACAAGAAGACTGGGATTCCATGATTAAACCAATCATTTGGGGCTGGAATGGATATAGAGGGGTCAGTGAAATGACAGCTCTCCATGGGATGCTGTGGAGTCAGTGACTACTACAGGAAACTCCCTAGAGATAGATGCCTTGCCCCCCGCGCCCCCAAGCTTGTCCTCAGAGAGCTGGGGTAGATGGCGGCTGCCCTTCTGGATTGTCTGTGGCTCTGAGCAGGGGAATATGTTGCAAGCCTTCCTGGCACCTGCTTCCCAGAGGGTCAGAACAGCTGCTGGAATGGTTGGTGTTCAATACAGGGCTTGCACTGGCGTGTGTCACCCACACCAAAGCATATGTGGGGGGATATGCACATTTCTAAGGGCTCCTGTTACCCTCTAACAAACTAAACCTCCAATGTTAAGTTCTTTCCTTTTTAAAAGGAATTAAATTACATTTTTAAAGAATCACAGATGAACTCAGGACTCAGGGTTCCTCCTTAATGAGAACTTGACTCTTGTATTAGGATTCCAAGGGTACAAAGTTGTAATTCCCATGTGTGTACCCTGGGACTGTAGTTCGGAAGATGTTATAGGAGATTTAGAAAAATGAAAGGAGAGGAAATATATTTGAGAATGTTGGATAATGAGGAGACACTGGTTTCTTTTCCATGGAATTTCTGACAGTGCTTTCCCCAGATCTCACAAGCGGCCCTGGAAGACCTGTTGGTGACCTCAGGGCACCTCTCTCAGTGATGGCTGTGTTCCGTCTTATTTTGCAAGTGCTGCTGCCTCAGCAACTTTGCACTCAGCCTGGTGTGGGCTATTCAGGTTATTCTCACTGCTGTGCATAGCATGGCTGTTTGTCGCGTCACATGTGACTCGGAGAATTGCAGTGTTACATAAACATACCCTGAGTGCGTCCTGCTGCACAAGTTTGTGGCTCTAGTGGTTTGTTTCTCTTTCCTTGCCAAAGTCAGAATTAAAGGATTTTTTTTGTTAAATTATATGCCTACTGGAGTTCTCTGCACAATAAAGGAGGAATGTGACTGGGTGAAGGACCGGCTGTCGCCTTGGTGTTAGTCATCTCTGAGAAGTGAGCTCTCCCGTCACTAGTACCCGCTGCTGGGACCTTTGCCAGAGACTCTATTTTAGGTGTCATTTCTTGGCAGCATATTCAGTCAGGATATTCATAGTAAACGGTGAGTGCTTAAGAAAAATCAACAACAGGTTTCTCTTAAAAATTCTTAAAGACCTGCAATAATATGTTTATTCAAGACAAACATCTAAATCAGGAGAAATCAACTGTGGACATTATTACAAGTAAATGCAATAAAAACTGAGTTGATTTTTTTCTTTCTGTTCCTTTTTGCATTTTTGTGAGTTGTTGCAGGTTTTAGCAGCTTAGGTGGGCATTAGAGGTGCCACCCAGTAGCAAGATTTTAGGAAAACCATCAGGAAGGACGACAAAGCAGGGTGTCGTGGTGGGCATGTGCTATCCAAAGAAGGCCCAGGGTAATTTGTAGGGAAAAATACCTTGGAGGAAGAAAAAAATCCAGTTTCCAACGGAAGTTGCTCATTGAATTTGTGGAAATAGCCTCAAAGAGCATTCAAAGCTACATGATTAACACTAAACATCTCATGACCTGAGAACACACTGAATATATTGAATATATTGCAAGCACTTCCTGGATCTCCTCCCAGGACATTATTTCAAGAAAGGTCTAAAGGTTACTCTTCTAAGGATTCAGCTGGATGTGAAGCTCTGAGGTGCCACGTGCTGTGTGTCCTAGTGAAGATCTAAACCTACCTCCAGGGCACACGTTGGGAGGGAAATTGAGCCCATTGCTCCCTTCCTGGTACTTGGGGAACTCACAGTGACTGGCATGCAGGGAGTCCCATGTTCAAGGTCTCTGTGTGCTAAGGCCGAGGAGAGCTAGTACTTACAAAACAATCACAGCAAAACACAAAGTACAGAATGTCTGTGGGCAGTCACTCCTAGAAAAACACAGTCTTGATGGAAATGACCAAGAAGAAACGGTGAAATGTCTTCAAGCAAATGGGCATGAGCCCCAGAAGATATATTTGTAGAAGGAGCCCGCGGATAGGCATTTCTCTAATAAAGAGTGATGTTGAGCATCTTTTCACGTGTTAGCCATCTGTATGTCTTCTTTGGAGAAATGTCTGTTTAGGTCTTCTGCCCACTTTTTGATTGGTTGAGCTCATGAGCTGCTTGTATATTTTAGAAATTATTCCTTTATCAGATTTTTTAAAAAATTATTTACTATTATTTTCTCCCATTCTGAGGGTTGTCTTCTCACCTTGTTTATAGTTTCCTTTGCTGTGCAAAAGCTTTTAAGTTTAATTAGGTTCCATTTGTTTATTTTCATTTTTATTTACCATATGTAAAATAGACAGCCAGTAGGAATTTGCTGTATGATGCAGGAAGCTCAAACCCAGTGCTCTGTGACAACCTAGAGCGGTGGGATGGGGTGGGAGATGGGAGGAAGGTTCAAGAGGAAGGTGACAAATGTATGCCTATGGCTGATTCATATTGATGTATGGTAAAAACCAACACAATATTATAAAGCAATTATCCTCCAATTAAAAATAGATTAATTAAAAAAGAAAGAGACCGTGGAGATCTCATGCATTCTGTCTTGCCTGGGAAATTTCTAGTTATATTGAATGAGTAAGGGACAAGAGGCCTAAACAACCAGGTACTGAGTGTCGCAAGGGTGCAGTGTTTTAATGTGTGGGCAGACAGTCCTCCCAGTGTCCCATCTTCTAAGGACACCTACAGGTAGAAAAAGATCTGAGTGTCATGTCCACAAACCATGCTTTGTGATCTGGATCTCCAAAGACAGTCATGAGTTCATTAAAATATTTTTTCCCCATGTATTTTCCCCTATTATCTTTTGAAAGTTTAAAAGATAATTCTGGAATCAAAGTCTAATTGGTAGTCTTCACAGAATCCATCTTATCCAAGATTTTACTTGACCAAGACAGATTTTCTTTAACAATGCATACCTAATTGTTCTCAAGTCCCAGGGGTAAGCCATGAATAAGACATCACTATATAGACAAAAATGCCCATCATCAGATAATCTTGGACTAGTGCTCCTGGACTGTGCCTACATTTATGGATTGAATGTCTATGTGCTCCCATTGATATGTTGAAGCCCAGCTCCCACAGATAGAGGATGAGATGGTTGGATGGCAGCACTGATTCAATGGATGTGAGTTTGAACAAGCTCCAGGAGTTGGTGATACACAGGGAAGTCTGGCGTGCTGCAGTTCTTGGGGTCACAAAAAGTTGTACACAACTGAGTGCTGAACTGAACTAAACTGAGCACATCATGAAAAATGCCAGGCTGGATGAGTTTCAAGTTGGAATCAACATAGGCAAGAGAAACATCCAACAGCCTCAGATATGCAGATGATACCACTCTAATGGCAGAAAGCAAAGAGGAACTAAAGAGCTTCTTCATAAGGGTGAAAGAAGAGAGTGAAAGAGCCAGCTTAGGACTAAATACTAACAATAAATAAATAATGATCCTGGCATCTGGCTCTATTCAGTCAGTTCTGTCACTCAGTCATGTCCAACTCTTTGCGACCCCATGAATCTCGGCATGCCAGGCCTCCCTGTCCATCACCAACTCCTGGAGTTCATTCAAACTCATATTCATCGAATCGGTGATGCCATCCAGCCATCTCATCCTCTGTTGTCCCCTTCTCTTGCACTCAATCCCTCCCAGCATCAGGGTCTTTTCCAATGAGTAAACTCTTTGCATGAAGTGGCCAAAGTATTGGAGTTTCAGCTTTAGCATCAGTCCAGGCTCTATTCAGTCAGTTCTGTCACTCAGTCATGTCCAACTCTTTGCGACCCCATGAATCTCGGCATGCCAGGCCTCCCTGTCCATCACCAACTCCTGGAGTTCATTCAAACTCATATTCATCGAATCGGTGATGCCATCCAGCCATCTCATCCTCTGTTGTCCCCTTCTCTTGCACTCAATCCCTCCCAGCATCAGGGTCTTTTCCAATGAGTAAACTCTTTGCATGAAGTGGCCAAAGTATTGGAGTTTCAGCTTTAGCATCAGTCCTTCCTAAGAACACCCAGGACTGATCTCCGGCTATATTACTTCATGGCAAATAGAAGGGGAAAATGTGAATGTAGTGACATATTTCCTCTTCTTGGGCCCCAAAATCACTGTGGATGATGAATGCAGCCATGAAATCCAAAGCCAACTGCTTCTTGGCAGAAAAGATATGCCAAACTTCGACAGTATGTTGAAAAGCAGAGACATCACTCTGCCGACAAAGATCTGTATAGTTAAGGCTATGGTCTTCCCAGTAGTCACTTATGGCTGGCAGAACTGGACTGTAAAGAAGGCAGAATGCCAAAGAATTGCTGCCTTCAAACTGTGGTGCTGGAGAAGACTTCTGGACAGCAAGGAGACCAAACCAGTCAATTTTAAGGGAAATCTACCCTGAAAACTTATTGGAAAAACAGATGATGAAGCTGAAGCTCCAGTATTTTGGTCACCAGATGTGAACAGCAAACTCATTGGAAAAGTCCCTGATGCTGGGGAAGACTGAGGGCTTAAGAAAAACAGTGCATCAGAAGATGAGATGGCTGGATGGTATCACTGATGCAATGGACATGAACTTGGGGAAGCTTCAGGAGATGGTGAGGAACGGGGAGGCCTGGAACGTTGCAGTCCATGGAGTTGCAAAGAGTCAGACACAACTGGGCAACTGAACAACAACAAAAAACAAATGAGACCAAATGTCTAAAGATTACTGAGAACAAGCCTTTATGAAGGAAGTGTGTACTGCATTCACTTAATCTTTCAATTATTTGACTTGAGTATTTGCCATGAAAAGTTCGGCGTCAAGAAATGTATGCCATCGTTGTTGTTTAGTTGTTAAGTCTGGTCAGACTATTGCAACCCCGTGGACTGTAGGCCACCAGGATCCTCTGTCCATGGGATTTCCCAGACAAGAATACTGGAGTGAGTTGCCATTTCCTTGTGCAGGGAATCTTCCCAATCCTGAGGCTGAACCTGTGTCTCCTGGATTAGCAGGTGGATTCTTTACCATTGGGCTACCAGGAAAACCCCAAGAAATTCATGAGTGTTGTACAAAACAATGACCTACTCCTGGATAGAAGAAGCCCACATATAAGACACACTTGTAAAATGATGAGACTTGCTTTTGAAAAAGCTAGAAGTCATTCTTAAAAAAAAAAAAAAAAAATTTTTTTTTTTTTACATTAGAAATAAATATTTCAGGAAGCAGTCTTAAGATAGTGGAGGAATAGGATGGGAATATCACTTTCTCCCACACAAATTCATCAAAAGAACATTTAAACGCTGAGTAACTTCCACAAAACAACTTCTGAATGCCGGCAGAGGACATCAGGCACCCAGAAAATCAGCCATTGTGTCCAAAAGGAGGTAGGAAAAAATATAAAAGACAAAAAGAGAGGCAAAAGAGGTAGGGATGGAGCTGCAACCTGAGAAGGGAGTCTTACAAAGAGAGAAGTTTCCAAACACTGGGAAACACTCTCACTGCCAAGTCTGTGGTGAGCCTTGGTACCACAGAGGGCAACATAACTGTGAGGAAAAATAAATAAATAATTAAAACCCATTACATACACAATGGTAACTCCCCCAGTGGAGAAGCAGCACAGACACCTGCATCCATCACTAACAAGCAGGGGCTGGGCAGGGAGGTGCGGGTTGCATTACTTAGAGTAAGGACCAGGCCTGAATGTCCCAAGAGCAATCTGAGGGAACTAAACTTAGGCTAGCAAACCAGACTGTGGGATAGCTACCACGCAAAAAGCCCAAGCCCACTCACAGAACAAAGGACTGACAAGAGCTACATGAAAAGCCCTAACCTAAGACACCATCAGGCCCACTCACAGAACAAAGGACTGAACAGAGCTAGCCGGTGGTACACCATCCCCCTCTGGTGACAGGCAGCCAGAGATGGAAGGGGGCAATCACAGCCCCAGAGAAGGCATTATCTACCAAAGTACAAGCAGGCTTCATTGCTAACTAAGACTTCTTGGGATTCTGGATGATCAACATCGTCTTGTACACCCAGAAAACCAAGCAGCAGGGATGTGAGAGGTGATAAGTCACAGAGACCGTGCCTTCCAAACACCTGATCACCTGAGCTGCTCGGACCTGGGAAGGGCACAAAATGCAGGCCCAACCGAGTTTGCGCCTCTGAGGACTACCCGGTGCCTGAACCTGAGTGGCTTAGACCTGGGAGGTGCGTGCAGCCTAGGGCCAGGCTCACACAGTTCCCAGAAGAGCAGCCTAGAGCCTGAGCTGTGTAGACAGGGAAAGCACACATGCTGAAAGCGTGGGCAAACCCAGTGTTGCCAAGACACTGGGAGCACATGCCAGTGTTATTTGTTTGTAGTGTCCCTCCCTCCCCACAGCATGAATGAACAAGTGAACCTAATAAAGTGTCCATCACTGCCTCCTTCTGTCAGGGTGGAAATCAGACACTGAAGAGACCAGCAAACAGAATAAGCTAAAACAGAGAGAACTGCCTTGGAAGTGATAGGTGCAATAGATTAAAACCCTGTAGTTAGTACTGACTACATAGGAAGGGCTACCCTGTGTCTGAGGTCAGTGGTGGCCAGGAGGAGACACCCTGCGTCCAAGGTCAGGGGTGGCTGGGAGGAGCTAACCTGTGTCCGAGGCCAGGGACAGCCAGGAGAAGCCCCCTCACACCCAAGGCCAGGGGCAGTGGCTCTGAGAAGCCACCCCATGCCCCAGGCCAGGGGCAGTGGCCAGGAGGAGCAACCCAAGGAACAGTGGCTGCATGGGCGCAGGAGGGCCTAGAGGAGCTATCCCACATTGAATGTCAGGAAGGGCGGTGGTAAGGAGATACCCCTCGTCCAAGGTAAGGAGCAGCGGCTGTGCTTTGCTGGAGCAGCCATGAAGAGATACCTCACGCCCAAGGTAAGGAAACCCAAGTACGATGGTAGGTGTTGCAAGAGGGCATCAGAGGGCAGACACACTGAAACCATACTCACAGAAAACTAGTCAATCTACTCACACTAGCACCACTGCCTTGTCTAACTCAATGAAACCAAGCCATGCCCATGGAGCAACCCAGGATGGGTGGGTCATGGTGGAGAGGTCTGAGAGAATGTGGTGCACTGGACAAGGGAATGGCAAATCACTTCAGTATTCTTGCCTTGAAAACCTGATGAACACTATGAAAAGGCAAAATGATAGCATACTGAAAAGGAACTCCCCAGATCAGTAGGTGCCCAATATGCACTGGAGATCAGTGGAGAAATAACTCCAGAAAGAATGAAGGGATAGAGCCAAAGCAAAAAAAAAAAAAAAACCCAGCTGTGGATGTGACTGGTGATAGAAGCAAGGTCCGATGCTGTAAAGAGCAATATTTCATAGGAACCTGGAATGTCAGGTCCATGAATCAAGGCAAATTGGAAGAGGTCAAACAAGAGATGACAAGAGTGAACATCAACATTCTAGGAATCAGCGAACTAAAATGGACTGGAATGGGTGAATTTAACTCAGATGACCATTATATCTACTACTGTGGGCAGGAATCCCTCAGAAGAAATGGAATAGCCATCATGGTCAACAAAAGAGTGCAAAATGCAGTACTTGGATACAATCCCCTGCTTATTGAACTTATATGCAGAGTACATCATGAGAAACGCTGGACTGGAAGAAAAACAAGCTGGAATCGAGATTGCTGGGAGAAATATCAATAACCTCACATATGCAGATGACACCACCCTTATGGTAGAAAGTGAAGAGGAACTAAAAAGCCTTTTGATGAAAGTGAAAGAGGAGAGTGAAAAAGTTGGCTTAAAGCTCAACATTCAGAAAATGAAGATCATGGCATTTGGTCCCATCACTTCATGGTAAATAGCTGGGGAAACAGTGGAAACAGTGTCAGACTTTATTTTTTTGGGCTCCAAAATCACTACAGATGGTGACTGCAGCCACGAAATTAAAAGACACTTACTCCTTGGAAGAAAAGCTATGACCAACCTAGATACCATATTCAAAAGCAGAGACATTACTTTGCCAACTAAGGTCCGTCTAGTCAAGGCTATGGTTTTTCCTGTGGTCATATATGGATGTGAGAGTTGGACTGTGAAGACGGCAGAGTGCTGAATAATTGATGCTTTTGAACTGTGGTGTTGGAGAAGACTCTTGAGAGTCCCTTGGACTGCAGGGAGATCCAACCAGTCCATTCTGAAGGAGATCAACCCTGGGATTTCTTTGGAAGAATGATGCTAAAGCTGAAACTCCAGTACTTTGGCCACGTCATGTGAAGAGTTGACTCATTGGAAAAGACTGATGCTCGGAGGGATTTGGGGCAGGAGGAGAAGGAGACGACAGAGGATGAGATGGCTGGATGGCACCACTGACTCAATGGACATGAGTCTGAGGGAACCCAGGAGTTGGTGATGGACAGGTAGGCCTGGCATGCTGCGATTCATGGGGTCACAAAGAGTCGGATGCGACTGAGTGATTGAACTGAACTGACATAGGAAGGGGCCTATTGATCTTGAGAAATATAAGCCAGATCAAGGAACTATCCGAAAACGAACTGATCCCACACTTTCCACAACAACACCAGAGAAAGTCCTAGATATAATTTTATTGGTTTTACTATCATTCTTTATTTTTAAATTTTTTTTAAAATTTTAAGTCCTCTAATACTTATTTAACTTTCCTTTGTATAACTTACTATTACTTTGCAAAAAAAAAAAAAAAGAGAGAGAAAGAGAGACCCTATTTTTTAAAACAAACTTCATATACATATATATATATATTACATTTTTTGTGACTTTTTTTCTTTTTCTTTTCTTTAATATTGTATTTTTGAAAATCCAACCTCTACTCTAGATTTTTAATCTTTGCTTTTTGGTATTTGTTATCAATTTTGTTCCTTTAAGAACCCAATCTTCAGTACCCATTTTAACTTGGGAGCAAGATTACTGGCTTGACTGCTCTTTCCTCACTTTGGACTCTTCTTTTTCTTCACCAGGTCACCTCTATCTCCTCCCTCCACCTTCTCTTCTCTACCCAACTCTGTGAATCAGTTTGTGTGTTCCAGATGGTGGAGAAAACTTAAGAAACTGATTACTGGCTGGATCTGTCTCTCTCCTTTTGATTCCCCCCCTCCACCCCGCCCTCCGCCTGGTATCCTCCTGGCAACCTCTGTCTCCTTCCTCCCTCTTCTCTTCTCTGTATAACTCTGAGAACATCTCTGAGTGGTCCAGACTGTGGAGCACATATAAGGAGTGATTACAGGCTAGCTTGCTCTTTCCTGTTTTTATTCCATCTCATCTAATTCAGGTCGACTTTATCTCCCTCTGCTCTCTTCTCTTCTCCATGTAACTCTGTAAACCTCTCTGGGTGTCCCTCATTGTGGAGAAAATTTTCATGTTTAACCTAGATGTTTTATCAATGGTGCTGTATAGATGGCTAATTCTTGAGGCTTCTGTAAAAATAAGACTGAAAACCAGAAACAGGAGGCTGAAGTCCAAATCCTGAGAACACCAGAGAACTCCTGACTTCAAGGAACATCAATCTATAGGAGCTCATCAAATGCCTCCATACTGACACTGAAGCCAAGCACCACCCAAGGGCCAGCAAGTTCCAGAGCAAGACATATCACACAAATTCTCCAGCAACATAAGAACACAGCCTTAAGCTTCAATATACAGGTTGCCCAAAGTTACTCCAAACCCACTGACATCTCATAACTCATTACTGGACACTTCATTGCACTCCAGAGAGAATAAATCCAGCTCCACCCACCAGAACACTGACAAAAGCTTCCCTAAGCAGGAAATCTGGACAACCCACCTGTCCAAACCTACCCACAGCCAGGAAACTCCACAATAAAGAGAACTCCACAAACTGCCAGAATACAGAAAGGCTACCCCAAACACAGCAATATAAACAAGATGAAGAGATAGAGGATATGCAGCACATAAAGAAATAGGATAAATGCTCATCAAACCAAACAAAAGAAGAAGTGGTAGGGAATCTACTTGACAAAGAATTCCTATTAATAATAGTGAAAATGATCCAAAATCTTGAAATTAAAATGGAATCACAGATAAATAGCCTAGAGACAAGGACTGAGAAGATGCAAGAAAGGTTTAACAGGGACATAGAAGAAATTAAAAAAGAGTCAATATATAATGAATAATTCAGTAAATGAGATAAAAAGCACTCTGGAGGGAACAAATAGTAGAATAAAGGAGGCAGAAGATAGGATTAGTGAGGTAGAAGATAGAATGGTAGAAATAAATGATCAGAGAGGAAAAAAGAAGAACAAATTAAAAGAAATGAGGACAATCTCAGAGACCTCTGGGAAAATGTTAAACACTCCAACATTCAAATCATAGGAGTCTCAAAAGAAGAAAACAAAAAGAAAGGCCATGAGAAAATATTTGAAGAGATAATAGTTGAAAAATTCTCTAAAATGGGGAAGGAAATAATCACCCAAGTCCAAGAAACCCAGAGAGTCCCAAACAGGAAAAACCCAGGGTGAAATACCCCAAGACACATATTAATCAAATTAACAAAGATCAAACACAAAGAACAAATATTAAAAGCAGCTAGGGAAATACAACAAGTAACACACAAGAAGATTCCCATAAGGATAACAGCTGATCTTTCAATAGAAACTCTTCAGGCCAGGAGGCAATGGCAGCACATACTTAAAGTGATGAAAGAAAATAACTTACAGCCCAGATTACTGTACCCAGCAAGGATCTCATTTAAATATGAAGGAGAAATCAAAGCTTTACAGACAAACAAAAGCTGAGAGAATTCAGCACCAAAAACCAGCTCTCCAGCAAATGCTAAAGGATCTTCTCTAGACAGGAAACACAAAAATGGTGTATAAACTCGAACCCCAAACTATAAAGTAAATCGCAATGGGATCATACTTATCAATAATTACCTTAAATGTAAATGGGTTGAGTGCCCCAACCAAAAGACAGAGACTGGCTGAATGGATACAAAACAAGACCCCTATATATGTTGTTTATAAGAGACCTACCTCAAAACAAAGGACACATACAGAGTGAAACTGAAAGGCTGGAAAAATATATTCCATGTATATAGAGACCAAAAGAAAGCAGGAGTAGCAATACTCATATCAGATAAAATGGACTTTAAAACAAAGGCTGTGAAAAGAGATAAAGAAGGACACTACATAATGATCAGAGGATCAATCCAAGAAGAAGAGATAACAATTATAAATATATATGCACCCAACATGGAGCACCGCAATATGTAAGACAAATGCTAACAAGTATGAAAGGGGAATTAACAATAACACAATAATAGTGGGAGACTTTAATACACCACTCACAGCTATGGATAGATCAACTAAAGAGAAAATTAATAAGGAAACACAAACTTTAAATGATACAATAGACCAGTTAGACCTAATTGATATCTAAAGGACATTTCACTCCAGAACAATGAATTTCACCTTTTTCTGAAGCACACAAGGAACCTTCTCCAGGATAGATCACATTCTAGGATATAAATCTAGCCTTGGTAAATTAAAAAAATAAAATAAAATAAAATATTTCCAAGCATCTTTTCTGACCACAACGAGGTAAGATTAGATCTCAAATACAGGAGAAAAACTATTAAAATTTCCAACATATAGAGGCTGAACAACACGCTGTCAAATAACCAACAAATCACAGAAGAAATCAAAATATGCCTAGAAATGAATGAGAATGAAAACATGACAACCCAAAACCTGTGGGACACTGTAAAAGCACTGCTAAGGGGAAAGTTCATAGCAATACAGCCATACCTCAAGAAACAAGAAAAAAAGTCAAATAAATAACCTAACTCTATACCTAAAGCAACTAGAAAAGGAAGAAATGAAGAACCCTAAGGTAGAAGGAAAGAAATATTAACAATTAGGGCAGAAATAAATACAAAAGAAACAAAAGAGACCACAGCATAAATCAACAAAGCCAAAAGTTGGCTCTTTGAGAGGATAAATGAAATTGACAAAACATTAGCCAGACTCATCAAGAAACAAAAGGGATAAAAAACAAATCAATAAAATTAGAAATGAAAATGGAGAGATCACAACAGACAACACAGAAATACAAAGGATCCTAAGAGATTCCTATCAGCAATTATATACCAAAAAATGGACAACTTGGAAGAAAGGGACAAATTGTTATAAAAGTACAACTTTCCAAAAATGAACAAGGAAGAAATAGAAGATGTTAACAGACCCATCACAAGCACGGAAATTGAAACTGTAATCAGAAATCTTCCAGCAAACAAAAGCCCAGGTCCAGATGGCTTCACAGCTGATTCTACCAAAAATTTCGAGAAGAGCTAACACCTATCCTACTCAAACTCTTCCAGAAAATTGCAGAGGAAGGTAAGCTTCCAAACTCATTCTATGAGTCTGCCATCACCCTAACACCAAAACCAGACAAAGATGCCACAAAAAATGAAAACTACAGGTCAATATTGCTTATGAATATAGATGAAATATCCTAAACAAGATTCTAGCAATCAGAATCCAACAACACATTAAAAAGATGATACACCATAACCAAGTGGGCTTTATCCCAGGAATGCAAGGATTCTTCAATATTTGCAAATCAATCAATGTAATACATCACATTAACAAATTGAAAAATAAAAGCCATATGATTATCTCAATAGATTTGGGGAAAGCCTTTGACAAATTCAGCATCCATTTATGATAAAAACTCTCCAGAAACCAGAAATAGAAGGAACATACCTCAACATAATAAAAGCTATATACAACAAACCCACAGCAAACATTATCCTCAATGGTGAAAAATTGAAAGCATTTTCCCTAAAGTCAGGAACAAGACAAGGGTGCCCACTTTCACCACTACTACTCAACATAGTTTTGGAAGTTTTGGCCAGAGAAGTCAGAACAGAAAAAGAAATAAAAGGAATCAAAACTGGAAAAGAAGAAGTAAAACTCTCACTGTTTGCAGATGACATGATCCTCTACACAGAAAACCCGAAAGACTCCACCAGAAAATTACTAGAGCTAATCAATGAATATAGTAAAGTTGCAGGATATAAAATCAACACACAGAAATCCCTTGCATTCCTATACACCGAGAAAATAGAAAGAGAAGTTAAGGAAACAATTCCATTCATCATTGCAACAAAAAGAATAAAATACTTAGGAATATATCTACCTAAAGAAACTAACATTCACTGGATCATGGAAAAAGCAAGAGAGTTCCAGAAAAATATCTATTTTTGCTTTATTGACTATGCCAAAGCCTTTGACTGTATGAATCACAGTAAACTGTGGAAAATTCTGAAAGAGATGGGAATATATGAATTTAGAAAATGTTAACAATAGCCCTGTATGCGAGACAGCAAAAGAGACACAGATGTATAGAATAGTCTTTTGGACTCTGTGGGAGGGGGAGAGGGTGGGATGTTTTGGGAGAATGGCATTGAAACATGTGTAATATTATATATGAAATGAATCACCAGTCCAGGTTCGATGCATTATACAGGATTCTTGGAGCTGGTGCACTGGTATGACCCGGAGGGATGTATGGAGAGGGAGGTGGGGGGGGGGGGGGTCAGTATGGGGAAAACGTGTACACCCGTGCCAAATTCATGTTGATATACGGCAAAACCAATACAATATTGTAAAGTAATTAGCCTTCAAATTTATATTTAAAAAGAAATAAATATTTCATGCCCTTTTAAGCCTTGGTAAAAGGAGATCAGTGCTGAGTGTTCTTTGGAAGGAATGATGCTAAAGCTGAAACTCCAGTACTTTGGCCACCTCAGGTGAAGAGTTGACTCATTGGAAAAGACTGATGCTGGAAGGGATTGGGGGCATGAGGAAAAGAGGGCAACAGAGGATGAGATGCCTGGTGGCATCACCGACTTGATGGACATGAGTTTGAGTGAACTCCGGTAGATAGTGATGGACAAGGAGTCCTGGCGTGCTGCAATTCATGGGGTCATAAAGAGTCCAACATGACTGAGCAACTGAACTGACTTGACCTGAAAGTTAGTCTATAAATTAAAAAATTCAAAGTTATTTTTTTTCTGCAGATCTTGTAAAATATCACACTTTTCAATTGGGTTGAACATTGACTTAAAGATTTACTGCAGTGTACCAGACAGTGACATTTCAGTAACACAACATCTCTCTAATGAACAAAACCCAAAGATTCTTTCTCACATCAAACTGGCTTGTTTTAATATGTATTTTTTTACTCATTTTGTTTAATATTTCAATCATTATTTTTTGCCAATTCCTGATTGATAATGATTATCTGACATTTCTACTGTATCTCATTTATGCATATCTTGTTTGTTTATTTAGCAGTCTGTGTGTTGCAGTATTCTTGCCTGCAGAATCCCAGGGATGGGGGAGCCCGGTGGGCTGCCATCTATGGGGGAGCACAGAGTCGGACATGACTAAAGCAATTTAGCAGCAGTCAACTTTCGTTCAATTAAATGGTTACTTCCTTGAGACTATTTCTAATGAGAAGTTTAATTGGTAAAATCACACCCTTAACTTTTATTTTTTTTTCCCCAGCACTAATTTCCATTGTGTGAGTTTTGAGAAAACTCAGAAATAATCCTTCAGACAATATGCAAGTAATTAATAAATTGGTATTGATGACCATAAATTATCAGGAAAAGTTTGAGTGCCAATTTAATTTTTATATTATATTAAAATCTATGATTTAATAAACACTATGTATAATTAAGAGACATCTGCTACTGTCTACCAGTTACTTTCACTTCCAGAGGGAATTCTTTGAAACAAACATTAAGAGAGGCTTAATTTTGGAATGAGAAAAATTAACTAAATGTACAATATCTAAACATATTCACTTCTAGCTATACATATTGTACCATGGTGTCTAAGAACTATTAGGTATTTGATAAATCTTCATAGAATGAATAAATGCAGGAATACAATGAGGAGAAATTAAGATGGATGCCATTTTTCCCTTGTAGAAAAGCTTTAAAGTATCAAAAGAGTTCTATTATTAAAGCTTCCTACTATTTTGTTATTTTCTGACTATTGATTAAAATATAGGGATGACAAATGCCAGTCTGTACAGCAAATTGACATTTACAAATAAAATTATATTGGAACACAGCCTCAGTGATTACTTTCCCATATTGTCTCTGGCTGCTTTCTCATTACAGTGGAAAAATTGAGATTATATGATACATAAAGCATAAAATATTTCCTAAGTGGACATGTGCAGAAAAGCTTGTTGATACTTAAATTAAAGGGACAAAATCTATTGTTTATGG
Organism: Aepyceros melampus; assembly: GCA_006408695.1. Taxonomy (NCBI): domain Eukaryota; kingdom Metazoa; phylum Chordata; class Mammalia; order Artiodactyla; family Bovidae; genus Aepyceros; species Aepyceros melampus. Next base: position 53,530 of record SJXQ01010086.1, read on the forward strand.
ACTCTGTAGTCCTTAAACATTCTTATTACATATAAGTGAAAAGTTAAAATAAATGTTATTCCATTATTGACCACTTTAGAACAGGTTAACACCAATAATAACAAAAAGACTTTTGATCTAATATCTAATAGTGTGTAGCACATTAATCTTGTGATAATTCATAATAGAATGATTATATCTATTTTAAAATCAACAGGTAGAAATGGTCATTGATTCTACATTGTGGCTTTTCATGTTTGCCATTGTTTTCCAGTGACAAATTTAGAGCAAATTTTTAGAAAGAAAAATATTTTGGTTTACATCTTAGTCATCATTTCATCTAGGATTGTTTTCAGCACCTTTACTTCATTTAAAATGTGTATATAGTACTTTATATCTACCAATTTAATAATTTTTGTTAGTAAATATATCTATAAAGTAAATTTTGATGTCTAAAATATGTGTCATTGTTATGAGAGATATACATGAAAAAAAAAAGTTAATTTTGTTCTCTAAGCCTTTGACTGTGTGGATCACAATAAACTGGAAAATTCTGGAAGAGATGGGAATGCCAGACCACCTGACCTCCCTCTTGAGAATCCTATATGCAGGTCAGGAAGCAACAGTTAGAACTGGACATGGATCAACAGACTGGTTCAAAATAGGGAAAGAAGTACGTCAAGGCTGTATATTGTCACCCTGCTTATTGAACTTATATGCAGAGTACATCATGAGAAATGCTGGACTGGAAGAAACACAAGCTGAAATCAAGATTGCCGGGAGAAATATCAATAACCTCAGATATGCAGATGACACAACCATTATGGCAGAAAGTGAAGAGGAACTAAAAAGCCTCTTGTTGAAAGTGAGACAGGAGAGTGAAAAAGTTGGCTTAAAGCTCAACATTCAGAAAACGAAGATCATGGCATCCGGTCCCATCACTTCATGGGAAATAGATGGGGAAACAGTAGAAACAGTGTCAGACTTTATTTTTTTCGGCTCCAAAATCACTGCAGATGGTGACTGAAGCCATGAAATTAAAAGAAGCTTACTCCTTGGAAGAAAAGTTATGACCAACCTAGATAGCATGTTGAAAGGCAAAGACATTACTTTGCAGAAAAAGATCATCTAGTCAAGGCTATGGTTTTTCCAGTGATCATGTATGGATGTGAGAGTTGGACTGTGAAGAAAGCTGAGTGCCGAAGAACTGATGCTTTTGAACTGTGGTGTTGGAGGAGACTCTTGAGAGTCCCTTGGACTGCAAGGAGATCCAACCAGTCCATTCTGAGGGAGATCAACCCTGGGATTTCTTTGGAAGGAATGATGCTAAAGCTGAAACTCCAGTACTTTGGCCACCTCATGGGAAGAGTTGACTCACTGGAAAAGACTCTGATGCTGGGAGGGATTGGGGGCAGGAGGAGAAGGGGACGACCGAGGATGAGATGGCTTGATGGCATCATTGACTCAATAGAGGTGAGTCTGAGTGAACTCCTGGAGTTGATAATGGACAGGGAGGCCTGGCGTGCTGTGATTCATAGGGTCGCAAAGAGTCGGACACGACTGAGCGACTGAACTAACTAAGCTACCATAATTGGCTGTTCCAATGATGGGCTTCCCCCTGTGGCTCAAGTGTAAAGAATCTGCCTGCAATGCAGGAGACACAGAGACATGGGTTTGATCCCTGGTTCAGGAAGATCCCCTGGAGAAGGAAATGGGAATCCACTGCAATAATCTTGTCTGGATAATCCCATTGACAGAGGAGCCTGGCAGGTTTAAGTCAGTGGGGTCACAAAAGAGTCAAACAAGACTGAATGACTAAACAACAGCAATATTCCAAAGATAGGTCAATTTTTTTCACTTGAAACTGTTGAATTATTATACAGTTATTATAATAAAATAGAATCATATTCTATGAACAAAAGGAAGAGCCAAGAGATGTACTTTACCAAAAATATAGAATTACTTCTAGAAAAACTGACAAACCATTTGGTTCCAGATTGTACCTAATTATTCACTTTTATTTTCATCAAGAGGTATAATTTTTCCCAAGCATATTAAACATTGTCAATAAGTAAAGTTATGTTAATTTAAATATTAGTAAACTTAAAATTTTAATTTAACTTGAAAATATTTTTAGTCACTAACAGTCTTTGAGTAAAATGAGGGAGATTTATACCTTCTCTTTTATATATGAAGTACAAATCTAGATACATTAATAACTAGATTATATATATATATATATATATATATATATATATATATATCTTTTTCAAAGACTTTTGAGCAGAGGGATGGAAATATTGAGAAATATTGAGTCAGGCAGAAACTCTTATGCTCCCATGGAAATGCAAAATGAAATATTGGAATCACAAGATATCTTTTGACTTCCCAAAGTGGAAAATACATGTATTTCTCATGGTTTATAATGGAAGAAGTTTTTGGTCAATCTTTGAGAGTCTTAAGTTTTTTTCTTATTAAGTCAATGTAGCAAGCATATTCTGATTTCTATATCTTTGCATATAATTGGATTCTGAGGTTTATTTTCAGAGATTGGATTGAAAATGATTATTCCCTTGTATACACAGGGTAAATATCTTCTAAAAACATTCCATAATGGTGTTATGAACTTCACAGATTTTCTTGAGATTAGTCACCTTTCCTGAGCTTATAACGTTTTCCCTAGGCTTCCAATGCCTTGAAATCCATCCCATTCTTCAACAACTATTATTTGTTTCCTGCTGCACAAGTGGGCTTCCTGGTCGTTCATCAGGCAAAGAATCTGCCTGCAATGCAGGAGACATGGGTTTGATCCCTGGGTCAGGAAAATCCCCTGGAGAAGGGATTGGCTAATCACTCCAGTATTCTTGCCTGGAGAAGTCCATGGACAGAGGAGATTGGTGGGCTAGAGTCCACTGGGTCTCAAAGAGTTGGACACGACTGAGTATGCATGAGCCGCCTAGGCATCACATCCACTCTACTCCAGTGCATCCTCTAGCACCTGCATTCTCACGGTAGACTACGTTTTCAGCCATAAAGCACATCTTCGTATTTAAATGTTGTAAAAGTAAGCTTAAACTAGAACTAAATGACAGAAAGATATCAGAAAAAAAATTATTTTTAACATTTAGAAGTTAAACAATATACTTCTCAAAATTAATTGTTAAAAAAGGACTTAAGAAGAACAAAGTTGAAAAGCTCACATCATCTGTTTTTAAATTTTGCTATAAGGGAAAGCAATTTCTGTTAGGGTGAAAGGATAGATATGTAAATCAATAAATTACCATAGAGTACATATAACGACCCACATGAATGTAATCAATTATGTTTTGAAAATGTATAAAGCCATTCAATAGAAAAAGGATATTTTTTCTAAAATGGCACTAAATATTTTAATATCTAAACAAATATTATACTAACCTAAAATTATACCCTAAAAAATTGACTCAAAATGAAACATAGACATAACTAAAATGTAAAATATGAGAAAAAATGTGTGACTGTGTGCGGCTTAGAATTATTCTAAGGAAAGTACTACTGTGAGCTTCAACAGAAACAAGGCAACATAATTATCATTCCGGTGAGTTTATATATTAGAATTAACTGACACAAAATATTATGAGTGAGAAAGAGGATATCAAGGTGGCAGCATAGGAGGATTCAGAGCTCACCTCCTCTACTGAATGCAGCAAAAATACATCTATATGTGGAGCAATTCTCAGTGAAAATTAACATGTCTAATAGAAAGACTCTTGTAAAACCAAGTCTATAGGAACTATCTATATGGGTATCAGCTAAGAAAGGGAGAAAAGAAATTAGATTTGTATGTGGGCCCCTGGAAAGAGACATAATCAGAGGAAGGGAGACAGGGATCAAGACCATCCCCATGGCAAAGAAATGCAAAAAAGCAAAATGGCTGTCTGGGGAGGCCTTACAAATAGCTGTGAAAAGAAGAGAGGCGAAAAGCAAAGGAGAAAAGGAAAGATATAAGCATCTGAATGCAGAGTTCCAAAGAATAGCAAGAAGAGATAAGAAAGCCTTCTTCAGCGATCAATGCAAAGAAATAGAGGAAAAGAACAGAAGGGGAAAGACTAGAGATCTCTTCAAGAAAATTAGAGATACCAAGGGAACATTTCATGCAAAGATGGGCTCGATAAAGGACAGAAATGGTCTGGACCTAACAGAAGCAGAAGATATTAAGAAGAGGTGGCAAGAATACACAGAAGAACTGTACAAAAAAGATCTTCACGACCCAGACAATGATGATGATGTGTTGACTAATCTAGAGCCAGACATCTTGGAATGTGAAGTCAAATGGGCCTTAGAAAGCATCACTACGAACAAAGCTAGTGGAGGTGATGGAATTCCAGAAGAGCTGTTTCAAATCCTGAAAGATGATGCTGTGAAAGTGCTGCACTCAATATGCAAGCAAATCTGGAAAACTCAGCAGTGGCCACAGGACTGGAAAAGGTCAGTTTTCATTCCAATCCCAAAGAAAGGCAATGCCAAAGAATGCTCAAACTACCGCACAGTTGCACTCATCTCACATGCTAGTAAAGAAATGTTCAAAATTCTCCAAGCCAGGCTTCAGCAATACGTGAACTGTGAACTCCCTGATGTTCAAGCAGTAGAAACAGTGTCAGACTTTATATTTTGGGGCTCCAAAATCAGTGCAGATGGTGACTGCAGCCATGAAATTAAAAGAGGCTTACTCCTTGGAAGAAAAGTTATGACCAACCTAGATAGTATATTCAAAAGCAGAGATATTACTTTACCGACTAAGGTCCGTCTAGTCAAGGCTATGGTTTTTCCTGTGGTCATGTATGGATGTGAGAGTTGGACTGTGAAGAAGGCTGAGCGCCAAAGAATTGATGCTTTTGAACTGTGGTGTTGGAGAAGACTCTTGAGAGTCCCTTGGACTGCAAGGAGATTCAGCCAGTCCATTCTGAAGGAGATCAGCCCTGGGATTTCTTTGGAAGGAATGATGCTAAAACTGAAGCTCCAATGTTTTTGCGAAGAGTTGACTCATTGGAAAAGACCCTGATGCTGGGAGGGATTGGGGGCAGGAGGAGAAGGGGATGACCGAGGATGAGATGGCTGGATGGCATCACGGATTCAATGGATGTGAGTCTGAGTGAACTCCGGGCGTTGGTGATGGACAGGGAGGCCTGGCGTGCTGCGATTCATGGGGTTGCAGAGTCGGACACGACTGAGTGACTGAACTGAACTGAACTGAAGGATGCTTTCTGGAGAGTGAATGGTTTGATCTCCATGTTGGGCACCCCAGGCCTTGGGGATTCCAATACCAATAAGATGAGCTTCCTTTTGTGGCTTGAACATCACTGAGACTAACAGAAGGGCTTTAAGAAACCAAGGTCTCTCTGGTGAAGATCGTGTATAACTCTTGATTATACCAAAAACGAGCCAAAGGAAGGAAACTGAAATGGCCCAGGAATTCTGTCTGGTTTCCCCTCCTGTTCCATAATATGGCAAAGGCTGCAGCAGCCAAGGGGAGTGCACAATTGTTATGTTGTATTGTGTTGCGTTAGTCACTCAGTTTTGTCCAACTCTTTGTAATTCTATGGACTATATCTGACCGGACTCCTCTGTTCATGGGATTCTTCAGGCAAGAATAATGGAATGGGTTGCCATTTCCTTCTCTAAGGGATCTTCCTGACTAGGTAACTGAACCCAGGTCTCCTGCACTGCAGGCTGATTCTTTATTATCTGAGCCACCAAGGAAGCCCCAACAGTTTAATGGACCTGCTTAAACCAAGAAAGACATTTGAATGGAACTAACACAACCACTGCTGGTGATTGTGAAGGCAGCAAATCAAGAGAGTTCTGGAGCTCTGATTGGCACTGGGACCACCACATTCTGTGCTCTGATCCACACTGGGTGCCTGCTCCAGCCCTTTCTGCTCCAGCACTGTGTCCCTCTGGGATGAGGGTTGAATATAGACAAAGTAAAATCTATAGCCTGGTGTGCTGCAATCCATGGGGGTCACAAAGAATTAGAAACAACTTAGCAACTGAGCAACAATATCTATAGTAAGCTTTATCGAAGAGAGAGAGAGATACACCACCTCCAAAGAGATGATATTAGTTCATGGGGATGAAAAATAATCTTTCTCTTGATTATTTATAAAGCACAAATATACATATAATACAAAACAAATATATAGATCCATGGAGGGCAATATTAGGAAATAAAATGTCTAAAAGTATTTCTTGGGGAAGAAGGCTTTTTTTTTTTTTTTTTTAAGTTGACAAATACTGATTTAAGTGTTGTACCCTTGGAGTAATTTGAGGCAGATTAATGTTGTGTTGGGATATTGGCATGCTGGAAAATATGAAGTGAGTTGAGATGACAGGGTTGAAACTGCCAACAACAAATAGGTAAAATAAATACTTAGAAGGACCCTGATATCTTGTTGGGCAAACAGGACAAAGATTGCTAGATTATAAGATTTCTGAGTGCGTGCCTGCGTGCCTCAGTCGTGTCGGACTGTGACCCTATGGACTATATCCTGCCAGACTCCTCTATGCATGGGATTCTCCAGGCAAAAATACTGGAGTGGCTTCCCATGACCTCCTCCAAAGGAACTTCCTAACCTAGAGATGGAAACTGCATCTCCTGCACTGCAGGAGAATTCTTTACCACTAAGCTACTGGGAAACTCCTAATGATTTCCAAGGTAAAGCAATTCCAAGTAATAACAAATTTTAAAATTTAGAGTATAGTAGAAAATTGTCAAGGAACGAAGGACTATCTTATACATTCTCTGAAATGCCTAATAGTTTTATTAGCTGGTTTCAAGATCAAGCCCATAATTTCTGTATTTTTAAACTTTGGAAGGAATTCAGCAATAATTGGCTAGCTATCTTTTATGAAAATTTTGGCTTGCTAATCTCAAGTTGGTTATAAAGAATTTTTGAATTAGTAAGGAATATTTCATAAAGACTTTAGAGTTTTATATATAAAGAGTAATATTCACATATAAAATAAACATAATATACACACAAATATGTAATTGTATTTATGAATATATAATAAATATAAACATCAATATATGGCTATAACATGTATTTACTAAAAAATAAAAGATAACAAGTTACAATAAAAAATAGTTTTGGTAAAAAAGAGAATGACTTAATTTAGAACATCAATTCATTTTATTCTCTAACAAAATGTCTGTATTTGCTTTGGAACTCATTAGATTGATAATATATCTAGGGAAATATAATTTAACCTCCCTTAATTAAAAGACCACTTACAGAATTTAGCATTTTAATGAGACAGCCAAAATGAATTAATTTCAAGTAAAAGAACTGTATATACTTTAGTGTAGATATATTATAGTTACATAATTATACAAAATATTGTATATAAATTAAAATTATATGCTATTTCAATTCTAACCTGAAGCTATTATCTTAACACATGATGATTACAATAAAGATTCAGTTCAGTTAAGTCACTCAGTTGTGTCCCACTCTTTGTGACCTCATGAACTGCAGCAGACCAGGCTTCCCTGTCCATTGCCAACTCCTGGAGCTTATTCAAACTCATGTTCATTGAGTCAATGATGCCATTAAACCATCTCATCCTCTGTCACCCCCTTCTCGATCCACCTTCAATCTTTCCCTGCATCAGGGTCTCTTCTAGTGAGTCAGTTCTTCGCATCAAGTGGCCAAAGTATTGGAGATTCAGCTTCACCATCAGTCATTCCAATGAATATTCAGGACTGATTTCCTTTAGAATAGACTGGTTTAGAACAGACTGATTTCCTTTAGGATGACAATTTAGGATAGAGTTGTTTCCTTTAGGATAGACTGATTTCCTTTAGGATAGACAATAAATATTAAGTAGTTACTGTATCTCACTGAAGATATTAATCACATATTAAAAATCTCAGCCAATGTTATTAGCACTTTAAATACAATACTCAGAATGTAGTAAGGAACTAAAATAGAGCTCTTTTCAGCATTGTACCATGTATCCTATATGCATTTTTATATGATGGACTGGAACACTATTCTTAGGGCAGCCCAATGTCAAATATTCTTTAATGTCTTTAAAAATGCTTGATTATAACACATCATACCATTTTAAAAATGTACATAAAATAATTCAATTTTAAAAGTACTTGCACAGAACAAATTTTATCCAATATAAAATAAGATTTCTTTGTTAAATATTAACTAGTATTGTCCAAAATAGTGACCAATAATTTTAAAATTGAATTGAAGAGTTCATTGTCTGAGTTGACAAATGTCAAAGACATAAACTGGAACACTAAACAGAAAAAAATTGCAAAAAATAATGTACAAATATATCCACTGGAGGTAATATTATGTAATTGAAACCTGAGAAAATGACAATATAATACATAAATATACAAATATATAAAATAGGCTGAAATATCTAGATTTTTTAAATTATAAAGTAATAAGCTAGAATAATAGTAAGATTATTAATATAAAGTCAAACCAGTTTGTTCACTAATGAACTTAATATTGGCTTATTTTTAAGAGTGTGATTTTTTTTTTTTTTTTTTTTTTTGTACAGAGGAAAGCTCCATGTAATAGGCAGACTAAATACTACCATTAACAATGAGTAACTTGACTTTTGCCTGTGGCTAAGATGGAATAATAGGTACTGGATTTACCCTGTAACCCAAAATTAATGATAAAGTATGTAAAATAGGTGAAAAAATTTGGTGACCCCAAAGAATAATTCTTGAGAGAAGTGAAACAAATGAGTTGAGTCTTACAATTACTCAATTTCCTGAATTCTTTAGCACAGTGAGGGCAAATTATTCTTTGAATAAAAAGTATATAAAAAGAATAGGCTAGCACAATGAGGACAAATCCCAGTGTTTTCTGGCATCCTCCATGATATGACTAGATTGAAAGTCTAAGAAAGCTAGCATTCAAATGGCAGATTAATTCAATGGAGAGAGCTTCAGAGACACACACCCAGAAAGAAACACACACAGGGAGAGAAAGGATGAGAGAGGTCTGTAGAGCTGCAGAGGCTCCCCCTTGTCTTCAGCTGAGTACTGATTAGTTCATTCATGTTCATACAACTCAAAGCTGGCAGAAGGACCACCCAAAAGAAACAACATGAAAAGTTCCAGAGCTCACAGTCCTGTGCTGTGCTTAGTTGCTTAGTTGTGTCCAACTCTGTGGCCCCATGGACTGTAGCCTGCTAGACTCCTCTGTCCAAAGAATTTTCCAGGCAAGAATACTGCAGCATATTGCCACTTTCTACTTCAGAGGATCTTCCCAACCCAGGGATCAAACCCAAATCTCTGCAACTCCTGCATTGTCAGGTAGATTCTTTACCACTAACACCACTTGGGAAGTCCTCATACAGTTGTAGGAATAGTTTATTTCCCCAATGATATGAATGAAAAAAAAAAACACATAATTCATGGAGGATCTAAAAATCACACTTCATGGGGTAGAATAATTAGAAATAATCATTCCTCAGGAATGAGGAAAATGACCCTTAGAATACTGCTTTGGTTCTCCTGAACTATTTTAATTGCTCAAAAATTTTTTAGGAATATAAAAATATCCAGCATCATACAAGGTACAATTTATAATAACTGGCATCCAACAAAATAATTACAAAGAAGGAAAAGGAAAAAATATCATCTACCAAAATAAACAGAATCAGAATTTATTGTGATAAATAGTGCTATTGTGCTATATAGTGTTAAAAGGTAAAGACTAAGCTCATTAATTAGAGGCAAGAGCTATAAAAAAGAAATTTTAAAGATGAAAAATACAATGTATCTAATTTAAAATATTTTATATATAATTAAAAGTTGATTATGTAATATAGACAAATATTATGGAAATTGAAAGCAAAATAGCAGCTACTGGAGAGAAAACAGAAAAAAAGAAATGAGGTAAATGAAGATGGTATGGATATGGGATGACTCAAGCAGCCTAATTAGAGCTATCAAAGTAGAGGGAAGAGAGAGGGGAATAGACAGAAAAAAATACATATATACATCAGTTCAGTTTAGTTGCTCAGTCCTGTCCAAGTCTTTGGGACCCCATGAATTGCAGCACCTCAGACTTCCCTGTTCATCAACAACTTCGGGGCTTACTCAAACTAATGTCTATCGAGTCGGTGATGCCACCCTAAAATCTCATCCTCTGTTGTCCCTTCTTCTCCCACCATCAATCTTCCCCAGCATCACAGTCTTTACAAATGAGTCAGTTCTTCATATCAGGTGGCCAAAGTATTGGTTTTTCAGCTTGAGCATCCGTTCTTCCAATGAATATTCAGAACTGATTTCATTTAGGATGGACTGGTTGGATCTCCTTGCAGTCCATAGGACTCTCAAAAGTCTTCAACACCACAGATCAAAAGCATCAATTCTTCATCACTCAGCTTTCCTTATAGTCCAACATATCCATACATGACAAGTGGAAAAACCATAGCTTTCACTAGATGGAACTTTGTTGCAAAGCTATTGTCTCTGCTTTATAATATGCTGTCTAGGTTGGACATAGCTTTTCTTCCAAGGAGCAAGTGTGTTTTAATTTCATAGCTTCAGTCACTATTGCAGTGATTTTAGAGCCCCTGAAAATAAAGTCTGTCACTGTTTCCATTTTTTCCCCATCTATGTGCCATGAAGTGATAAGACCAGATGCCATGATCTTAGTTTTCTGAATGTTGAGTTTTAATCCAACTTTTTCACTCTCCTCTTTCACTTTCATCAACAGGCTCTTTAGTTCTTCTTCACTTTCTGCCATAAGTGTGGTGTCACTTGCATATCTGAGGTTACTGATATTTCTCCTGGCAATCTGCACCCCAGCTTGTGTTTCATCTAGCCCAGCATTTCACATGATGTACCCTGAATATAAATTAAGCAAGGTGACAATACATCCTTGATGCACTCCTTTTCCTATTTGGAACCAGTCTGTTGTTCCATGTCGAGTTCTAACTGTAGCTTCTTGACCTGTATACAGGTTTCTCAGGAGGCAGGTCAGGTGTCTGATATCTATTGAAGAATTTTCCAGAGTTTGTTGTGATCTACACAGTCAAGGCTTTGGTGTAGTCAGTAAAGCAGAAGTAGATGTTTTTCTGAAACTTCCTTGCTTTTTTGATGATCCAGTGAATGTTATCAATTTCATCTCTGCATACTCTGCCTTTTCTAAACCTGGAAGTTCACATCTGGAAGTTCACAACTCATGCACAGTTGAAGCCTGGCTTGGAGAATTTTGAGCACTACTTTGCTAGCATGTGAGATGAGTGCAACTGTGTTGTAGTTTGAACATTCTTTTGCATTGCCTTTCTTTGGAATTGGATTAGAATGAAATCTGACCTTTTCCAGCCCTGTGGCCACTACTGCATTTCCAAATTTGCTGGTATATTGAGTGCAGCACTTTAACAGCATCATCTTTTAGGATTTGAAATAATTCAACTGGAATTCCATCACGTCCACTAGCTTTGTTCATAGTGATGCTTTCTAAGGCCCACTTGACTTCACATTCCAGGATGTCTGGCTCTAGGTGAGTGATCACACCATCATGGTTATCTGGATCATGAAGATCTTTTTTGTATAGTTCTTCTGTGTATTTTTCCAATTTTTCTTAATATCTTCTGCTTCTATTAGGTCTGTGCCATTTCTGTGTTTTATTGTGCCCATCTTTGCATGAAATATTCCCTTGGTAGCTCTAATTTGAGATCTAATTAGAGATCTCTTGAAAAGATCTCTAGTCTTTCCCATTCGATTATTTTCCTCTAGTTCTTTGCACTTATCGCTAAGGAAGGCTTTCTTATCTCTTCCTGCTATTCTTTGGAACTCTGCATTCAAATGGGTATATCTTTCCTTTTCTCCTTTGCCTTTCCTGTCTCTTCTTTTCTCAGCTATTCATAAAGCCTACTCAGGCAACCATTTTGCCTTTTCACATTTCTTTTTCTTAGGGATGGTCTTAATCACTGCCTCCTGTGCAGTGTCACAAACCTCCGTTTATAGTTCTTCAGGCACACTGTCTATCAGATCTAATCCCTTGCATCTATTTCTCACTTCCCACTTTATAATCATATGGGATTTTATTTTGATCATATCTGAATCATCTAGTGGTTTTTCCCTACTTTCTACAATTTCAGTCTGAATTTGGCAATAAGGAGTTCATGATTTGAGCCACAGTCAGCTTCTAGTCTTGTTTTTACTGAATGTATAGAGCTTTTCCATCTGTGGCTGCAAAGAATACAATCAATCTGATTTCAGTATTGACTATCTAGTGATGCCCATGTGTAGAATCTTCTCTTGTTTTGTTGGAAGAGGTTTTTGGCTATGACCAGTGAGTCTTGGCAAAACTCTGTTAGCCTTTGCCCTCTGTTAGCCTTTGTTTTTTACTCCCAGGCCAAATTTACCTGTTCCTCCAGGTATCTCTTGACTTCCTACTTTTGCATTCCAGTCCCCTTGTTACTTCTAGAAGGTCTTGTAGGTCTTCATAGAACCATTCAACCTCAGCTTCTTCAGCATTACTGGTTGGGACATAGACTTAGATTACTGTGATATTGAATGGTTTGCCTTTGAAACGAGCAAAGATCATTCTGTTGTTTTTGAGATTGCATTTAAGTATCGCATTTTGGACTTTTTATTGACTACAATGGTTACTCCATTTCTTCTAAGGGATTCTTGCCCATGGTAGTTGATATGATGGTCATCTGAGTTAAATTCACCCATTCCAGTCCATTTTAGTTCACTGATTCCTAAAATGTCGATATTCACTCTTGACATCTCCTGTCTGACCACTTCCAATTTGCCTTGATTCATGGACCTAACATTCCAGGTTCCTATACAATATTGCTCTTTACAGCACTGGACTTTACTTCCATCACCAGTCATATCCACAACTGGGAAGTTGTTTTCACTTTGGCTCTGTCTCTTCCTTGTTTCTGGAGTTATTTCTCCACTCTTCTCCAGTAGCATATTGGGCACCTACCGACCAGGGGAGTTCATCTTTCAGTATCTAAACTTTTTGCCTTTTCATACTGTTCATGGGGTTCTCAAGGCAAGAAGACTGAAGTGGTTTGCCATTGCTTTCTCCGGTTGACCACTTCTTGTCAGAACTGCTCACCATGACCTGTCCTCCTGAGTGGCCCTACAGGGCATGGCTCATAGTTACATGGAGTTAGATAAAGCTGTGGCCCAAGTGATCAATTTGGTTAGTTTTCTGTGACTGTGGTTTTCATTCTATCTTCCTTCTGATGGATAAGGATAAGAGACTTATGGAAGCTTCCTAATGGGGGAGACTGAGGGGGAAAGGGTCTTGTTCTGTTGGGTGGGGCCTTAATCAGTAAATCTTTATTCCAATTTTCTATTGATGGTTGAGGCTGTGTTCCCTCCCTATTATTTACTATAGTGGAGGTAATGAAGATAATGGCGACCTCCCTCATAAGGTCCCATGCATGCACTGCTACACTCAGTGCCCCCAACCCNGGGGGGGGGACTGGGTCTTGTTTTGATGGCTGGGGCCATGCTCAGTAAATCTTTAATCCAATTTTCTGTTGATGGGTGGGGCTGTGTTCCCTCCCTGTTGTTTGACCTGAGGCCAAACTATGGTGAAGGTAATGAAGATAACAGGACCTCCTACAACAGGTCCCATGCACACACTGCTACACTCAGTGCCCTCAACCCTGAAGAGCCCACCACAGACCCATATCTCCCCCAGAGACTCCTGGACACTCCACAGGCAAGTCTGGGTCAGTCTCTTGTGGGGTCACTGTTCCTTTCTCCTGGGACCTGGTGTGCATAGGTTTTGTTTGTGCCCTCCCAGAGTCTGTTTCCCCAGTCCTGTGGAAGTTCTGGCAGCTCTATGGGTAAGGTTAATGGTAACTTCCTCCAAGAGAGCTTATGCCACACCCAGGTCTGCTGCACCCAGAGCCCCTGCCCTTGCAGCAGGCCACTCCTGACCAGACCTCCACAGGGGACATTCATACACAGTTCTGGCTCAGTCTCTGTGGGGTCCCTGGGTCCTGGTGTGCATGTGGTTGTTTGAGCCCTCCGAGTGTCTGTGGCAGGTATGAAGTTTTATTCTAATTGCAATTACACCCTTCCTACCATCTTGCTGGGTCTTCTCCTTTGTCCTTGGATGTGGGGTATCTTTTTTTGGTGGGATCCAACATTCTCCTGTTAACAGTTGTTCAGCAGCAAGTTTTAATTTTGGAGCTCTTACAGGAGATGATGAGTGCACGACCATCTACTTTGCTATCTTTTTCTATGTATCCTTTCATACTTTTGATTCTTGCATGCTGTGTACTTACTGCCTGGGGTGACAGTCTCCCTGGAAGGTGCTGCACTCTTGGGCTCCTGGGTAAGCTTTATATATATATATATATATATATATATATACACACACACATACACACACACACACACATGTATATATATATATATATATATATATATATATATAATTACCAGGAATTTTTCAAATTTGATAAAATTCATAAACCCACAGACCAAAAAGCACTATCAAGCTTGAGTACAAAAAAAAAAGTGAACACTACACCAAAATATATTATAATCAAATTTCTTAAAACTAGTGATAAAGACACAAGCTTAAAAGGAGTTTTGGAAAAGAAAAAACAACTTTGAGTAAAAAGAAATAAAGACTATGTAGAGAGTCATATCATCTGCAAACAGTGAGAGTTTTACTTCTTCCTTTCCAATTTGGATTCCTTTTATTTCATTTTCTGCTCTGACTGCTGTGGCCAAAACTTCCAAAACTATGTTGAATAGTAGTGGTGAAAGTGGGCCACCTTGTCTTGTTCCTGACTTTAGGGAAAATGCTTTCAATTTTCCACCATTGAGGATAATGTTTCCAGTGGGTTTATCATATATAGCTTTTATTATGTTGAGGTATGTTCCTTCTATTTCTGGTTTCTGGAGAGTTTTTATCATAAATGGATGTTGAATTTTGTCAAAGGCTTTCTCTGCATCTATTGAGATAATCATATGGCTTTTATTTTTCAATTTGTTAAAGTGATGTATTACATTGATTGATTTGTGGATATAGAAGAATCCTTGCATCCCTGGGATGAAGCCCACTTGGTCATGGTGTATGATCTTTTTAATGCATTGTTAGATTCTGATTACTAGAATTTTGTTAAGGATTTTTGCATCCATGTTCATCAGTGATATTGGCCTGTAGTTTTGATTTTTTGTGGCATCCTTGTCTGGTTTTGGTATTAGAGTGATGGTGGTCTCATAGAATGAGTTTGGAAGTTTACCTTCCTCTGCAATTTTCTGGAAGAGTTTGAGTAGGATAGGTGTTGGCTCTTCTCGAAATTTTTGGTAGAATTCAGCTGTGAAGCCGTCTAGACCTGGGCTTTTGTTTGCTGGAAGATTTCTCATTACACTTTCAATTTCCATGCTTGTGATGGGTCTCTTAAGAGTTTCTATTTCTTCCTGGTTCAGTTTTGGAAAGTTGTACTTTTCTAAGAATTTGTCCATCTCTTCCAGTTGTCCATTTTATTGGCATTAATTGCTGATAGTAGTCTCTTATGATCCTTTGTCTTTCTGTGTTGTCTGTTGTAATCTCAACATTTTCATTTCTAATTTTACTGACTTGATTTTTCTCCCTTTGTTTCTTGATGAGTCTGGCTAACGGTTTGTCAATTTTATTTATCCTTTCAAACAAACAGCTTTTGGCTTTGTTGATTTATGCTATGGTCTTTGTTTCTTTTGCATTTATTTCTGCCCTAATTTTTAAGATTTCTTTACTTTTACTAACCCTGGGGTTCTTCATTTCTTCCTTTTCTAGTTGCTTTAGGTATAGAGTTAGGTTATTTACTTGACTTTTTTCTTGTTTCTTGAGGTATGCCTGTATTGCTATGAACTTTCCCATTAGCACACTTTTACTGTATCCCGCAGGTTTTCGGTTGCTGTGTTATCATTTTCATTCATTTCTATGCATATTTTGATTTCTTGTTTAATTTCTTCTGTGATTTTTTTGGTCATTCAGCAGTGTGTTGTTCAGCCTCCATATGTTGCAATTTTTAATAGTTTTTCTCCTGTAAATGAGATTTAATCTTACTGCATTGTTGTCAGAAAAGATGCTTGGAGGATTACTAGAGATAATCAATGAATATAGTAAAATTGCAGGATATAAAATCAACACACAGAGATCCCTTGCATTTCTATACACTGAATGAGAAAGTAGAAAGAGAACTTAAGGAAACAATTCCATTCACCATTGCAATGAAAACAATAAAATACTTAGGGATATATCTATCTAAAGAAACTAAAGACCTATATATAGAAAACTATAAAACACTGGTGAAAGAAATCAAAGAGGACACCAATAGATGGAGACATATACCATGTTCATGGATCAGAAGAATCAATATCATGAAAATGAGTATATTACCCAAAGCAATCTATAGATTCAATGCAATCCCAATCAAGCTACCAACGGTAATTTTCACAGAGCTAGAACAAATAATTTCACTATTTGTATGGAAATACAAAAAAAAAAAAAAAAAAACTCAAATAGCCAAAGCATCTTGAAAAAGAAGAATGGAACTGGAGGAATCAACCTGCCTGACTTCAGGCTCTACTACAAAGCCACAGTCATCAAGACAGTATGGTACTGGCACAAAGACAGAAATATAGATCACTGGAAGAAAACAGAGAGTCCAGAGATAAATCCATGCACCTACGGACACCTTATCTTTGACAAAGGAGGCAAGAACATACAATGGAGAAAAGAGAATCTCTTTAACAAGTGGTGCTGGGAAAACTAGTCAACCACTGTAAAAGAATGAAACTAGATCACTTTCTAACACCATACACAAAAATAAACTAAAAATGAATTAAATACCTAAACATAAGACCAGAAATTATAAAACTCCTATAGGAGAACATAGGCAAAACACTCTCTGACATAAATCACAGCAGGATCTTCTATGACCCACCCCCAGAATATTGGAAATAAATCAAAAATAAACAAATGAGACCTAATTAAAATTAAAAGCTTCTGCACAACAAAGAAAACTATAAGCAAGGTGAAACGACAGCTTCAGAATGAGAGAAAATAATAGCAAATGAAGCAACTGACAAACAACTAATCTCAAAAATATTCAAGCAACTCCTGCAGCTCAATTCCCGAAAAATAAATGACCCAATGAAAAAATGGGCCAAACAATTAATTATACATTTCTCCAAAGAAGACATACAGATGGCTAACAAACACATGAAAAGATGCTCAATGTCACTCATTATCAAAGAAATGCAAATCAAAACCACAATGAGGTATCATTTCACACCAGTCAGAATGGCTGTGATCCAAAAGTCTACAAGCAATAAATGCTGGAGAGGGTGTGGAGAAAAGGGAACCCTCTTACACTGTTGGTGGGAATGCAAACTAGTACAGCCACTATGGAGAACAGTGTGGAGATTCCTTTAAAAACTGAAAATAGAACTGCCTTATGACCCAGCAATCCCACTGCTGGGCATACACACAGAGGAAACCAGAATTGAAAGAGACACATCTCAACACTGTTTTTAATAGCCAGAACATGGAACAACCTAGATTTCCATCAGTAGACAAATGGATAAGAAAGCTGTGGTACATATATACAATAGAGTATTACTCAGCCATTAAAAAGAATACATTTGAATCAGTTCTAATGAGATGGATGAAACTGGAGCCTATTATACAGAGTGAAGTAAGCCAGAAAGAAAAACACCAATACAGTATACTAATGCATATATATGGAATTCAGATGGTAATGATAATCCTGTATGCAAGACAGCAAAAGAGACACAGATGTATAGAACAGTCTTTTGGACTCAGGCAGAGGGAGAGGGTGGGAGGATTTGGGGGAATGTCATGGAAACATGTATAATATCATATAAGAAACGAATCACCAGTCCAGGTTCGATACAAGATCCTTGGGGCTGGTGCACGGGTATGACCTGGAGGGATGGTATGGGGAGAGAGGTAGGAGGGGGTTCAGGATGGGAAACATGTGTACATTTGTGTTGGATTCATGATGATGTGTGGCAGAACCAATACAATATTGTAAAGTAATTAGCCTCCAATTAAAATAATTAAATTTAAATTAAAAATTAAAAAAATAAAAAAGAAAAAAAGACTAGAAAGACATAGTTTTTGTCAGTAACACTGGATAAAAAGTGACTACAGGGCAGCATCTTTAAAGTACCAAAGGAAAAATATAATATCAACTTAATATTCTATGTCCTGTGAAGGGGAAATTTAAATAGAGAATAAACAACTTGTCTGAGATAGAAAAGTGGAAACTACTTATAAACAGTAAGACCTTATCTACAAGAAATGCCCACATCAAAAAAGAAAATATTATCAGATGAGTTTTCATTTGCATCACCAATGAAGAACATTGGAAATTGTAGAAATATAGGTAAGTAGGTAATTTTAAGCAAGGTCATAACAATGCCTAGCAATCCTATTGCATTCTCTGATCACTTGTATTCTTCATTGTTAATAATATTTTAATATGTTATACTTTATATCTGTTCACAAAACAGTAATATGATATCTGCACATATCACCTTTATTTCACTAACACCAAAACCCAAAAAACCTCCCTAAACACACAAACAACAGAAGCCATTTGAAAAGATTGAGTCATATTTTCAGTACAAACTCTAATCATTCATCTACATGGAGCCCCAAAGTCCCCTCCTGATAGTTTCCTGTTGTGAGGTATATTTCTTGTATTGTAAGATAAACTCCTCCAGTTTTCAGTTCAGTCCATCTTCTCTTGTATCCAACTACTTTCTCTTAAATTAATATTCTCATTTTCCTGCATCCTAAATGTCTTATGTTTATTTTACATAAGTCTTAGGCTATAGTATTTTCAATTTACCAGTTTCAAATACCTCCTTATTTCTCTTTTATAACCATTTTTTTTCCTCTTCTACCAACAGCAGGATTTTATCTTTGTCATCCCATTGACACTTTCAACCAAATCTACATCTTCCATCTTGCCCAATCAAATGACCAATTCTTTGACTTCAGTTTACCTGATCGCTCCACAGATGAAAATAACTTTCTTGAAATTATTACTTCCCATGAATTTCTGACCACCATACTTACTTGTTTTCATTATGTGCACTTTATTGGCTTTCTTTATTTCTTGTTGAATATTTCCATTTTCTGCTTATAAGAGCTAGAATTATCCAAGATCAGATGGATATTCTTTTCTTTAACTGCCACAAGCCCTGATTGCTTATTAATTTCCAACAATTTAACTATGAGTCACTTTTATAATTTTATATGCCTCTGATATTTAATGTAATAATAATAACCTTGACTCTGCACCAATTTCCTACTTAACAACCAGTATTTAGCTTTCTAGTTGGCCACCCAACTTAAGAGCATCAGGTGAACTACTGATATTTGCCTGTATTCCCATTTCTATAAAGAGTTCTCTGTTTGATACTATATTCAAAGACTACACATCTCATTTGATTTGCCTATGACCACCATTGTCTATAGTTATAAAACCTCTTGGTTTTTAAATTATTATTCAAACATGTCTAGCTCAATGCTTTTATGTTATTTTCTGCTAAGAAAAATCTCTTTACATGGATGTCTTCCTCATTCCATGTCCTTGTTCAAATATTATATCCTGAAGAATGTTTCTTTGACCATGCTACCTAAAGTGGTATATAACTCACTCTCTTGTATTTTCTATTCATCTTTCTGCTTTAAAGTTCTTTTTTTTTATTTTATGAGGGTTTTATTTTATTTTTTAAATTTTCATTTTTACTTTATTTTACTTTACAATACTGTATTGGTTTTGCCATACATTGACATGAATCTGTCTCGGGTGTACATGAGTTCCCAATCCTGAACCCCCCTCCCCCACCTCCCACCCCATATCAACTCTCTGGATCATCCCCATGCACCAGTCCCAAGCATCCTGTATCCTGTATCAAACATAGACTGGCGATTCATTTCTTACATGGTAGTATACATGTTTCAGTGCCATTCTCCCAAATCATACCACCCTCTCCCTCTCCCTCAGAGTCCAAAAGTCTGTTCTATTCATCTGTGTCTCTTTTGCTGTCTCGCATACAGGGTTATCATTACCATGTTTCTAAATTCCATATATATGTGTTAGTA